>BSBM01000797.1:19852500-20203912 GCA_027924585.1 Larix kaempferi | reverse complement strand
ATTTTGACATAAATCTTTGAAGGAGGTTTTTTATTTTTTGATATAAAAAATTATTTTAAAAAAAAAATCATGAATTTGACACATAATCAACACATGTTAGAAACATTAAATTTTTCTTTTATAATAATTAATATTATTAATTCAAAAGCTTGGTAGCAGTACAACTTGGTACATTGGACGTTACAGGTTCACGAGAAGCAAGAAAGCTTTGTGGTTTTCCCTCTACACATTAGTCACAGGTCACAGAGCAAGGTTGAGTCAAGGTAAATGTATAGAAGAATTTGGAAGAGTTTGTAGAGTGCGAGCCGCATTCATATCAATGCGCTCAAGATTTGTCAAAATTTCGAAAAGATTAAGGAAGCTCGGCAACTTCAAACCGGAAACCAATCACAAATTGATTTGCTGGAGGCTACCTATTGGATGTTGTAGAGTGTCCCAGAGATGCATATTTTTTCCAGATCCAGATTTTCCAAGTAAACCAATGTTCTTAGCTTCTATATTATCTATCACCCAAGTTCTGCAAACTTTGAAAGGCTTGATATTGTCCCCACTATCAAGTTCTTCCTCTCTACTTGGGAAGTCGTTGCAGAAGAAAGCCAATGGTTCCAGGTTGTCCTTAGATCTTCCCAAGTTCCTCTAGGACCTTTTGAGTATCTCCCACTTGGCCCTCTAGAATTCAGACAAGTAAAGGAGATGATTTTAAATGCTCTCTAATAGAATTAGTCAAAACTTGAGATTTTTTTATGACGGGGCAGGAAGATTAACGTTGGACTTTGATGGCGTCTGATGGCATCCTGCAATCTCGCGGACCACCATTGAATCGCGATACATTGGTGCATGTGGTGTTTACTGAAAGCCTTTATCCAAATGTGGTAAATAAGTTTTTGGTCACCAAATGAGAGTGTTTTCAAACTAAATGAGCGATTCCTATGTCCAAACTCGCCAACATCTCCAAATGCGTGTTACGATCTTAACTGAAGAGATCGAAAATCAATGTGACCATCGTACCAAACCCATTATTAAGAAAAAGAAAATCAAAATGACGAAGGAGTAACTATCTCCCCATTCCCCTAGTGCTTCTAAAAAGATATTCAACAAAACATTCACAGTAGCCAGTTCCAGTTCATAGTTTTCAGACTTGATACTTGTTAGTGCTTTACGAAAGGTTAGCATCTTCACAAAACAAATAGAGCACCTTTTCAAACAATTTTCCATCACACTTGTCGAATCACTCCAATTAGCCACAACAGTCCAGAACAAACTTTCTTCTTTTTAATCCTTATCATTATTGTTAGATTTAATACATTCTATGATGTCCCTTAAGTCTTTCAAGAGCACAGACTTGCACTTCTTGCTATTGTTGGGGATGTATTTCCTTTTAAAATAGCATACAATATACTTCTCTACTCCGTCACGAGTCAGACAGTAGCGGTTTTCTTTCCCCACATCGTAATCACAAATAACCGACATGGCAGAAACTCCTCCATCACCTCTAAATGTTCACATTGAATACTTGCATTGAACTCATACCAAGTCTCGCAGCCAAACTGGGCCAATGTATTTATTTGTAGAGATGATAGCAGAGCCAAAAGTAGATTTTCTTGCTCATGGCTTTAATGAACAACATCCAAACATTGCATACTTTCTTCTATGCGGTCATGAAACAACAATTTTGAAGCAGCATTGCACCATTTATGATGCTTCAAGGAGGAGATCATCCAACTCATTAAGCCATCCATTGACAACTGAAGGCGGTATCTTTTACTTTGTTGGTTTTTGAATGCTAGTCAATTTTGCTGGATGTGCATCACAGTATGTTCGATGCTCATTTACCAAATCTTTCAGATCTGCCTACTTTTTCTTGCAGCGCTTGGTGATGTGGATGTGCTAAAGTATATTGGTGGTTGGATTGTCATGTGTATGCCCACACCAATAAATCTAGAGACGAAGCCCTAATCAAACATTTTCTCCATAACTCCGCTTGACATACATAATTACATAGTATGTTTATCGCAATATCTTTATAACATAAGAAAAAACAATCCAAACACATATGGATATATCTTCAAAAACAATCCTCACACTATATCGTAAAAAAAATCTCAAAATTACAACACTTTGACTCTCAAGCAATAGTAACACAAAATTTGCAATATAAGGAGTTAAATATCAAGATACCATCCACTACTGCAAAGGATTCCCAAACCGCTATCTCACACAAAGTTCACAAGACAGAGCAAGCTATTGCAGATATATATTGCTATAGAGTCTCACACAAAACCCAGAACTCAGAGCAAGCCATTGATGATATAGAAATTGCTAGAGCCTCATATGAATATATTAAGATAATTAAAATTTAAGCGTAATTTCTAGGTCTTTCATTTCACATTTGGAACATTAAGAGAATCAATAAATGAATACAGATGGATGGGCACAAATGGAATGTAAGTGAATTCAGATGGAAAAGTAAATTGTCAAGGCTTGGGAGAATTCAGTTCCTATCCCACTCTACGTGAAGATCATATATTTGTTTTGAAAGTTAATGTAATTCCCACTTTCCCAACAGCAGGAATCTTTCTTCTTAAAAGTTACTCACATGTCACCATCCAAGATAAAAGAGAAAGCATATTCAGATGTCACTTCTTTCTTTCCCAAAATAAATTATCCTTACGAATTTATTCCTTAAAACACATACAAAAAAATTCACAATTACTTTAAAATTCTAAATTGTATACGAGAATATTTATAATTAAATTATGTGTACATTCACACCATTTAATTGTGATAGTTGAAGATCCTTCCAACACAAAATTTAAATTTTTAGTGTTATCAATGTTTAAAAGGCCATCGATCCCAACCAGTAGGTGTATACGCTATGTACAAGTACGAAGGAGATCTATCTTCATATTTTAGACCAATTTCTCTTATTAACTATATTTAAAGACTGATTTAAATTGCAATAATCAAATACAACCACGATGACATTGATACTTTTTTTTGAGGAATCCTAGCTTTAATAATTTTGAGGAATCCTAGTGTTAATCATTTTCAGTGATGTAAAAATCCTTTAAAATTTGAGTAACCTTACATGATCGCTCTTGATTCGATACTAAATATTGATTAGTATGCATGGCTTTGTGCTTGTGCATTTCTCTTTAATTTCTATGCTCTTTGAGCAATTTATTGCGTGGAAGAGGCCCATTCTATAGCTTAGTAGGGGGATGTGTAACTCCTTCAGTGCTCACCTTGGAGTTGACATGTGTCCTTTTTAAAAAATAATAAAATATTATATAAAATAATGAATGTTACAAAAATATTAGATTTTAAAACATTTAAAAATACGCAATTTTAGATAAATTAAAACGCTTCTTCAACCTTTGCACTATAAAACTAGGTTTGCACCTCGAGAGATTTGGTGCTTGGTAGATCCCCTTTTAAGATGAATCTATGCTGGTTTGTATAAAGTTATCTTGTACATTCCATTTTCCAATTGTAACTTGATGCATATCATTTTTACCCAATTCTTTCTTTATGGTTTTTTCAGGTTGACCCAATTTGAAAGTAGATTAATGTTAACTACGTTGGAAGAAAAGAAAAAAAATTCTTTTGGTCGGCATATCTTTATAATTGTTATAATCAATATGATAGAGAAAATTTAACATGCTCATATAAGCATCATAGGTGATTCCAATTAGTAGACAATGTTGTCTTTTTCTTTTTTGTGAGTCCATTGTATGACAACACAACAAGTGAGGCTATGTTGATGATCAATGGGCATCTTAAGCTTTAGCATGGTGCATGGCTATGGATTTATGTCCCACCTGTTGCTACTTGTGTGATCAAGAAATAGCATTGTTTTCTTATTGGCAGGGGAATTAGGCTGCTTTACATCTTTTTTTCTTGTTATGATAATCTGCTGTATAATAGAATCATGGTAATAGAAATATAAAATTGTATTTATAATTAGTAGAAATATATTATGGAAATTTTAGGGTTTAGAATTTAGTTTATGGATTAATTTTGGATATCTTTTTTCCAAAACTAATTCATCAATTTCCATTTTTTCTGCAATATATGGACTAAATTCCACAAGATAAAAATATTTTTATTCTAAACATAGCAAAAAATGTCTACAAAATATATAAAATCCTTCAAAAATTGAATTAAAAAAAAATATAGCCAAACATTTTATGGCTCAAAATTTATGAGTTAGTAGAAGTTTTGTCAAGGGTTTGGTACATTTAGAAAATTATGGATACTACATTTTCCCCTAAATGGTAAGGTTTTAAGCATTCCTTCTTTTTTGGAAGAAGGGCCCTTTCACATGGTGATTGGATCTAACTACTTAGGTGTACATAGATACTCTCTCCAAATTCAAACATGTGACAAGCAAAGAGGAAACATAAGTTATTATGTATATAACACAATATAAAATAATGTCAACTGGGTCTAGATTGCTTGGGACTCACTTGTGACATGATTTCCCCTCATGCACTCATTGGGTGGATGATATATTAGAAAAAAAAGATCCTAATGTTTCAATAAAGAGTTCATCATGAGGTCTCTAGTTCTTTCTGTCTTATGTTCTAGAGTGATTGAGTGCCACTAGGTCACTAACTAGTATTGTACTTTGTGCATTTTAATGCACCATTTCAACGAGAAGATCATGGTGCCTCTAGTTCTAGTTCAACGTAGGCACAATGTAGTGATCAAGTCTTAGGAAAACCCCACTAGCTTATAGGGAAACTAAGATTTGGTTGGTAGCTTTGAATGAACTATTTCAAGATAGAGGATCATATGAGGTCCTTATAAGTTCTAGCTTGGTCGAATCTTACTGGGTTATCAACTACTATTCTGATTAATGGGGTTGATATAGAACACAGAAGTAACAATGGATATTACAACGAAAGGATGTACACACATCTCAAAATAAGAGAGAATATTATTTAATGCATATGCATACAACAAAGCTAGAAATAGATGCCTTCTAACAAACGACCAACTAACATTCAACTAACACATAGCTCAATGATGGGTTGCAAAAAAATCTATGAAATCTAATTATTGATGTGGGGCACTATACTCTTCTTGACACAGCTGTGCCTTCCTAGATTGGGCGTGTTCTCCTTTCCTATATGTGTTCTTCATCATTTTTCTTGGTTTAAGTCAAAAGTGTCCTTGTGTTTCTCCCTTTTTAGGAATGGCAAGAGAGGGTCCCAATTGTTGATTCCATGCCTATAAATGATGCGGGAACTACAAATATTGGAAAGTGAGGATTTGTGTGCTAGATTATAAGGTGGACAATATCATGTGAATAGTGTTCCCATTGATGTGGAACTCTGCTCAACAAGTGACCTATCTTATAATGACTACAAGGAATATGATAGTTGGCTGTGAAAAATCTACAAATTAGAAGAGACATGATGACATATTGGCTAGAGATGGAAAATGAATGGGTCAATGTGTTGTTGTACAAAATATAATGAATTGTTGGGAGTGCTATGGATCATAGATATGTATGTATTCTATAAAGAATGCAATGGAATAATAAAGAATGAGAGTTCAATGATTCTGGAGAGGATAAGAGGTGCATGAGCTCTAAACTATGACGAGATGGAACATCAGATGGAAAGAGGAATCATGCAAAGACATTATCCATAAAGTTTACTATTTGTGACTATAGGTGGATTACAAACATGGATGTCAAGATTGAGATTAGCAAAAATAAAATAAATATAGCAAGGAAAATTTGAATGCCCAAAGAGATATCAAGGTCTGGATGCAAATATAGTTTATTATGAAACAAAGAGGTTCTTGTAGGGACCTCTGTGACCAAGATAATTTGAATGTAGGGATTGATAACCAAATGTGAGATGCACCCCACCAAGTAGATTCAGTGGTTTTCCTATGAGATGATGTTACCATGTTCTATTTAGAGATTTTATTTGCATGTAATATTTGAAATGGAGCATCCAATGTACCCCAAAAAGAGAAGGTGTGAGAGTATCCTACATAGGTGGTTGGATATGTAGAGATAGTATGTTGTTGTTTTGTGTACTTGTGTGTCACATGAAACCTGTGGGTGTAGTCTCAAACTCTAGGGGATGTCATGAAAATGCAACTAAAATGTAGATTTATAGGTTACGAGAAGTATTTATATAAGTAAAACTGGTCCATGAAAGTTGTCATTGTGAGATGTGTCAATATGCTAAAGAATGGGAAATATAAAGGATGAAATGATGATGTATATGTTCCATATGTTTTTAGTCTTGATGTTTTTATGATGTAAGAATGATCTAGATAGATGATAGGGTAGGAATGATGAACTAATAGAGAATTACACTAATGCTGCTTGGAAGAGGATAATTTATAGAAGAGTGTCTAAAAAAGTGTCATAAAGAGTGTGTCTCAATTGCCTGGTCTATAGATTCAAATGTTGTTTGGTGCTATAGAACATAGTGAGGGAGTTGGTGGAACAAGGAGGGGAGGTAGGGTTTGGTTGTAATGAAAATATAGAGAGTGTATTAATTTTCAAGAGGCAAAATGTAGGAGGGGAGTGAATGGGGAAAAAAAGTGGAATATTTAGGGTAAGTACTAGGGAGAAGTAGTGTGCATTTGGTGTGAGGAATTTTTTTATTTGAGCAAGGAAGGAGATAATACATCCATAGATAATCATTTTTGTAGGTTGATTTGTTGGGTTGTAGCAAGATGACGAAAAGGTTTTTTAAAAAGAGGTGAGTTATATAAGTATTACCATCCTTCAAAATTGGTAGGTACTCTAATGGGTATCATCAAGGGAATTATGATAGTGTTGACATGGAATAGAGGGGAGTAAATTTAAGTAGTCAAGTAGAGAAACATCAGGTAAACTTTGTTACAAAAACCGACCAATGGAAAAGGTGGTGGCACAAGTTTGATTAATGCAGAGGCAAGTGTCATCTTGATGCACCTAGCAAAGATGATATGACAATGGGTGGGGGTTAGTGGGAATTTTAAGGCTTTCAGTGAGATATTTTGAGTTGATATTTTTTTTTTACTATTATTATTGAGGATGATGTTGGCCAACTAGTATTTCTATAATTGACAATTATGAGTAAAGTGTTTTCTGCATGCCATGAAGGTGTCTAATCCATTAAAAGGTGGGATGGGTCTTCAACATTAGGGTAGGAATGTGAGTATGTTTTTGGTTGATAAGGCTCAAAGGATGTGGCATCTACTTATAAATCCTTATTGGTTTGGTGATTTAGGAATCAACATTTTGAGGTGGCATGGGTATACAACTTGTTGTAGGTGCAACAAAAATGGTAAGGGGAGGATGTTCCTAACCATGGGATAGGTGCATAAGTGGGATGTAAAGGTAGATGTGATTGCACATAGTGGAAATATGAGCATAGGGGTTGGGTAGTGTTAGTAGGCCCTTGGTTGGTTGTAATATTAGAAAATTGGTGTGAACTTTTACTAATTTTTTGTTAAATAGTGAGGAGATGAATAAAAACATAATATAAGGTGTGGATTTCGAAGGAAACATCTTCATTATGACATATAGGTAGTATACGAGAATCGAAATCAATGAGTAGTACCTCTTTGACATCCTTGATTTGTAACTACAACCAAAGTTTTGTGGAGACCTCTATGTATTGCTAAATGGTCTAGCCTAGGGCTTGACATAACTGCAACTAGTGGGATAAGAGATTTGTGAGATACCTTGGAGGATAAAAATGTTTTTTAAAGCTTAGTAGAATGTGTTCCATTCGGTAATGCATCTAGAACAGTGGACTAGTCATGGTTCAGTTCATTGCATAGTTTTGTAAAAGATAAGTGGGTTTGCTACCAAGCTAGGGAAATACCCTCGAATAGGTTGTTAGCTAATAATAAGCATTTATCTTTATGGATGGTGGAACATGTGTGGAAATAGGCCATCCAAATATTGATCCATGAATCTAATAATTCATTATGCATGTGGGCATTGCATTTAGGAAGCAAAATTATAGTGTCAAGCTAAAAACCCAAAGGAGGTGCCCTAGGTTTTTTACAGAGCACTTCAATGATGGCATTGGCTAGTGGGTCAATATAGTGAGGCTAGAGTCCTTTTTGTTAGAGGAGGAATTCATATGTGGTGCCATTTGGGATGAAGAGTGAGTGGCTTAAGATAGTGTTGGAGATAGATCACATTGGTAATGACCTAGGGTACGACATTGACACTAAATATTTTTAAAAACAATTGTAGGGTGAGAGGGAAGACTCAAGAAATCTCTAAAATGCGTAGTGGATCAAGGATCTACATGTAAAAGTGTTAATCCTAAAACTATTATGTTGATTAAGGACAATGAATCTATAAAAAAAACAAGCAAGAAAATCATTGTTAAGGTATATGGTTGACCTTAAATAGCCATCTAATACAAGTTTTTGGATGAAGGATCTAATACAAGTTTTTGGATGAAGGACCAATCTTAAAGAATTAGAAACAAAATAGTGAATTGTTAAAGTGTATGATGGACTAGTATAAATAAAATTTGAAACGACTCTAAACCAACTAAACTAATACCATATTATATTTATGATGAAAAGAAAACTAATACCATATTTTGTATGGAACAATCAATATCACAATAGGAGGAACTAGAAGCACAATAGCCATCTAGAAGAGAAAACGATAAATAATGAAAGAGAAAACCCCAAATATATAGTCTCACATAACATTGGTTTAATTTATATTGATGAGGCATGTGCCTTTATGGTTTGACAAGGTCAAAACACTAATCTAATGTTGCACTTAAAACTGGAAACAATCATTATTTGGAAAATGGTGCACACAACACAAGCATGGAAAGGAATGAGTTCTAACAAACTAAAATTGGTTTAATTTATATTTATGAGGCATGAATCTTTATGATTTGACAAGGTCAAAACACTAATGCACTTAAAACTGGAAACAATCATTATTTAGAAAAAGGTGCACACAACACAAGCATAGAAAGGAATGTGTTCTAACTAACTATAAACAAACTCCCAATTAACTAGAATGAGCTCAATTTTGAGCTGCACAAGAATCCAACAAAACTTATCGTTGATGTGGGGCATTACACCCTCCTTGATTGGCGAGCTTTCTTTGACTATGTGTGCTCTTCATCGAGATTTGAATGCACTCGTTCAAAGGTCGAGGTCATCTCAGGTTTCTACTTCAAGTCCAAATTGGGTTGAAGTAACACTAGGCTACCATTATTGTGGTTGGCCATTAAACTAAGCTCCTTAATTATATTTCTTTAAAAAAATGGAAATCCCACTAAATTTGAAAAATATAAATATGTATAAAAAGAAACTAATATATTATGCACCATTCATATAAAATTATTAATTAAAAAAAATTAAAAATTAGAATTAATAGTAATAATAAAATAAACCATGTAATTTATTTTGAAAGTTATTTCTTTAAAAATATATTTTGTGATTTAATTTGTTTTTATCATATCTATTTAATTTAAATATAATTTTTTTTTCCGAACCAAAAAAAATTCTACTTTTACTTTTATTAATAATAAAAAAGTACATCTCCCACATCATTTATACAAAAAAATGTACAACAAGAGAGTGACATCATAACTTTAACATCAAAAACAGGAAAAAACCATCGATCCACTCTTCCCGATATAATAAGCCTACTTCTGCAATCACAGATTTCTTAAGCATTTCCATTAAGTTCATGATAAATATGGTCCAGTTGTGAATCATCTTCAGCCATGATTCAATTGGAGAGCACCAGTGTTGCATGAGATTGACTTAATTATGAAATGTTTCTTTATCTATTTAAAAACCTTCATAGAATTTCCAAAGATCTACACTGAATCAATTCCCATTAAGACCACAATTTTGAAAAGTACCCATAAAATCATAATCTCCGCCTTGGAGTTAATACCACTTTCATAATTCAATTTACATTTGAAGAAATAATCCTCAATTATTCTCAGATAAACACCTGCTGCACTTTTACCCTCCATAGCAGCCCCATCGAAGGAATTATACATGCCCATTGCTTGAGAAACCACCCTCATATAATGCCTTTTACTATTTTCAAAAATTAATTAATTGGATATATACAAACATTCAATAAGCACCCAAGTGCAGCATTTAATGCTATTACAAGTGCAGCATTTAATGCTATTAAAAAGATGTGAATCATCTAATTGATTATTAGATTAGATTTGATCGTTGACATCTCGGATCATCAACATTAAATGTTAAATATTAAACTGAAAGATACTTATTTACATCCCAGCAACAATTTAATGCTGCACTTGTTAAATATTAAACGGAAAGATACTTATTTACATCCTAGCAACAATTTAATGCTGCACTGGACAGTGCTGAGCACGCTGCTCTTTAAATGAATCATTAAATTTCTAGTGAATTAAGTTATATAGAGCTAACGTGGTAGACACAAATTTAACGAATAGAACCTGATACGTACATTCTTGTCGATGGGAACTCTTCGTCATCTGAGGTCTGGCATAAGACGCAGAGAAAAATACTTAGTCGAGGACAACTTGCCCAGAACCTGAAATTAATATCGCGAGAACACAAAACCATGGGCAGGGAAATTAAACAAAAAACCATTGCTGTCTTCTTCAAATTTAGTGATAATAGAATAGAGATAATACCGCGTCCATTCTTGGCAGTAGGAACTCTTCCTCATCTGAGGTCTGGCATAAGAAGCTCAGAAAAATATTTAGTCGAGGACAACTTGCCCAGAACCTGAAATCAATAACGCCATAACTAGCAGATGCTGAATAACAAGGTGTAGGCAAGTCATCCTTGGCTAAATAAATAGCTCCGCCTCTATATGCAAGCGCACAGATGAGCAGAAACAGAACGCTGCCCCGCCCACGAAGCTCGCAATCATAATGCAACGAGCAGAATACCATTTCACATTTATAAGGCACGCTGATTGCCGAAATGCTATGAGGATTCGATATTTGGAGGAGAAAGATCGTCATTTCATGAGCTAAATGCGTTGAGAGAATCAACGTATCGAATGAAGAAAATGACTCAATAATATGAGTTTGGACCGCAAGAATCGTTTTCAAACTCTCCAGGATTAGGTCTATTCCTCCACTATCGCCATCTAAATCCAACGTGTCTCGGCCTTTTTTAAGTGAACGGTCCATACCATTCTATTGGACCCGACAAGTTACAAAAAAACACAGAGCTTTAGGCAAGAATATATTCACTCCTATTCGCCATTTTCACACGACTAACACCTACGGTAAGCTCCAGCACTGAGAGGTTCGATTTTCAGTCTCACTCAAATTCCCTTCTGACTTGTCACAACGTGTATCGTTCCAGTCAAAATATGTGCAGTTGAAATGAAAGAAAAGGCAAAAACAAACGACAAAGTTTGGTTCTGGAATACCGATTGACTTATCTTTTATATTATATGCACGACCACAAACCGACCTATTTAAAGGAACAGGAACATATCCATTTTATCCAAAACTACACAATGTTTATAAACTGTAACGAATTGTCTCTGTAAAAGAGGCACAGCACGTTTTTTCTCGAATAATTTAGACCAACTGTCTCTCTATATTGCGTTTTTCTTCCCAGAACACCTTTTTATTTGGTGGAATTCCAGCTTACACCTGGCAATGCCATGACTGTGTGATTCCACAACTTTAAAACCATTTTTCTCATCTTGTACGCTCGCATTTCCATCACTCCTTTGCCGGAAGAAATGGATTGTTGACTGAGATGATCGAACAATCAAAAGCATATTACCTATATATATATATATGTAGTTAAGCTGGATAAGCTGAAAAATCTACACGTATTGAAATTGTTTTGATTCCACAATTACCTTTTTATGTAGAACGAGAAGAAATAGTTATATATATTCGTTGATAGTTTACTTCAGAATTATGTCATAGGGTACGGATAGATTAAAAACTCTACACGTATTGAACTTCTTTTGATTCCACAAATACTCTTATAATATACAACGAGAAGAAATAAATATATATTCGTTTATTGGTTACTTCATATTGATCTATCAAAAGGCCTAATTTATTTGTGTAAAGATTAACAAAATATTCAATTTCATGTTTGCCGAATAACTTCTCCATTTGTAAACTAGGCATATTTATATTGTAATAATATTTCTCTGTAAATACTATGTGTAAATTTAGAATTTTATATATATATATATTGAATTTGTATTTGTATTTGGGAAATTCTTAAAAGTTGAAAAAATAACTAGGTACATTGTTTTAATTATTTTAAAAAAATGTTCTATATAAATAAAAAATAAGAAAAGCTTTTATATTTTTTTAAGATGGCTCCTAGAAAATTTTAAAAAAACTTTATAAATCTCGGCTGTTATGTATAATATTCAAGCTCTCCTTACCACATAGTACTTTTTTTGTAGCGATAATAATAACCCCTCTCTTAGCAAAGTCATACGGTATTATTTTGGAAAAGAATATCAACCATATGCCACCTCATTACACTTAGGGTCATTGCAAAGGAATAGAATTTTTTTTGATATGGTACCTAGAAATAACCTCTAGAATAGAGTAGAAGAGCTAAATGTTCCTTTCGAGTTGAGAGTTTTCGCAATAAGGTTATAAGAGAAGGTAATTGCCAATGGGTGGTCGAAAGATACTAATTGTAATAATTGAGTTAAGAAAGGTTGCCCCTTTTCCCCTACACTTTTTAGCATTTACATTGATAAGATGCAAAGTTGTTTAGAGGAAGAAGGTTGCGATGGCATCATATTAACTAGTATAGTCATCATCTTTCTTCTATATGTTGATGATATTGTTCTTATGGCAAGGTGTCCCTTTGATCTTGATAAACAATTAAGAATTATCAAGGATTTGTGCTCTAATATAGGCATGGCTATTAATACCAAAAAACATTTAAGTAATCATTATTAGGTTCAAGAATGTCACTTATGCGAATTTTTTGTATGAGAAGAGAAACTCGGAGGAAGTGACTTCTTACAAATATCCTAGAATTGACATCCATAACAAGCTCAATTGGAACTATAGCATCGAGAAAAAGATTAATGAAGGGTGGAAAGCTTACTTTGGTCTTGAAAACAATTGTAAATCGACAAACCTTGTGATGTGGGATAAAAGGAAGTTCCTCTTTGAAACTCTCGTGACTCCTATTATCTTGTACGACTGTGAATTTTGGGGTTGCAACATCTCCAAAGAATCTCATAGAAAAATTGAGCAAATCTAGAAATGTTTAGTAACTTGTAACCTTAAAATTAAACGCAATATGCCATATCCTATTCTCCTCATATAAATGGGGATATCCCCTATAGAAAGCATGGTTATGACTAGGTATATAATGTACAAGGACAATATAACAAACATGGTAGACCATAGAATTCTTTAAATTTCTTTAAATTCTAGCCAAAACCACTCGAGTTTGATGATAATTCCACTTTGCAAAATATTGACAACATTAAGAATATTCTTACATATAAATTTAAAGAGAAAATGTTGTGGAAGAAACTTTTATAAGTTAAATTAAAATTGAGGTACTATAAGGAGGGCATTAACCCTAATTTAGAATATCAAAATTATATCTCTATTCCAACTAGTCTAACAAAGAAAATAAATATTTCCAAGATAATAACAAACTCTCATTAGCTCTATAGTGAAACTGGGCATTCAACAATTATAAATTATAAATAATTTAAATTTAAATATTAATAAAATATTTTATTTCCAATTTTAAATAATTTAAATTTAAATATTAATAAAATATTTATTCATTATTGTAAAGGAAATTTTAATATAAACGTGAGAAAAGGAAATTACTTCAATGTTTCTTTCTACCACCAAAATTCATATCGTGATCAAATTTAGTACAAGGTTTGTTATCCTAATTAGGTCTACTCATCCAATCAACCATTAACTTTAGTATGCGAGAATTGATTTGACACATACTTGGGTTTCTTAACATGCACAAATATAACAATTATTAATCTTAATTTTGTCTTCCTCTACCCTAATGGAAACTTCCTATTAAACGAGCACCAATCTTGATGAGGTTATTTACTTTGAAATAATGCATTATTTTTATCTAAAAAGTGCCCCCATCTGTAACAAAATTTTCAATAAAAATTACTAACTAGACTTTATCTCAAATTTAGTACAAGGGTTGTTATCCTAATTAGGTCTACTCATTCAATCAACCATTAACTTTTAGTATGCAAGAAATGATTTGACACACACTTGGTGTTTCTTAACATGCATAAATATAACAGTTATTAATCTTAATTTTCGCTTCCTCTACTTGATGGAAAATTCCTATTTAACGAGCCACCAATCTCGATGAGGTTATTTACTTTGAAATAATGCATTGTTTCTTTCTAGCAAGAGACCCCATCTTGAAACCATTTTTTTAATAGAACTTACTAACTAGCCTTTATGTCAAATTTAGTACAAAGTTTGTTATCTTAATTAGGTCTACTCATCCAATCAACCATTAACTTTCAGTTTGTGAGAATTGATTTGACATATACTCGGGCTTTCTTAACATGCACAAATACAACAATTATTAATATTAATTTTTGCTTTCTCTACCCTAATGGAAACTTCCTATTTAAGAAGCCACCAATCTTGATGAGGTTATTTACTTTGAAATAATGCATTGTTTCTATCTAGCGAGATCCCCCATCTTGAAACAATTTTTTCAATACAAATTACTAACTAGCCTTTATCTTACTAGCTCTTGCAATTTGTCATTTGCAAAATTTATTTCCACAACTTTGAGAAAGGACACAAGAAAAACAAACTATTCATTAATTCATTTTTTGCCTTACATAACACACACAATCCTTGCAGATTCCAATTTTTTTCCCATCATCTCATGTATGACTTGTGTTTACCTATACGAACCAAACAATCATTATGCTTTAAGAATTTTTATCTGGAACAAGGCAACTAAAGTCCCTAGGGCTTACTCTGTGTACTGACTAGAGCTTGTTTCTCTGCTGGACCAATAAGAGACTCTTGAAGATAAAGAGTATGAACGGATCTATCAAGTGGTAATTTCAGTAATGAAAAGTGGCCTATCAAGTGAGACATTACAAACTTCGGAGAAACATCTCCTCTCCCTTTGGTAAAATCTGCCCTTTGTACCTAGTAAGACAATGAAAGGTAGTTGAGTGATGAGAGGGTTGATCAATAAAGAAGATGTAGAAATCTAATGAGAAGGTTTCGATTATATAGGGTTGTAAAGCGTTTGATGGTGTGTTTACCTATACGAACCAAACAATCATTATGCTTTAAGAATATTTTCATCTTTACAAACTACCTTTTACCACCATAACCTTTCACCACTTTGTTACTCAAGCATTCTTGCTTCATATCGATCTTTTGTTTTGTAAACCCTATATTCTTTATATTTGGATCACTTAACCTCATTTACTATATCCAACAAATTTACGGTACCATGCTTTACACTGTTAACAAATTGATTCCATTCAACCACCTTTATCCTTTGTAATCGCAAATCTTATTTCATTTTCTACCTTTGAAACTATCCTTCTACCAAATTTAAAGTTATATCAATAACACTCCATGCCCACTAATGAAAATATGACAATAAAAGGTCTAAGAATCTAAAACTGTTGAATATTGTAACTTCTAAGAATATTATATTTGTATATTATTTATTCCGGAGATGTTCCATACCTCCGATGTGATTATACTATGAGTCCGGAGATGTTTATTCCTCCGAATTGGTTGTGGTAACTACGGTTATTAGACCCACCATGTGGGGGTCGGCCCAGTCAGTTATAATAGGGTATTTAACCTAATGGTTAAATACGAGCCTACATGTACTTGTGTAAAATACATGTCAGTGTAGTGTATAAATAGAGGAGGTATGTTCCTCATTTGACACACTCACTCACTTGAGAGAGGCGCACTTGTGGAGGAGAGGTCTGCTATGGTGGAGGAGGAGATCATGTCTTTGGTTTGCATCTTTGTATATTGCTGGTCATCTATATTGAGGAAGCTTTACTGGGTTTTCTACCCCATGAGGGTTTCCCAGGATAAATTTGTGTCTCTTGTGTTTATGCTATGCTTGTTGTTTCTTCAGTTATCCTGTATATGCTATTATTGTGAAAATGGAATGTAATGCTGCTATTTTCTGTCTTAGCATATTAAATCTTAACATGGTATCAGAGCTAACCTGAAGGAAGACAAGGTATGGCACTTACGACACTTGCTTTACGTACGACAATTTGAAGGTTAGGGTTTTATATAGCAAAAGCCAGTTATCGTGGAACTTTCACTATAAATCCATTTTGGCGAAGGTTCAAGATCTGAAACCTTTATAGGTCGTAGATAACATCTCCAGGTATCTTGTGTCAAACGGGAACCCTTAGATTCGTTGTACTTTGTAAGTTATGATCAGTACAAGTTAGGGTTTCTGCCTCTTCCAGATCTCAGTCAAAATCAGGTGACCTAGGAAAAAAAGTCATAACTTGGGCTAGGAAGCTCCAAATGAAATTTTGTAAAAAGTGACAGGTAGAACACAGATTGTACTATCTCAGGAAACCTTTTTCAGAGGCCGAAGCTGAATCAATGACACGTGGCACGCCGTACAAGTTCACTCTCCTGTTTTATCCCATAAATAGGTCACGTTGCGACACTTGGCATAACTCTCTCTCAGAGAGTCCAATTGAGGTCAGACCTATCAGAATGGAAATATAACAAGGAGAGATATCTCAGGAAAAGTTTTCAGAGGCCAAAGTTCAAACAGTGACACGTGGCATGCCGTACAAGTTCGTTCTCCTGTATTATCCCAAAACAGGTCACGTTGCGACATTTGGCATAACTCTCTCTCAGAAAATCCAATTGAGGTTAGACCTGTCAGGATGGAAAGGTGACAGGTCAAGCTACTGCAAAAAAAAGTTTTCAGACCCTGTGGAGTGAAAATTTCGGATTTATACCAGAAACAATCAGGTACATATTTCTGTCAAAACAAAATTATTTTTGGAGCACCTTTATTCATGGCTTCTGGAATTTAGGGTTTCGGAGAAAGTTAGAATTTTTGGAATCAGAATCCACGGCTGAATGCTACTCAGGAAAATCAAAATTTAGAGACCAAGATCGAATTTTTTGGTTGGGTAGAAGACCGGGCTTGATCAAACCCTAGCTCGGGATTTTGATGGGAAAGATGGAAAATTAGGGCTTCAGCAAAAGTTGGAATTTTTGAAGTCTGTAACCACGGCTGGAAGCCTCTCAGAAAAATAAGAGTTTAGAGCCTTGGATCAAACCTTTTGATTGAGCAGAATGGTGGGCTTCATCAAACCCTAGTTCGGGATCCTGTCAAGAAGATCCAGAAGTTTCAAAGGCAATTTTGAGGGGTCAAATTTTGGAATTGAAGTATGCTAGTTTGATCAGCTCAGCAAGACACATCCTTCCATTCATTCGAAAGTGTGAAAGTCAAAGATTGAATTTTTAGGGTTTCCCTAGCAAATCCTAATCAAGCTCCAGATCAAGTTTCAGGGGGAGTTGAGGCTAAGGCCTTACATAAGAAGACTACAAGAAGTCTCGACAGGTATGACTTAAGGAGGTTCAGGTATGTCTTGAAATCTGATTCTTGATTAAGTTCATGATGTGTTTGTCTTCATATTATTTATTAGTACAATCTTGATTAATGTTAGAATTGTCTTATCACCCTAGTAACAGTATGAATGCATGTGAATGATCAAAGACATTCATTGATTAGGGATATATGATTGTACTAATGCATTATGGTGTTGTGTGAGGTTGATGTTGTCTGCTAACAAGATTCAGGTACATCACGAAAGACAAATCAAGTTCCACATGAATACAAAGACTCATCCATAATCTTTGTTCTACTTACAAGGTATGCATGACTTTGATATATTATGCTTAACCTATGAGACATGCAGGGTCTAGCTCAGGATCTCTAAATCATTGAAGAGATTGTTTAGGTATGTTGTACATAACTAAGCATGTATACTAATCCAGGTATGTTTTCCTATGTCATGTTAGAATATTACCTTGTGTTAGGATCCCTTATGAAAGTATACTTGGTATGATTGGTTAGTAATCAAGGGTTTATGCATATTATGTCTCTTATCTTGGTTGATGATTTAACTAACTAGATCAAACAAGAATATGCATGAGTAAAAGAAGACTTCCTTGAAACCCTGAATACTAATGATCATGACTGTACATATTCAAGATCATTTAGAATTAGAATGTTTTGATAATATTGAGAATATACTAATGAATGCATGTTTGTGTATGAGATCATGAGGATGACACTAGTGTACACTTGAGCATGCACAATGGTACAGAATGAATAGAAGTTCAGGAGACATACAGAAGATCAAGCGGGAGGCAACCACACAAACATAACAGATAAGTATTTGAGTTGTTATTAGAAATAGTAAATGATATTGCTTGTATGCATATTTGTATTCCTAGAATATATCATGCTGAGTGTAAACATTCATAAAGCATTGAATAGTATACTACTAATATGCATATGATTGGTAAGTTGGACAAACATTCCATTGTTGCTTGTCTAGAATGAAACCTCTTTGCTGACATGCTGAGAGCTGTGCACACTCTCGATAGTATGTTCTGGTAGAGATGGAAGGCATCTAGATAGCTACTGTATGCATACAGGATATGGGAAAGTGTTGTGCCAAAGTATTGGTCAAAATAGTTGCATAACTATGTAAATGATATCTGTATGCATAATAGGTTATCATGTCAATATGATTTGATGATTATGAAGTATTACTAATCATGTACTTAATTTTGATTTGTAGGAAAGATCATGATGAATGATGAACTATGATCAAGCGATGGATGTTCAACAAAAGATTTACAAATCAAACACACTATAGAAAGCTTGTGGTTAAGAGATTCTCTTAGAAAGAGGAAGAGAATCATGATGAGATGTTTTGCTCCAAGGGACTAGATAAGACCATTCTCTTAATGATGTAATTAAAGAAAAAGTGTGAATCGGGTTCTATATGGGTACCCAGGATCGGTAGTCAATTGATGAGCTTAATGATCATCATGGGTGATGTGGATCTCAACCCTTGCTACAAGGTTGAATATGGCTTATATACACATATGACATGGATGCAAGAAGGAACTCACCACAAAGTTCGAATGATTTTGAGGCTCATATTAGTAGACCCATCTGACGAGAGATGGCACAGATAGATATGCAAAAGATCACTCAATGCAGAGTGTGAATAATGGACAATTGACAGCTTCATGACAAAGCTCGGGCTTTACCAGAAGTAAATTTGTTCCTAACCTTTACCTTAAGGTTGTGGATGATGAGCCTATCATACCATTATTGTATGACGATGATCTCTTTCTGACAAGGAATGAGAAATAGGTCATGAAAATGGCTGCAGAAATGAAAATGAAAGATCTCGGATTAATGCACTACTTCTTAGGTCTAGAAGTATGGCAAGATCCAAAAGGAATATTTTAAATCAAGGTAAGTATGCTGTGAAGTTTTTAAAAAGATTTGATATGTTGGAGTATAAAGCCATGGCCACTCCCATGGACTCCAACTTGAAGTTATTAGTTAATGACTCATCGTATTTAGTGGCCCTAACCCTATATAGACAAATCATTGGGTCATTGATGTATTTAACAAATACTAGGCCAGATATATGCTTTGCTGTAAATACCCTAAGTCAGTATCTAGTAGAACCTAGAAAGGTTCACTCAATAGCTACAAAGCATGTAGTGAGGTACCTAAAAGGTACTTTAGATTTTTGGTCTATATTATCTTGGAGGTCATGAACTCCGTTTACATGGTTACTCAGATTCTGATTGGGCAGGAAGTGTCTCAGATAGAAAGAGTACATCAGGTGGATGTTATAGTCTTGAATCTGCCATGATCTCATGGTTCAACAAGAAACAATCTAGTGTGGCTCTCAGTACTGCTGAAGCAGAATATATGGCTGTTTGCTCTGCCAGCTGTGAAGCAGTATGGCTTCAGAAGCTTTTATATGGAGTGTTTGAATTAGAAATGGATCCCACTGTGATTATGTGTGACAATCAAAGTTGCATTAAGATGACTGAAATTTCTGTGTTCCACGATAAGTCAAAACACATAGAGATCCGTTACTTCTATATACGAGATATGGTGCAACGAGGAGCTATCAAGATTGTATATATAAGCACTGAGGATCAGATTGCTGATATCTTGACTAAACCTCTGTCTCGAGTGAAGTTTGAATGCTTTCGAGACAATCTTGGTATAGTTCAAAAGAACTCTCCTCGAAAGGGGGAGTAGCATAGTATCTGATAACAAGTCTATCTCATCAATGATGAGGTTACCTATTTACTGCACTTAGTTATTTAGAATTATTTTTTTAGGACTCTTATACTTTTACTTTTGATGATAGATGTATACATGCTTTTGATGATAGATGTATTAGTGAGAATACATGCCTTTGATGATAGATGTATTAGTGAGAATACATGCTTTTGATGATAGATGTATACATGCCTTTAATGATATATGTATTTGATGCTATTGATGAGGATACATGTTTTGATATACATGTTTTGATGATGAGGATACATGATGACTTGATGTACTTGTATGGATGAAGATACTTGTACCCATGATTGACATATGAGGGGATTGGATCATCCCTGGACTTCAGTCCTAAAGAGAGCCGTAGACGTATGTCTTCAAGAATGAAGGCCTTGGTGGACTTGAGGGGATTGGATCATCCCTGGACTTCAGTCCTAAAGATAGCCGTAGACATATGTATTCGAGAATGAAGGCCTTGGTGGACTTGAGGGGATTGGATCATCCCTGGACTTCAGTCCTAAAGAGAGTCGTAGACGTATGTCTTCGAGAATGAAGTCCTTGGTGGACTTGAGGGGATTGGATCATCCCTGGACTTCAGTCCTAAAGAGAGCCGTAGACGTATGTCTTCAAGAATGAAGTCCTTGGTGGA
The DNA here is from genome assembly GCA_027924585.1 of Larix kaempferi. Classification (NCBI taxonomy): domain Eukaryota; kingdom Viridiplantae; phylum Streptophyta; class Pinopsida; order Pinales; family Pinaceae; genus Larix; species Larix kaempferi. Next base: position 20,182,908 of record BSBM01000797.1, on the reverse strand, counting down.
CTTGAGGGGATTGGATCATCCCTGGACTTCAGTCCTAAAGAGAGCCGTAGACGTATGTCTTCGAGAATGAAGTCCTTGGTGGACTTGAGGGGATTGGATCATCCCTCGACTTCAGTCCTAAAGAGAGCCATAGACGTATGTCTTCGAGAATGAAGTCCTTGGTGGACTTGAGGGGATTGGATCATCCCTGGACTTCAGTCCTAAAGAGAGCCGTAGACATGATGTCTCCGAGAACAAAATCCTGAATGAACAGGTAAGGGGATTGGATCGTCCTCGAACTTTAGTACTTTGAATTGAGCCGTAGACATGATGTCTCCAAGAACAAAATCCTGAATGAACAGGTAAGGGGATTGGATCGTCCTCAGACTTTAGTCCTTTGAATTGAGCCGTAGACATGAGGTCTCTGAGAATTGAATGATAGGACTGGATCGTCCCTGAGCTTCGGTTCAAAAGGTACATGATAGGACTGGATCGTCCCTGGACTTCAGGTCAAAAGGTACATGATAGGACTGGATCGTCCCTGGACCTCGATTCAAAATGTACGTGACAAATCCTAGAATTGTTCTAGGTTACATCCAGCATGAAACAGGGCTGGCTCTGTAGATGTGATACGTCCAGCATGAAACAAGGCTGGCTCTGTAGATGTGATACATCCAGCATGAAACAGGGCTGGCTCTGTAGATGTGATACATCCAGCATGAAACAGGGCTGGATCTGTAGATGTGATACATCCAACATGAAACAGGGCTGGCTCTGTAGATGTGATACATCCAACATGAAACAGGGATGGCTCTATAGATGTGATACATCGAGCATGAAACAGGGCTGGCTCTGTAGATGTGATACATCCAGCATGAAACAGGGCTGGCTCTGTGGACGTGACACATCCAGTATGAAAGAGGACTGGCTCTGTGGCGGTAAATCCTAGATTTGATCTAGGTCACATCCAGTATGAAAAAGGACTGGCACTGTGGTTGGGATTAGATCGTCCCTAGACATGAGACTTGTCTTAAAGAGATAAGGATTGATCATCCTGGAACTTGATCTGGATTGTATTATCCATGGACCTATGTCCTATAGAGAGCAGGATTGATCATCCTGTAATATGATCGTGTGATGACGATGCTGATCATGTGATGTCGATGTTGATGATCATGTGATGACGATGCTGATGATCGTGTGATGACGATGCTGATGATCGTGTGATGGTGATGCTGATGATCGTGTCATGACGATGCTGATCGTGTTATGTCTATGTTGATGATCGTGTGATGATGATGCTGATGATCGTGTGATGATGATGTTGATGATCGTGTGATGACGATGCTGATGATCGAGTGATGTCGATGTTCCAATAACTAGTTGAGTTACTGATGATGATGAACTGAAGAAAGCTTCCGATGATATATAGATGTATCATGTATGATGTATGACTTGTTGCTACTGCGGATGTTGTTATAATATCCTTCTCGTTAAGGGGGAGTGTTGAATATTGTAACTTCTAAGAATATTATATTTGTATATTATTTATTCCGGAGATGTTCCATACCTCCGATGTGATTATACTATGAATCCGGAGATGTTTATTCCTCCGAATTGGTTGTGGTAACTAAGGTTATTAGACCCACCATGTGGGGGTCGGCCCAGTCAGTTCTAATAGGGTATTTAACCTAATGGTTAAATACGAGCCTACATGTACTTGTGTAAAATACATGTCAATGTAGTGTATAAATAGAGGAGGTATGTTCCTCATTTGACACACTCACTCACTTGAGAGAGGCGCACTTGTGGAGGAGAGGTCTGCTTTGGTGGAGGAGGAGATCATGTCTTTGGTTTGCATCTTTGTATATTGCTGGTCATCTATATTGAGGAAGCTTTACTGGGGTTTCTACCCCATGAGGGTTTCCCAGGATAAATTTGTGTCTCTTGTGTTTATGCTATGCTTATTGTTTCTTCAGTGATCCTGTATATGCTATTATTGTGAAAATGGAATGTAATGCTGCTATTTTCTGTCTTAGCATATTAAATCTTAACAAAAACTAGCATTTGCCCCTTGAGGGGCAAAAATGAACGTCAGAGGGAAAAGAGGAAAGTTAGAAGGAACTAAAAGATAGGCACAGGTAGTGAAGGATACTGATAGGAAAAGAGCAAAGTTTGTAACAATCTTAAATTACAAAGACATAGGCACTAGGATCAAATCCATCATGGTGCAAAACTTGTTAATCAATTTTAATTCTCGATCTATCAAGTGTAAATTGATATAAATAACATGTACCTGATTACATGTTTTGCACCATTAAAAAGTTTAACACCTCAATAAATTGAGAGATATAATACTTCTTGACATTTGATTTTTATGCTTATTTATGAGTGATATTTATAAGGAACCTCTATAAACCGTTAATACAAATTCAAATTTTGATTGTATCAACTTTATTTAAAAAATATCAAAACAATGCAACTTATAAATTTGATTTGTTTTGAAATTCACTTTAAACAAAATCATTTTTTATGGATTCTCGAATAAAGAAAAAATAAAATGCAAAGATACAGTAGCATCATCACGCAATATTGATATCACAGTACCACACAATCCCATACACCTAAATTTAAATTTGTGGTCATTGGTTGGATATTAATAGAATTATCTTACTCTGCACTGGACTTCAAGACTCTCATAATTGTTTCCTTGAAATTGAAGGTGTAATTTCTAAAATTCTTAGTTGCACTTTTTAACAAAGCTTATGGGATTTTGTCATGAGAACTCCATATAGAGTAAGTAGTAGCACAATTAAGGGATGACTTCATCATTTTTCGAACAACAAGAGGGTTGTATTCCCACTTAAGACTCTTACATGAATTTATACTATCATAGATAATAGCTGAAGAATCCAAGCAAGGAAGACGAGGGGGTTCATAGAACAAACACACATGAATTGAGTTTTATGCTTGCACATTAGTAGTTTCTACCTTTGAATTGATTGATTTCTCGTCAAATATCAAAACTCAATACCTCAAGGCCAGATCTACCATCGTGGCATATTAAATCCTAAATAATAGGTTTGCAGTAAAGGAACATCTCATGATTGTGATGAAACTCGAAGGCCAATTGAACACTTCCTTCCCCATTACATGTACCACTATTCAATACATAAAAGGGTATTTTTATTTAGCGAATTCCATCACCTACCATCACAAGGCTATTCAATATTATATCTAAGGAACCTAGATAAATTGGATGCAACGAATCCACAAAATCCATCCCACATAAACTATGTGGTATCCCAACCATATCACTTGAGTTCAATAGAAGACAACTGCAAAATATTGAAGACGAGACCATGCCTTGTGCAACGGATGTTGACCCTCCAATAACAAAGCCAAATTGTTAAAGGCCACTTGAAGTCCCTGACATTGACACATTAATAGTGTTGGGAGACTTCTTTTAGGTTTCCAATGAAGCAATTATTTCCCATCATGTCCATCTTGTTGTAGTAAGAAACCATCAATCTTAGAAATTAATGACAATGAAGGTTCATGCAATATTTCTAAGTCATTATCTGAATTCATCTTGCATGTTTCCTTTTGCAATTCTGATCTTTCATGTCTTGTTTGCATAAACAATGTAGGAGGTGTTAGTACTAAATCTACCATGTCAAAATTTTAAAGGTTCCATTGGAATTGCCTAAGATTTTCCTAGCCTTATGATAGCTTCAATCTCAATTTGGTAAATGTTGGTAAAGATCTTGAATTTGTAAAAGCATTCACTGCATGAAGTTTCTACAACAAAAGCCTAATAATTTGTAATAGATCTGTTATAGGGATCGTGATGCCCTACATTTTGATGCTACATTAACTTTGATGTTCATCCATGCTCTGGTTACATCTCCATTAGATTGAATAGCCTTTTCATATATTCTCATCTTTCCAAAAGTCAAAACTTATATTACTGCTCCTTTTTTTTATATGAGATTACCTTGCCAAAATATTCAACATTTCCAAGCCTCAAAGCTTTATGTATGATCAAGTTTTCATCTTTTATAAATACTATTATTACTTATAACCCAATATAATTTCCAAAATCCATGAAACAGAACTTTTTTTTCAAGTGGAAAAATTCCAATACCTGCTAAGGGGCTCAACAAGAGCATCATGTCACTTACAAGAATTGAACTTGGGTGGGGAGCATAACAATCATTCCTCCCAACCACCCAAGCTACATCCGATGGACGATGAAATAGAACTTTAATTAATTTAAAAAGTTTTAAATTAATATTTAAAGAGGTTAAATACATGTTATTTTTCTTCATATACTTTTTGATATAAACCTTTTAAATTATATACTTTGTAAACCCATGTCAAAACAATCTGCATGGTTAAAAAAAAAATTGAAAATCAATTTTAATAAAATATCAAGCCTTTGAGTCAATCTTCCGTGCCAAGTTCAAATTCCAATATAGTAATATTTGGTCTTGTTTTTTGCAAAAACCTATTTGGGCATTGATCATCGAGCCCATCACCAATTCTCATCCAAGTGTCAAGGGAAGTGTTAAGTATTGAGGAGGAACCCACATATGGAACGATGAGGGAAAAACTCACAAGTTGATAGAAGGTCAACACGTCGACCTTGACAGTCATTATTAGATGTTAGTTATTTTTAGTATCATTACATGCGGAATAAGGCTCCAAAGTGAGCTCAAAGGTCATGGTGTAGAATTTGATCACGTGCCAAGCCCCCGAGCTAAATTGAAATGTCTAGTTAAAGTGCACTGAGAGGAGAGCACATGTGAGTGGCAAATAAAACATGCATCCAAATGCCAAGCCCACAACATTGATGAAGTGCATCCAAATGCCAAGCCCACAACATTGATGAAGAACACCTGGAGAATATCAAACAACCGAATGTTAAATTGAATTCCCAAGGAATGTCGAGCTCCAATAAGGAAAGCGCTACACCAAATGTGAAAAAAGAGCGTGCAAGAAACAAAGTTCAAAAAGAAAGCAATCGTGCACTTGAACGATTGAAAACTTGTTATAATTTTCATTTGATATCAATTGAACAGAATGGAAATGGTGGCTGCTGCTTCTCCATCATCGTCATTCATGTTCAATCAGGCAGAAACTTATGGATTTTCAATGCCAAAGCCATCAATTTGTTCACTTCTTCCTTTGAATGATCACCTCCAGTTATAATAACAAAAGCATTGATTAAAAGATACATAATTGGAACTTGCAATTAGTTGACCAATTCCTATTGTATCATTTGTTTTCTTCAAAAATTACGTTTTCCTGCAATGGAATCCTCTTCAATCATGAGTCTCCAAGTAGAGATGAGAACTTTGAATATCACTAGGGTTGTGGGAACATAAAAATTAAGTTGCATAAGAAACTGTATTAGGACAATCAGGCGTTTAGGGTATTTGTTAGTGACTATGGGGAGGCAATGTGATTGATGATACTGCAAGATAAGCCACAAATGATAGGCATACTTCTGAGGAATCTCTAAAGGAGGCCTTTGGAATATTTTGTTTTCCAGCTACAATTGTCATCACTCAGGTAATATACAAGATGCAGATAAAGGATCTCGTTCAAGAATTGGAATCAAATAATCTGATACTTGACCCTGCGTTTTGAACCTCTGGAGTTTGGGAAAACAGAGGTGTAGTAATTATTCCGATGAGTATAATTGTGTAGAGATACGAATAGTCCCTTGGCAGTGCGTTGAAGGTAAGAGATATATATTCCATCTATTTATGCAAAGTCAAATTCTAGTTGTGATTGGTAAGGCTATGTGCGTTGGTTATGTTGGAGATTATTGGTAAACATCGAGCCTTTAAATTTATTGTTATTCATTTTAGAGTTTCAGATTTAACTTTGTTTGATGTGGTTAATCTATGAGATGAAGTCCCGTACGAGAATCGAGGGACACCTTTTGGGATATTGAAGCTGTGTTGAACCTCAGTGTTAAAGCTCATGAAGAAATTTGTTGGATTTTTTTATTGCATACAATCTGAAGTACTTAGTTGTGTTGGCTTGAGCATTGCTCTGTGTTGAGCAGTGGAAAAATTTCAAGGTGAATTATGACTTCTGGGCGTTGAATCATTGACTAAGGCATGATCAGATTCTGTGAGATCTGGAAAAATAAAATAAAGAAGGAAATTGCCCAATATAAAGGTGAAGATGAGGGATTCGATCTCTATGGGAAGTGTGATCTAATCGGAGACCTAGTTGTGATGTGTTGGAATTGAAGGGGATCAAGCTACATTAGGAAATGCTGCATGAAACCATGGTGAGGTTTGATCATATACATAGAGGTGTAGTAATTATTCCGAAGAGAATAATTGCAGAGATATGAATCGTCCATTGGAGGTGCGTTGAAGGTAAGAGATATATATTCCATCTATTTATGCAAAGTCAAATTCTAGTTGTGATTGGTAAGGTTATGTGCATTGGTGATGTTGGAGATCGTTGGTAAACATTGGGCATTTAAATTTATGGTTATTCATTTCAGTGTTTCAGATTTAACTTTGTGTGATGTGGTTAATCTATGAGATGAAGTCCCGTAGGAGAATCGAGGGCCACCTTTTGGGAGATTGAGGCTGTGTTGAACCTCAGTGTTAAAGCTCATGAAGAAATTGGTTGGCTTTTGTTATTAAATACAATATGAAGTACTCAATTGTGTTGGCTTGAGCATTGCTCCGTGTTGAGCAGTGGAACAATTTCAAGGTGAATTACGACTTCTGGGCATTGAATCATTGACTAAGGCATGATCAAATTCCGTGAGATTTGGAAAAATAAAATAAAGAAGGAAATTGCCGAATATAAAGGTGAAGACGGGGGATTCGATCACTATGGGAAGTGTGATCTAATCCAAGACCTAGTTGTGATGTGTTGGAATTGAAGGGGATCAAGCTACATTAGGAAACGCTACATGAAACCACTGTGAGGTTTGATCATAGACATAGAGGTGTAGTAATTATTCCAAAGAGTATAATTGCAGAGATATGAATCTTCCATTGGAGGTGTGTTGAAGGTAAGAGATATATATTCCATCTATTTATGCAAAGTCAAATTCTAGTTCTGATTGATAAGGTTATGTGCACTGGTTATGCTGGAGATCGTTGGTAAACATTGGGCATTTAAATTTATGGTTATTCATTTCAGAGTTTCATATTTAACTTTGTGTGATGTGGTTAATCTATGAGATGAAGTCCCGTAGGAGAATCGAGGGCCACCTTTTGGGAGATTGAGGCTGTGTTGAACCTCAGTGTTAAAGCTCATGAAGAAATTGGTTGGCTTTTGTTATTACATACAATCTGAGGTACTCAGTTGTGTTGGCTTGAGAATTGCTTTGTGTTGAGTAGTGGAACAATTTCAAGGTGAATTAGGACTTCTGGGCGTTGAATCATTGAATAAGGCATGATCAGATTCCGTGAGATCTGGAAAAATAAAATAAAAAAGGAAATCGCCCAATATAAAGGTGAAGACGGGGGATTCGATCTCCATGGGAAGTGTGATCTAATCCGATACCTAGTTGTGATGTGTTGGAATTAAAGGGGATCAAGCTACATTAGGAAACACTGCATGAAACCACTCTGAGGTTTGATCATATACATATAAATAAAAAACAGAGCATAAACCTGAGACGGATGATCATTGAAGATAAGTAGTTGATGGAGAAGAGTCGTGGCTTAATACTAAAGTGAAATTTGGTGTTGATTTTATTAAGAAGAGTTCGATGAAATGCAATGGCATTAACTGAGATAAAAGAAGATATTGAGTAGAAGTCCTCGACATCCATTCTCTCAAAATAAGCACTCAACAATTTTCAGATTAATCTTACACTACTCTAGCTTATTTCTATGCCGCTCGAAAAATAGGAACTTGTCCTATATATTGAATATAAATATATATGATTTATTTATATATTTTCTTCATCAATTATTATTATATAAAATGTAACAAATTTAAATAATTAGAATATTTTTTTTTCATAAAATTAATAAATAAATCAAACTTTGAATTATTTAAATTTTAACGATCCACCAAACTTTAACATAATGTAGGTCCTAAAGCTCAATTACGATAATTTATTTTAGGTCTTTTTTTTTTGCATGTAGCGTGCACGTGGTGAATTATTTTAGGCTTTTGCATGTAGCCTAGACGTGGGCTACTCAATTTCTTCCCAGCTCTCTTAGCTTACCTAAGAGACTGATGAGCATTACTTAGCCCCTTCCCACGGTGAGCCCGCTCATTTTCCTGTGAAAATTTCAGTGTGCTCTGCAACTATGGTCTGAGAGGGCGAGTGACTCTGCAACGGTTCTAGAGGACAACTGATTCAAGTTGTAACCGCAGCCAGACCGCAAGTATGGGTTCATTCATTTAGTTTCTGTCAACGTCTTACGCCTCATGCTTCCAAGCCAGGTATGGGTTCATTCATTTAGTTTATGTCAACGTCTTAGACCTCATGCTTCCAAGCTTGAAAGTTTCCTTTTTGTCTCAGAAATGAAGAGAAAAGATGAACCAAGGCACCCACACCGTTCTGCTGGGAGGGGAGGAGGTCCACGTAAAGTCTCGAAGAATTCAGACCTGTTGTTCTCCCAGCTAATTGTATTGTCTTGTCTTCTGTCATTATGCAGTATATATTATAAAATATAGCTCTTTTAAAAAAATCGTGCCCAAGCTTCTAGCTTCCACAATTCTATCTATTTATGGAAGAGGGCTCATCTTGCCTAAATTTTACTTTGTTTGTCACGGCAGAACCTTTAGATGATAGTCCAGAGAAGAGTGGAGTTGACACATAAGAGGAAAAGCAGAGAAAGAGAAGAGTGGAGTTGACACATAAGAGGAAAAGCAGAGAAACCCTTCTAAGTATGATACCTTATTATCATCTTTAAAATCAAGTTGCGGATCTTGCCAATGTTTATGATAAGAGGAGGGGGATGGCGAACAAGTGCGGCCATAACAAACAGAAGCAATATATAGATTCTTAGACCACTTTTCCTGCAAGGACAAAATATTTTAGGTGTCTTGTAAGTTGTAAGATGAAAAAAAATGAAGGTATTGTCAATAAAGAAACTTTGCTTTACCTTAGCATGAGTACTGGGAAATGCGCAGATGTACTAAGAGTCTCCTGGGTTTCATTTGTAGGCTTTCGTCTAGGAACACTCAGAGTAAAAGTTGCCTGATCCAATGTTGGTGCAGTTGCAGTGATACAATGCCCACGAGTCCACTGACTTCTTGCAATTGCAATAGCAATGGATTTTCCAGGTATTAAAAAATTGTTGATATTTTCAGAGCAATGAGCATAACAAGGGAGTGCTCAGTAGTGAACAAAGAAATGATAGTGAACTGGGGCAATGTAACACTCGAGAAGCATGGAAATAGAAACTCCATAGTTTGAACCCTAAAATAAATGAATAAAAATATTTACCTATTTTTCTTCAGAAGAAGCAAGCAATGGGTTGCTTCTAGAGAAGAGAAATATAAATTTTATTGCGTCTCTTGCACTCTCGTTCCTCTATGTGCCTTGTTCTGCTACTGCTGTTACTATCATCAAAGGGTTTGAGCTCTAATTTAAGCTCGAATGTCCTTCAGAAGCTTCACATGCCGAACAAGTCCCAAGATCAAGTCAAATGGCCACTTTCATCGTTTTACAGCCTGGTAGTATTCATTTTCTGCATTGGTATTCGTTTTATAGCTTAGTGGTATTCACTTTATGCATTGGTAAACCAGCTTAATGGTATTCATTTTCTATCTTTTGCATGTAGACTTTACAGCGTGCAGCCTCAACTCAGAGTGAGTGTTCCCATAAAAATGCTCGAGAAGCTATTTGTAGACAGGACGCGAAGAGAAAAAAAAAAATTGAGGGGCTATTTGTAAGAGAACGCAGCTCTTCCTGCTGGTATTGCGGCCCTCCTGGCAGGTAACCCATTTAATTTATGTTTTAAAAGTAAACCTCTTCTCTCTGGATTTTATATCTTATCTGGTCATCTGATGTTGCACAGGTAGCTTATGGGGAATGTGGCAGCGAAGAGGGATCTTTGGTAATGGAGGGAGCCGAGGTAGCTGGTAAAGGGAGGCGGCTGTGAATATGGGAGCGACGACATTGTAATAAATCCCCAAGATATTCTTTCAATTACATTGTAATAAATCCCCAAGATATTCTTTGGGTGTGTAATTTCTCTAACTGATCCATGTCTAGGCAACATAATATAATCAACAGATAGTAAATGTGTGACGTGAGGCCTCTGATAATCGATTCCCTTTTGGCCCATGAAATAAACATACATAATATACATAATGCTATCTAAATGAAAAAGAAAGGGGACATTATGTATATGTAAAAAAACCTAATAGAGATCCATTTATTAACACAACAATAATACATAACCGTAACCACCAAATGGTCTATGATCTAGTTTATAGTACAAATATTCATGCTTATTTGTAGACGCACTAATGGAATGCATCCATTGTTGGTTTTGTATGCTACATCATGAATTTCCCTATTGAACAAGATGTACACTAATATTATAATACTACCCTTGATAATGACACCTTGATCTTATTAGTTATGATATTTGAGTTTATTTTCTAAATATGGTTACAAAGTGATATAGGCCTAATATCTTCAAATGGTTTAGGTTCATTACTTTTTTTCTAAGGGAAATAAATGTATAAATTAGTTCCCCTAGGAATTTAACGAAAGTTACACATTATTATACCATATTAACTAAATATTCCTCTAGTACATCATAAAATATCATAGAGAGCTAAACAGACCAGCCTAGTCGTGAGCTATAGGGTTTTTTAAAAGACTGCATGACTACCTATAATTCTTCCGGTGAAGTTTTCTAATTCTATATCCCCATTCATATTGTCATCAATTACCCTCATAAAAAGACTTATCATCTCATAAGGTCTTTCACATTCATTGTTTCCCCCTTTTAGTCCCTACCTTTAGGTTGGTTGGGACTCTTGTAACCGGACTTGTCATTTTTTCATTAAAATGACACGCAAGTCAAAGCATTTAATCGTAATTTTTCATTATCAATCATTTCACTTAGTCTATCATTTGATGAAAGTTTCTTTTCCACCAATGAGAAAATTTGACCTCTTATTTGGCCTCATCCCAAGGAAAGCTCATTGTTTTCGAATGCTTTGGCTATGTCATAATATATAACTATTAGTTTGCATATTCAAGAGTAATTGGAGTAGATTAATTATAGCATTGGTTTGGTATTTTATGTCCATGAGTTGGATAAATCCTCTCGTCCACCTTGTCAACCACCTTCACAATGATGCCATTGCCTTTGTTGCTTTATATGATCTTCACTCTCATGCTCTCCACACCATCACTGCTTTGTGCATTTCCCTATTTCTAAGATATTTATTCACACACTCTCCCCATGATCATCTTGTTGGGTCTCACGCTCTGCAAAAGACAATCAGAATTATGTAAGTATTCTCTTACAATAATCTATGCATGCCTATTTTTGAATATGAGACTCCTAGGAAAAAAAATTAATTGTTAACTAGTTAAGTGTGGCTATGAATGATATCTTAAATATTTTATTAAATGAATTTTCTCAAAGAACATTTGCTATAATTGAAGCAAAATGTGTTGGCTGAAGCTAACATGCATGGTTTAAAGAAACAATGAGATACAACTTGTTAAATAAATTCTCAATTATTTTTGACCTAATTAATCTACAATGCTCGCCTACATTAATTAATGTAGTGAAAATAGAATTGATTATTGGCTGGGAGGTCTAGAATTATTTGGAATGCTAAGTGCATGAGGTGCTATTTACTCTTATGTTCTATCCAATGTTTAAAACTATGTGAGATAAGCTCTTAGTATTGGATCTACTATTAGTTAAAACTTTACCTGGCATCATAATCTTTATAATCTTTATACCAAGAATAGGCTCTTCATCTATAGGTTATGTTATTTCCTTTTCTTATAGGTTATGTTATTTCCTTGTCTTATAGGTTTTGTTCTTGCCTTTTCCCAAGCAAATAAATAGCTGAAACAACAATAGAGGGGCCTAGTTTCAACAACTGGTGAGCCAAGGGGGGGGGGGATTTATCCCCAAGATGTAGGAACTGGAGGCGCAAGGGGTCCAACTAGGATTTGGTTTCAACAAGTGAACCAAGAGAGAATGTGCCACTGGAAATATAACACGATGGCAGAATGGAAGCATAGAGTACTCCCTTGTGCACCAATTTGAATGCTTCCCTTTAGTGCATGGTTTTGCGGCTGCAGATATATTAAAATGAAATTATTCTCTCTTCTTCTACCGCAGAACCTTGAATGCAAGTATTATGTTCTCCATGTCATCTGGTTTATAGTGGATAGAGGCTATATCTACTCCTTTGTTTCATCGGTGGGTTCCATGCCTAGTATATAGATCTTATTCAAAACTCTTTTTCTTTGTCTTATTTTGTTGGAACATGAACTGTAAATTCTTTTCATCCATTGATAGCTTGGCAAGATTGATGAGCTCTTAGAATGGATGCCTAATGAGGGCAGCTAGACTAGGAGCCTACTTTAATTATCAACCTGGGGGATGTACAAACTTCAGAGGTGCATGCACTATATGTGCTCTTATAGGATAGTCTTTGTCGTGGTTGGGTGTTGGTATCAATGTTTAAAGGTTTTCCTAAAAAGGAAATTGAATAACCTATGAAAGGATTGCCTAATCTGTGGATGAGAAATGCCTATGCTGAGAAGTTTTGAATGCAGAAAACAGTAAACCTATGTTTAAGAATTTTAAATGTTGAAACAGTAACTATACCTTAAGAATTAAATTGCATAAAGAAGTAAACTTATACTATGAATTTGAATGTTGAAACTTGACAGATATATTCTAAAATACCGAAAGCTGGATCTCTAACTGAAGAAGTAAATACTGCAATTCAAATACACAAACTAGAGATCTGATCTAGAATATTCAAATGCCAAAAACTAAGTTCGGAATGTAATCATCTAATGCTACAAAATAATCATCTATTAACCAAAGTACTGAAAGTAATCAATCTACATTGGAAACTATAAAAATGGGAAAGTGCATGAGCTTCAAGATCTGGATCACTGTTTCATAAGTAATGCAAGCACACAGAGAAATAAGTGTCAAAATATGTCTTGGAAGAATGCTGCTACAGGACTACAGAAACATCGTTACTGAACTATAGAATGCACTATAAACTACTACGGAATTAGAATGGTCTCTTTACTACATATATTAAATCGTGCTATTTGAATGTTATCAAGAATACTTTCACATGCAATATAGATTAAGCCAATACAAAGCACATAATGAAAAATACCTCAATAGTGAACAGTATCTCCTGACTTGCATGTTGGAGGGGCTCTCTCCAGCCCGTGCTTAGGAGTGGAGAGAACTTATAGACCCCGAATTGAAAGCAACATCAATTCTTTATTCAAAATAGCAACTTCATAGTTTAACGAAGGTCTGTAACACAAATTGTCTCGGCAGTATAAAAACACAAAATGATGGTTGTCAAAAATGGCAACAGGACCCACTCACTAGCCGAGAGGCCCATATATATATGCCTCTAATGCTTAACCTAACTATATGTCTAATTGTTGATTCTGTTTTGAACAGGAGTTCTCTCTAGAAATCAGGGGAAAAGGCATTGAGCTTTGTATGATATTCAGTCCTTTGCTTGATGTGCATGTTTGTCCCTTAGTGTACCTGGACCTGCTCAATCATACTCGATTTTCATATAATTAGTTATTGAACATGCTTTCAAACATACAAGAATAACATTTAAGCCAACTTCATTAAATAATCAAGGTAAATCATTTCTCCCACAAAATAATTGTATTTCTTCACCCTTTCTTGCGCTCTACTGTGGGGAAAAAGGCTACTAGATACCTGTAACTTGGACTCATCATTCTCCCCCATACTTGAAGGATTCATCCATCCTTGGGTGACATATTTAGCTCGTCGACAACTTCTCTGATGTCCCATGCTACCACCCTGGGGGCCCCTACCTTCCTGCGATAGCCCATGCTATGATCCTCCTTGACCCATGCTCTCCTCTCTTCTTCCTCATTAATCTGTTCCTTAATAACCAGGGGAAGGAAAAATGGGGGATTCAGCCTCATTCCAATCCATCTAAGCTGATTCCTTATCAAGGATTCCCTGTAGAGTATGGCTTTGAAAAGAGCATCTTCAAGTCTGAGAGAGGAGTGGATCTCTCTTCTTTTTAGATCACTTGCTACTCTGTGCCATCTTTCCTTAATAGACTCATGAACCTCTTTGTGTGTGCTTTGGAGAGTAACATCAAAGTGTGCCACAGCCTCCTGATGCTTCACAAGGAGAATGGGGATCAGCTCCTCATCTTGGGTGAGGATCCTATGGTTGTAAATTATTATTTCAAGGTGAGTCACCTCTGCCCTGACCATTAATGGAGTTTTCCATTTTTTTTGCAACGTAAATGTGGTAGTCCTGAGCTCGTTCAATTTCATGATTCATCCATGAACATAGTGCCCTCAACTAGAAATTGCCCATGTAAGGGTTTGGAGACCAGTTAAACGAGCTAGGAACTACAAAATTGTGCAATAAAAATTCACTTAGCTGGTCCTTCTTCAACTCTGTGGAGTTTAGAGATGCATCCATAAATTCTTTGGGGAGTTTATCTCTACCAGGAGTCCTTGTTTTAACCTTTGGAGCTGGAATTTGCCCCATTTTTCTTGCAGATAAATGGCATAAATTGCTGATGGTGGCCTGAGGTCCAGTAGTTTATCATATATTTTAGTGGTAGTAGCCAAAATGTCCCTCAATTGAACAATCTCCTTGTCCTTTTTGGCTAACACCTCTTGTGCCTCAACCAATTTCTCTTTAAGTGCTGAATTTTTCTGCTCAACCAGTTTTAGCTCCCCTGCATGATGCATTTTCAGAATTTGTGTCTTTTCAAGTGAAAATGGGGGAGATGTTGGCTAGCTTCCTAATTCAATTCTCAATGTTGCTAGCTCCTTTCTGAGCTTTTCTAGTTCCACTCGTGCCTCAATGAGTTGGTTGACGACCCCAGGGTTTTCATTGTGCTCAGGAGGGTTCCCTTGGATGTTGTCTTGCTCTTCTTGTGCATTCAATTCTTCATCTTCATCCTGCTCTTCTTGTTCATCCTGCTCTTCTTCTGCATCCTGCTCTTCTTGTTCATCCTGCTCCTCTTCTACATCCCGCTCTTCTTATTCATCGAGCTCTTCTGGTGTAGTGGGATCTTTTTGATATACCCAAAGATCATCATCCTCATCATACACATTTTGAACTAGGGGATTGGGTTTCCTGTTCTCTTCCTTGTTAATTCAGATTCTGGATGCTTGTGTGAATCTTTTACTTTGTCTCTTCGGCCCTTGATTACTGGTAGAAATACCTAGGTTAGTTTTGGGGGAGTCATCTTGTGAATGCTTAATCTTCACCAAGGTATCAACCATGCTATCTAGGTCAATTTTCCTCTTAGTCTCTGATGTAGAGGTGGTCTTATTCTTTGATCCAGGAGGTAGGGGTATGCCAACTGTGGGTGTACCCTTCATTCTTTGAACATTCTTAGTAGATACCAACACGAATTCTTCCCAAGAAAGCTCTGGGATATGCGATTTTAATTCCTCACAAATGATCAATTTGATTAGCCCATGGTGGGATAAAGCATCCTCTTTTCCTTTAATCACTTTCTTGCTCATTTTTGCAAGGGATAGGAGGAGATAGTATGGAATGCTAATGTTGTTGTTTGGTGGAAGATGGCTCCAGTGCATGTAATGTATTTCTGGATGATTACAGACATTTCATCCCATGGTGCTGAAATGGAGAGTCTTCTGAGTCCATCTTTATCTTCTTCGTAGACCTCTCCTTGCTCGAAAAATGCTTCCTTTGCTTCATGGTTTGCCTCCCGATCGTCTCTGCTCCAATGCAGACCCCTTGTTAAACCAGTGAATTTGGCAATTGATTCATCATCCAACCTTATATGTAACCCCTTCACTCGAGTGACGAACTGTTCATCCTTGATATGCCTTAAATTTCTTGCAAACTCTAGAGCCACCCCTGCATTGTATCCTTTCAATCCTAAGATGAAAGGCATACAACCCGCACTACGGATGATTGTTAAGATTCGTGGGTTCTGATAAATAGTGTTGTGTTCCTCTTGTTTGCTTTTCTTGAAACCTTTTGTCATCCTCAAATCCTTTACTATAACAATAAACCAGCACTTGGAGCATGGCTATCTTTCCCCAAATGGTCGAGGTTGATTACAGGTTCGAGGGCTGGATTACTGGCTCCGTGACCACACTAACTTCCAGTTCCTTGCTTCTGGAGAGTTCTGAGAGGTTTCATATATGCAAAACTGGGTTTTTGGAAGATTATGCAGCCTTACTTAACTGCCTTTCTACACTTATCCTCATCAACATTTGTTGTACCTGCTGCTTGATCGAGCCCTGCTTTTCATTTCATGATTGTATCTTGCCCCATTTGCGCTGATTATTTGGAAGTACGGCGATTAGATGCCGATTTATCATTTGCTGACATGACGAAGATAGTAATCATGATTATTTGAGGCTGATATGACTTAGGTAGCAATCATGATTTAATGAGGTCATTCTAAATTGAACCGTGACGTTGAATGAAGATGTAAGTTGTCCTCAAATTTAGAAACAAATGTCTTGCGGGATAATGATTTTAACTTTAAAATAAAACAAAGATGTTTAGAGATTACCTTGTTATGTTTTAGCGTAATTGAGTTCATGATCTGTCCCGATTTTTATGCGTGGCAGATTCTGTAGTAGATTTGGCAATGTTTGTAGTAAATTTTGGCATGTCAATAGTTATGTGTGCTTTTTTCTTTTTCCTTTGGTTCGTTTGATTGCCATTTTCTTATTTGAATTTGTAATGATGGTGTTGCATTGATTTTCTGATTCTTTCTTGTATTGCTGTAATCTAGGTTGGCTCTCTTGAATAGATGGCAGGCTCGCGTGAAGGTATTGCAGATGTGATTGAATAACTTGTTTGCTAGAAATGAATTATGTAGTCATTGATACCTTTGTTGTCTTCCTTGAATTTGTGGTTGGCTTGATTGGTTGCTTTAATGGTTGATAATAATTGGGCTCACTTGATTAGATTGCTGGCTCACTTGTATTCTGATGACAGGCTCGCTTGAATAGTAGTAGGTTTTAAATAATAGCAGGCTCAGTTGATTGAATTATGTAGTGTGATATCTTTGATGTTGACTTGAATATATGATTGGCTCGCTTGATTATTGATTTGTCTGATGCATGCATGCTGGTTCGTCTTTGGGAGATATGTTGCCCTGCCATTTTTACTTTATCATTTCTATAGTTTGGTATTTGGCATTTTGCTCATCCCCCTTTCTCATGTTTCTTCTTATCAATTTTTTTCTTGTTGTTTTTTTCTTTCTTTTTTTCATTCCTTTTTTTCATTTTGCTTCCCTTTTTTTTCAGCAATTTTTTTTCTTCTTTTTTTCTATCTTTTCTCTTTTTTCTCTTTTTTCTTTTCCTTTTTACTTTTATTTTTATGAACTGAATTTCAATGATTTTTTATGCTCTCTATCAGCATTAGTTGTTGTTGGTAGAGTACATGTGTAAACTCCTCCTTTGACTGTGGCTTCTTGTAAATTTTGAGCCGATGTCCATTTACTGTCATGGGAAACTCCTCTTCATCAATTGTAATGATCCTTACAGCTCCATTTTCATAGATCTTTTGAATTATGTAAGGTCCAAGCCATCTAGTTGTTAGCTTTCCCTTGAATGTGTTAAACCTGGAGTCATAGAGTAGTGCCCAGTCACCATCCTTTACCTTTTTATCCTTTAGGTGTTTGTCATGCCACTTCTTCCTTTGTTGTTGGATGATTTCAGTATGCGCAAGTGCTTGCTGGCGTTGCTCATCCAGTTGATTCAATTGTCGCATGTGTTCTTGTTGTATCTCGGGTAGTTCCATATTTAACTCAGCTGCAATTCTTAATGTCTTTTTTTCAAATTCAATTGGCAGCATGACTTTCTTTCCATATACTAGTTCATAAGGTGTGAATCCTGTTGTTGTCTTCCATGTGGTATTATAGGCCCAAACTACCTCACTCAATCTGTCAAACCAATCTCTTTTGTGGAGTTGGACAGTCTTTGTCAAAATCCTCTCTAATTCTCTGTTGGTTACCTCAGCTTGACTATTTGATTGAGGGTGATAGGAGGAGGACTGTCTGTGCTTTAAATTATTTCTTTTAAGCAAGTGTTCTATTAGATTTGATGTAAACTATGGCCCTTGATTAGAAACTAGTTCTCTTGGTACTCCAAACCTGTGAAAGATCTGCTCAGTGAATAATTTTGCCACGTTGGTTTCATTTGCTGCAGCAAGTGCTGCTACCTCAGTCCACTTTGTTAGGTAGTCAGTCCATACAAGGATGTAGCTCTTCTGATTTGACTGGGTTTATTGGACCAACAAAATCAAATCCCCATTTTTCGAATGCCTCCAAGGATATTTGTGGATGGAGTGGTATTTCTTCTTTTTGTGTCAGTTCTCCCATCCTTTGGCATTCGTCATAGTGTAAAACATATTCATAAGCATCTTTGTGGAGTGTTGGCCAATAGTACCCTATTTGCAAAATTTTATAGGCTGTCCTCTTTGCAGCATAGTGTCGTCCACATGGTTCATTGTGAGTGGCATGCATTATGTCATCCACTTCATCTTCTCTAATGCACCTTCTGCGTATTTAATCTGGTCCTTGTTTGAAGAGCATAACTTCTATCCATGTGTATGTGGCACTTTTCCTTATTACTTTAGTCTTCTCTTTGTAACTGTAATGCTCTAGAAATTTCCCAAACACTAAATAGTTTGCTATGTCAGCAAACCATGGGATTCTTGTTGATATGGCAAAAAGGTGCTCATTTGGAAAACTGTCATTGACCACTTCATTGTCTTGCCCATGTGTGAGCCTAGATAGAAAGTCAGCCACTACATTGTGTTTTCCTGGCTTGTCTATAATTGTGATGTCAAACTCCTGCAGGAGGAGTAGCCACCTGATGATTCGAGCACTTGTATTAGGTTTGTTTGTTAAATACCTTATTGTTGAATGGTCTGTATGGACAAAAAATTCGTAACCTGTTATGTAGTGTCTGAACTTGTTAATGGCATGGATGACAGCCAAAAATTCTTTCTCTTTCACAGTATAATTTAATTCTTCCCTTGCCAAATTTTTACTAATATAATATATAGCATAGGGCTTTTTATCTCTTTCTTATCCAAGGACAGATTCAAGTGCCTTATCTGATGCATCTGAGTGGATGTGGAATGGAAGTTCCCAGTCTAGTCCTTGGAGTACTAGAGCTATAATTGTCTTCTCCTTAAGGTTATCAAATGTTGTCATGCAATGGTTTTTGCATATGAACTCAGTGTCTTTTGTGAGAAGAGAAAACATTGGTGGAGCAATTCTACTATAATTTTCAATAAATATCCTGTAGTACCCTGTTTGTCTAAGGAAACTTCTCACATCCCTTTGTTTAACAGTTGGTGGAAGCATTCTGATTACTGGAACTTTTGCTTGATCAACCTCTATCCCCCTCTATGATATATGGTGCCCTAGAATGATGCCTTCTTCCATTAACATTCCGCATTTGTCATTGCTCAGACATAGGATCATCTCAATACATTTTTTTAATACCAATTCAAGATGGTTCAATGCTTGATCAAAGTTTTGTCCATAGGGTGTGAAGTCATCCATGAAGACTTCCATTTGATCATTTATGAAGTCAGAGAATATACTTAGTATGGCCCTTTGGAATGTTGCTAGGGCATTACATAACCCAAAGGGTAGTACTCTGTATGCATAAGTACCCCAGGGGCATGTAAATGTTGTTTTATCTTGATCAGCTGGGTGTATAGAATTGGTTGTACCCACTAAAGCCATCCAAAAATGAGAAATACTTGTTCTCAGCTAATGTGTCTAGCACCTGATCTATAAATGGGAGTGGAAAGTGATATTTCTTGGTTGCTTTTTTTAGTTCTCTGTAGTCCACACAAATTCTCCATTTGCCTCCGTTTTTAGGGACTATAACCAGTGGTGAGACCCATTCGCTGTCAGAGATGGGATTTATGAACCCTACATCTAATAACTTCTATAGTTCCACTTTGACAATGTCCTTTAATGTTGGGTTCAACCTCCTTTGTGGTTTCTTGATAGGGATAGAACCTTCTTTGATGTAAATGTAATGCTTGCAAATATCAGGATGTATACCTTTCATGTCTGCATATGTCCATGCAAAAGCTTTATTTTGTTCTGATAATACTTTCATTAACTACGTTTCTTGCTCTTGATTGAGATTGGAATTAATGTTGACTATCTTTCCAGGCATAATTTCCACTGTCTTTGCTTTTTCTGATTGTTCTTCTAGAGATAGCACTTCTTCCCACATTTGATTTAAGTTCTAGTTTGAACTTTCTCCTTCTTATTGCTGGTTCGTGTCAAAAAATCTTTCAATACCATAATTGTTAGAATATGCATTTTGTATAAACCTATCTATATGACCATCTTCATCTATGGATTTTAGTGATAGTGCAACATCAATTGTTAGGACAGGTCATAGGTTTTGATTTGGTGTGTCGTTATAATCATCAATCCAATCTTGATATTCTAAGTCTGAATATTTCCTTGCTAGTGGGTAAATCGTTATTTTCTTCCTGGCATGTCCACTAGTGATAGTCATGTTTCTTGATCTGCAACCTATGTAAGCATATGTAGTTTCCAACCAAGGTATACCTAGTATAATTGGATAACCACTAAGTTTACTTTTTACTTCGATGACTATGAAATCAGCTGGGTATTCCAAGGATTCGATATTGATCATAATGTCTTCGAGCATCCCTTCAGGTTTCACAATGGATGTGTGAGCTAGCTAGAGTACTATAGTTGTTTGTCTAACCATTGATTGGAGTCCTAGGTATATCATGGTTTCCTTAATCATCACATTGACAGCAGCTCCCAAATCGATTAAGCTTCTATTTATTTTTCTGTTATTGATGGTGACGTTTTCTACAAGACTGCCAGGATCATGATATTTAGGGTTAATAATAATACCCAACATTAAATCAACTAATTGTCCCGCTACATTTATGGTTGGTGGGTCACGCTTCCTCCTCCCAGGTTTCTTCAGACAATTTTCTCTAATAAATTTGTTGCAGATGGGCACATCCCTTATGGCTTGTAAAATCGAGATTTGGATGTTTAAGTTCTTCAATTCATTTAAATTTGCATTTTCTTCTTCCTCTTTTGTACTTCGTATAAGTTTCTCTGGAAATGGAGGGTTTTTGTTTCATGTGAGTGGTTGAATTTCTTCCTCTTGAGGGTTTGGTTCATCCGGATGCTAAATATAGGGTTGTGTTGTTTGGTCTTGAGCTTCAGGTTCTTGGATATTCTGTGCGGGTGTATTTTGCAACGTTTTCCCAGACCTGAGGTTTATTTCATTTATTTCCATGGTTTCTACAACATAGGTAGGGAATTGTGTGATTTCAACGTTATAAGTCTGTTGTTGTTGTGAAAGTCTGTTATTATTAGGGTTTGGGCTGGGATGGGATGGAATTGGTGGGGGTCTAGGGGATGGTTGAGTCTATGGGGGTGGCATAATAAGTGGCTGTTGTAATGGGGCTCTCCAATTTGATGGATGGGGGTATTGATTTTCATAATTCATGTTTGATGGAGGAAAAGGTGGAGGGTATGGAGGGTAAGACAGTGGGTAATAAGATTGTTGATAGGGTGGTTGATAAGTTTGTTGATTTTGCTGATAAGTCTGCTGATTTTCCTACCATTGATTTGGATTTGGCTGTGCTTGCCATGGTGTTGGTGCAGATTTCCAATTTTGTTGGCCCTGATTATAGTAGGTTTGATTGCTCGGTTGATATTGTCTAACAAAATTATTTCTCCTTTGATTTACAAAACAGAGCTGTTCTATTGCACCCTCAGTCATAGGCTCTTGAACAGAAGCTTTGCAGGAGGGTAACAAAGGACACTTGTCAGTAGAGTGATCATCAGTCTAGAGGCCACATATTTCAATGGTGTTTAGTGTGAACTACCCCTTCTCATGCTTCTTTCTACAATGAGGACATAAAACTGCCAAGGCTTGGTTAATTTCATCCTGTTTCTTTTTTATTTGAAGTGCATCAAGTTGCATGGCTAGAGATTGTAAGATGTTGGTCTTCATGTCATCTAATAGGTTCCCTAAATCATATTTTGTAAGGGTTGGTCCTGAAGATGTTGATCCACCAGTAAATGTGTTTGTATCCCTTGCCCCTTTTTTACTTTTCCTAGATCTAGAGTAGTTTTTGAAGATTTGAAGGATTTGGTCAAAAGATTTTTGGAATATATCTCCATCTCCCAGAAGGTTTAAGACTTCAAAATTCTCTTCTTTTACACCTCTAAGAAGGACAAGTTTTAGTAATTCAGGATCTAAGGTGCAATGACTGGCTCATTTGTAGCTGAGCTAAAATCTTTGGGCATAATCTTCTAAGGATTCACGGTCTCCCTACTACATCCTAAATATTTCATCCCTTGTATCCTTTGCTTTGTAGTAGTCCCTATATTTTTCTAGGAATGCTTGTTTCATTTGGTCCTAGCTGAAAATACTATTTCCTTCTAAACTCATGAACCACCTAAGTGATAAATCTTTCAGTGTGGAGGGAAAAAGCCTCAACTTTTGTGCATCCGTAGTGTTATCCAAGGATCTTCAAACTACCTCAAACTCAAACAGGAATGTGTTAGGATATTCTGAAGTCAACCCATGGAAGTTTGGAAGATTGTTAGGGTTGATATTCTTCATCCTGACATCTCCAAGAGGTATGCTAATGGGAAATGTGAACAGTTCCCTAGGTTCCTCATCTTCTTCTGCCATAGTAGTGTTGGAGCTAGACTCAGCAAAGAAGTTGTCTAGGTTTGGGTCGAAGCTAGAATCAATTTCTTCTTTTGAATGAAGGAATTCAGATTGAGAGTTATTAGAACTATTGTCGCTCATAGGACGGGCAGGTAGGAAGTGTCCAAATCTATCTCTCTGTCGTCTAGGAATTCATGGTAGAATTTCTTTATGCTTGTTTTTTATTTATTTATTTTTATTTTTTATGTATGTTGTTTTTTTCTTTTTCTTTTTGTTTTTGAAGATGTCTCCTAAAAGATTTAGCACCTCCCCGACAACGACGCCAAAAAGTGGCGAGCTCTTAGAATGGATGCCTAATGAGGGCAGCTAGACTAGGAGCCTACTTTAATTATCAACCTAGGGAATGTACAAACATCAGAGGTGCAAGCACTATATGTGCTCTTATAGGATAGTCTTAGTCGTGGTTGGGTGTTGGTATCAATGTTTAAAGGTTTGCCTAAAAAGAAAATTGAATAAGCTATGAAAGGATTTTCTAATTTGTGGATGAGAAATACCTATGCTGAGAAGTTTTGAATGCAGAAAATAGTAAACCTATGTTTAAGAATTTTACATGCTGAAACAATAACTATACCTTAAGAATTAAATTGCAGAAAGTAGTAAACTTATACTATGAATTTGAATGCTTAAACTTGATAGATCTATTCTAAAATACCGAAAGTTGGATCTCTAACTGAAGAAGTAAATACTGGAATTCAAATACACAAACTAGAGATCTGATCTAGAATATTCAAATGCCAAAAACTAAGTTCATAATTCAATTATCTAATGTTGCAAATTAATCATCAATTAACCAAAGTACTGAAAGTAATCAATCTACATGAGCAACTATAATAATGGGAAAGTGCATGAGCTTCAAGATCTGGATCACTATTTCATAAGTAATGCAAGCACACAAGGAAATACGTGTCAAAATATGTCTTGGCAGAATGCTGCTACATGACTACAGAAACAACGTTGCCGAACTACAAAATGCACTATAAAACTACTACGGAATCAGAATGGTCGCTTTACTGCAGAAATTAAATCGTACTATTTGAATGTTATCAAGAATACTTTCACATGCAATATAGATTAAGCCAATACAAAGCACATAATGAAAAATACCTGAATAGTGAACAGTAAAATCTCTTGACTTATGTGTTGGAGGGGCCCTCTCCAACCCATACTCAGGATTGGAGAAAACTTATAGACGCCAAATTGAAAGCAACATCAAGTCTTTATTCAAAATAAGAACGTCATAGTTTAATGAAGGTCTGTAACACAAATTGTCTCAGCAGTATAAAAACGTAAAATGATGGTTCTAAAAAATGGCAACAAGACCCTCTCACTAGCTGATAGGCCCATATATATATGAATCTAATGCTTAACCTAACTATATGTCTAATTGTTGGTTCTATTTTGAACATGAGTTCTCTCTAGAAATCAGGGAAAAAGGCGCTGAGCTTTGTATGATCTTCGTCCTTTGCTTGATGTGCGTGTTTGTCCCTTAGTGTACTTGGACCTGCTCAATCATAGTCGATTTTCATATAATTAGTTATTGAACATGCTTTCAAACATACAAGAATAATATTTAAGACAACTTCATTAAATAATCAAGGTAAATCATTTCTCCCACAAAACAAGTGTATTTCTTCACCCCTTCTTTTGCTTTACTGTGGGGAAAAAGGCTACCAGATACCTGTAACTTGGACTCATCAGAGATCATGAATAATTTCCTAAGTAAGGGGGTAGGGATAGCTGAATCATAGGTTTCCTTGGTAGATTCATCCAATTAGGAACTAAATGCACTTCTAAACTAGTGATGAAGAGCCAAATGTTGGGACCTCGAGCATATTTATCAAAGATGAAACTTGAAGTGGCTGGAACTCATCCAACACCTCTATTATTGTTATTCCTACATTAAACTGCATCTCGTAGCTTGTTTTCCAATTGGGTGGAAAAATATTTATATGCTCAAGGTAACACTGAGAAAGAAGAATGGAAGGATTTTTAAATGGAACATGATAATTCAGACTACCCTTGGATGGATAGTTTTTATGATTGCTCAAGAATGTAACTTCTAGCAATAAGATTCAGACACATGGTGTTTCCTCTTTTAATGAGGATTTTTCTCTTTTAACAAATTTTTATCTATGTCATCTTTCTTTTTAATTTTGTATCTATAATCTAGCTATGTATCAACCATCTTAGTGTCCACCTTGATCCCCAACTCCTCGATGTGTAGTTCAATAAATTATATAATGTTCGTGTTTCATGTCTTTTCAAAAAATATATACGAGGGATTATGTCACAGAGTTTTTGATATCATCACATTTATTTATATCCCTAATCATCATGAAATCGATACCTAAGGTCACCATAAGTTTTGTGAAGCAAGTTACGAAGTTTCCAAATTTGTGAATTACTTATGGTAGTTAGGGTTCTATAAATATTTGTGAGTTATGTTTAAGTGAATATATTTTAAGGGATTACGTCACAGAGTTTTTGATATCATCACATTTATTTATATCCCTAAGCATCACAAACTCGATACCTAAGGTCACCATAAGTTTGTGAAGCATGTTATGAAGTTTCCAAATTTGTGAATTACTTATGAAAGTTAGGGTTGTATAAATATTGGTGAGTTATGTTTAAGTGAATATCTTTTAAGAAAGAAGTTCATACCTTTACATCTTTCATTTACACTTTGTGACTACAAAGCTCCTACTGCTTGAAGACAACATGTTTTTTCTTCTCTAGCTATCTATAGAAATATAAATATCTATCTATTTATTTTTTTAACAATTCCCAATAACCGATGGGACCAAACCATTAATGATTGACATGGGAAGACACCATTAATGCACACAATCAAGCACACCTTCAATGAGTGACATGTGTCATAAGATAGATTTCTCCTTTTTAAAAAGAGCATGTGAATATTAATTAATTTGATTTTTCTTCAAGGATCATTTGAAGTAGCTTGACACCTAATACATCCATAGTGATTCCCATTTCATTAGATCTATGGAGAGAGAAATTACCATCTAGTCGTTCTATGAAATGTAAGGCGGGTGTGAACACCCAAAAAGTGCTCACTACCTCATCTACCCCATTACATGACTCATTTGTCCATATTTCTTACCATATTTGCCTTCAAAACCCTCAAATCCCATTAAAAAGCTTCCAAAAGGCCAAAAATGCCTCCAAAAGGCCACAAAACCATCAAAAAAGCCTCAAAAAAGCTAAAAAACCCCTTTTCCCTCCAAAAATATCCAAAATTCCTCCAAAATAGCAAAAACCCTCTAAAAAGGGAATAAAAAATATAAAATAATGAAGAAAAAGAGGAAAAAGGAGGAAAAAACCTTATACAGCTGACCTAAACCATATGGTTCCCAAAACCATGGGCCAGCACTCCACCACCAAAAACCTATAAATAGGTGATGGAGACCCCTCATTTCACATCCACAATCAATTATACCCTTACTCTGCCAAAATCACTCTTGATATCCTAGCTCACCCTTGAGCTACTTTCACCATTGAGTGCCTCTTTGGCCCATCCCCAACCATTTGGAGAAAGAGAAGGAGCAAAGCTGGAGTTTGGAGCAACCCTCTTGGACAATTGCAAGAACTTCACCAACCTTCACATTGGAGGTAAAGCTTTAATACAAAAAACCATTTATATTATATCTTGTCTTTTATGTTTCACGTGCTTGCGTAGAATAATTTTCATTTTAATACCTTGTCTTTTAATTACTGTTTATTGAACTGCCACTAAGGAGTCCCTTCTCCTTAGTAGGTGCTCATTTGCACAAGCTAGGGTGAAAACCCTGGCTACAGCGAGTAGAGTGAAAGAAGTTGGTATTGTAATTGCCTTTATCATGCATAAGGTTGTTTACGGACAATCTATAAATGTGGACATAAACGAATCTCCCTAGTCTAAATGGTTTGAATCTATAACAAAATAGGTACACAATACATATAACTTCCCTAGATTGATCAAATTGCACATTAAGTTGAGAGATAATTTACCTTATGAACACAATTCCTTTCTCCTTGCTTGATTAAACCCCTTGATCTCTAGATTTGTAGCTACAAAACATGAAACAAGTGGAAACAAACAAGTAGTGATGGCATATAATCATGAAATCAATCTAGATTACCAGTCAAAGAAGTGAATCCTAATCTCTATAATGACAAGATATTTATGGGAAGAATTTGTATTTGATGTAATTACAAAAAATACCAAGAGAGATAGTTACAACCGAGATTTGATGTCGTAACACCATCTAAATGATCTTATCCTCAAAATATCAAATTCTTTTTGCTTGTTATGGATGAAAAGGATTTCCTAGCAGAATTTCACCAGCATGTGTTAACACCTAAAAAGTGCTCACTAGCTCATTCCCTTACTCACATGACCCATTTGTCCACTTTTCCACCATATGAGCCTCTGAAACCAACAAAAGGTCACCAAAAGACCTTAGTACACCCCTTTTTCCATTAAAAAAGATTATTTTTCCAAAAAAAAATCATAAAAAACTTTCAAAAAGGGTCCAAATTCCCAAAAATATTAAAAAGGGAATTAAAATATTATTTTTATTCAAAAAAGGAAAAAGGAGGGAAAAGTACCTAAACCATGTAGGTCAATACCATTTGGTTTCCACAAAACCACAAATGGTATTTCCCACCACCAAAACCTATAAAAAGGTGGTAGGGGCTCCTCATTTCACATCCTTCCATTATCTCATCCTTATGCTGCTGAAATCTCCCCTGAGCACTTTTAGCCATTGAAGCAACCTTGGAGAAAGAGACCTATTGGAGTTTGGAGCTACTCATCTTGGGAGTTGCTCAACATCAACCTTCACCATTGAAGGTAATATCGCAAGCACTTGCTTGCCCCCCACTTTTCAATACAAAAATTATTTCTTATGTTTCTTGTTCTTGATTTTTGAATATTTAAATTATTTGCTTAGATTCTTGTTTAGATCCATGAAAAGTATTGTTTATTTAGTTTATTGTTTTTATTTCTATTGAAACTGCTGCTACTAGTTAGCAGGTGCCCATAGCACTAAGACTGGTTGCAAAACCGGGCCAACAGTTTATGGCGACTCCGCTTTGGTTTGAACTATAGATCTCTAGTTTTGCGTTTAATCTTAGTTGTTTATTAGTTTTTAACCTTTAGATCCATAGATCTTCCATCTTAGACAGCAGATCCATTGCTGCTCTGAGATTTGGCCCCATAAACAGCCCGAAATTTTCAATTTTTTGGGTTCGTTTCTCGGTTTCCGTGCACGACTTCCGCCTCGCGGTTTTTTGCCAGACAGTCGCGCGGTCCATCGCGACTTTTCTGCGTTTTTCCGCGTGGCCCATCGCGGCTTTTTGCCAGACAGTCGCGCGGTCCATCGCGACTTTTCTGCGTTTTTCCGCGCGGCCCATCGCGGCTTTTTGCCAGAAACCCGCGCGGTCCATCGCGACTGTGCGACAGAAACCCACGCAGTCCATCGCGACTTTTGGCCCAAAACCCGCGCGGTCCATCGCGACTTTTAGCCCAAAACCCGCGCGGTCCATGTCATTTTTTGGCCGCGCAGCTCAATTTTCAAACGACCATATCTCCCTCTCCCGAACTCCGTTTGAAACGATTTTTTTTTTCAAATTGGGTGTTTTTCGATCAAAGAATCCAAATATGCTATTAGATTTAAGAAATTTTCCATAGAAATTTATCTAATATTGTATTTTAGTGTTATTTATCACTTCAGTTCACCCATTTTGGCTATTTTTTACAGTATTAGATTCTTCATATTTTACAGCCATAGAAACAATTTTTTACTATTTAAAGTGCATATCTAGAAATCTTTTTAAAAATTTTCAAGAAAGTGAAAGAAAGACTCATTATTGCATTTTCATCTAGATTCAAATTTTTTCCTGTTTACTTCTTTAAAATCTTGCCCTTAGCAATTTTCTTGAACGAAGAAATCCATTTATTTCTTTTAAAAGAAGTCTATTATTTGCTTTCATAAATCCAAAAAATCCATTGTTTTTTGAGTTATTTTTTGAAAAGCATTAAATTCCTTTTAGTGAAAAAGTCATAAATATTTGCTTTTTATTTTCGAAAAATCCTTTATTTTTTGAAAATTTCCTGTAAAGCATTTAATTTTTTCAAAGTTCAGTTTACAACACCTCACGTGCACTCACACGATCACTTAATTGAACTAAGCCTTAAAACGTACCCTAATTTGAACACACTTTTAACCCCACTTGGGGAACACTAAAAGAATTCTTGTAGCTAGGTAGTATTGGGGGGATAGGTGTTCCAATAACACCCCTCAGTTCTTACATCTGAGACATAGAAGTTGTCCAATTAGGGAGCTAAAATCTCTTAGTACTTTTTGGCGCTGGTCACAACCGGTTTGTGAGAAGGCCTCTCCCTTAGGAGGGTTGAAGTCGCGAGGATGGTTCCGGAAGCCTGAGTGGAATACCGAAATCCATTCAGTAACCGAAGGGCTACCATTCGCAGTTCTCGGGATATCCCTGTATTGGGATATTGCGATCAAAGGACCAAACGACAGATTTACCTTTTCTCGACGCGTCATGAACAGAGTATCCTAGTAGCCTGTCTTTAGGATTGATTACCCGGTGTCCCTCCCGGTATGGGGATATCTAGCCGTTGTCTCAACATTCATATTGTCTGACTTGGATTTCATCACCTTGCAGAGGATATCGTCTGTTTGAGTCACAATACTTTTAGATTAGGTGTTTGCATGATTTCAACCTACCTGTGGTCTAGTTACACCTATTTTTTCTAGGAGCCGTTTGCATGTTGGTATTCTGACCAGTTGTTGCATTCCTCCACTTATTGTAGCACAGCTGCTAGAATAAGTGCCTTTTTTGAGGATTGATTTTTTGGCCTCAGAGCCTTCTTTTTTCACTCCCCTTCTTGCACCCTTGGTTGCATTAGGGTTTTGATTCTTTTATATATATCACCACCTGATACTTAAATAAATTTTTTACCCAAACACATATTCTCACCATTGAGAATTTAGACGCTCTCGTCGTCTACAGGGCGAACTCCCAGAGTTTAGTCCACTTGGCTCTCCACGTCACGGACGCAGAGCCTTATCCCTTGATTCGACACATCGTCAATCAATTAGACAGTCATCTGATTCTGACACACCTCACTTCACCTTTGATTTGGAGGTAGAATCCGAAAACCCCATAGAGTTACCACCAACCACCATTATGTCTGGAACACCATTTGATCCACTATTTACAACTACCATAGGTCAGACATCTGCAGACCCTTCTGTTGTAGTACCATCCACGGCAACAACCACCCCTCTGGGTATGCCCAATATGGGTAACACTCCACATTTAGGAATGCCTAACACAGGGCCACCACCTGTCATGGGTATACCCAACATGGGGGTCATACCCCCTTCGGTTTCCACAAACCTTATCCCAGGAATCCCTAGTGCGATTCCTAACCCAAGTGTAACCCATGTTGCACTTGGGAGTGCTATACCAGGAATCCCTAGCGCGGTTCCTAACCCAAGTGTAACCCATGTTGCACTTGGGAGCGCTAACCCATATCAGGCCACACCTATTGGAGGGCACATACCCTCCATACCTAGCATACCTATAGGCGCTACTGGACCCCTACACCATACCACAATGGCTAGGCAGGTCCCGGTTCCGGTCACCACATCCGCTAGTCTACCATACATGGCAAGTCTCAACCTGCCAGATTTAGCTAGGCTCACAAATGACCCCATCAGACATGATCCTGCTTGGCCCCATATGCCCACTAAGCTTCCCTCTGACATCCCTAAGTTTGAGGGAAAGGCAGGAGAAGACCCCCAGAATCACATCATGTCCTTCCATTTATGGTATTCCTCCAACTCCATAGTGGATGACTCAATCCGCCTACGGCTTTTACAACGCACCTTCACTGGCTCCGCAGCCAAATGGTATATCGAGCAGCCCCATGGGACGCATGCCACATTTACTTCCCTTGCCTCGACCTTCCTGCAGTTCTTTCAGCTACCAGTCCGCTATGATGCGGGCGTCGAAATCCTACTGTCTTGCAGACAGAACACAGCCACGCATATCACTGACCATATTCATGATTGGCGCCGGCGCCGAAGCCTATGCAAGATCAAATTAGATGACCGAATCTTCCTAGACTGGTTCCTTAAATCCCTCCTTCCTCTCATTGCGAAGGATGTAGCATCTGAAAGACCCCAGTCTGAGGAAGAGGCCATCCTCAAGGCCCAACAGTTTGATCTCATCTACGCCCAGTCGGGTTACCTATACACGATCATACCAGACGCCCCACGAGGCGACTCTGCACGCGGTGACACACCGGGGGCATCACATGCCGCTGATGGCATTATTGGCCAAATTACACCGCAAGCAAAACCTTTCAGTATGGTGAGCACCATGCCCGCCCCAGACCTTTCTAGGGCTACATCTAGTTCCGGAGCGACAACTTCTTATGCTCCAACAAACCAGACCCATCACGTTCATGGACCCTCTTGTCCACAACATTGTTATGGCCAAGCGCCATCAGCATATGTACATCCTACATACTATGCTCAACCTACGGTACAGACCCCCATGCAGTTCCCACAACAGCCCATGCATTACCCACAACCGGTTGCACCAGCTAACCTCACACCTCCACCAGCTCAGGGGTACCAACAACCCCAACAGGCAACTGGACCACCTCCAGCTCCACCTGCATACTATCTACCGCAACCTGCTCCCGCACCTGCGGCTCCCCAAAATCCCCCCAATGCTCAAGGGCACGTGTACGCACAACAACATCAGCCCCAATACCAAAACAACCAGCGCAACCAAGGTGCGCAACAGAACCGTGGTAGAGGTCATAACCATGGTAATAACCAACAACATCAGCAAGGTCCTCCACCTCCCAATCCTCCGCAAAATAACAATGCTGCTCCTCCCAACCGCAATCCGGATCGGAATCCTAAGCAGCCTAGAAATAATAACCTCAGAACAAACCACCCTTGTTCTATTTGCGGGGTCTATGGTCATTACACGCATTCTTGCCCACATTTGGAGCGAGCTCGGCAACTCTGGACCAACGATGCCCATCGTCAAGGGCAAGCGGTTCCTTAGCCACCACCCAACCCTCCACCACCTCAACATCAACCTTTGGTGCTGCAAAACCCCTTTCCAAACCAGGGTGTAGTGAACACTCAGCCATTAGCCCCCCCTCAGGGAAACGTGCCACCACAGCAGATCACTTATGCAGCCCCTGATCAACCCATGTTCGATTCAGGTACTCACAATTTGTTGATGATGTCGACTGCCGATGCTAACCTTCAAACTCGTAGGAACCAATATGGCTCCACCTCTGAAGCCCCTCCCACCGACAAGAACACTAACGTTAATCCCACAGATCAAACGTTACGTATACCTCCGGCTTCACTTGATGGCGCTTCCAAAGCACCTCGCTTCCCACTTTGTCGCATCAACAGTAATCCCAATGCTCGCGCTGCGTCGAATTACAACATCGTAGACGACTTAGCCCAGTCTCCCTGCAGCCATGTCTGCTTTAGAAGTTTTGCAAAACTGTCCTTCGCAGCGCAAAACTTTGCTCTCTGCCATTGGCGCCATTGAACCCAATGATTCACAGTTGATCGCATTTGATTTAGACCAATCTGAACCACGGCTGCCATCTACCATAGCAGTCCAAGTTTCCGTTTCTATTCGGAATCTTGTCATCCATCGATGTATCATCGACGAGGGTGCCTCCACATGCGTCATGTCCACTTTTGTTTGGCAGAAGTTGGGATCCCCTGCTCTCCAGCAATCCACCACTGCATTGCGGGCCTACGACGGGCCGGGTCAGCTCAACCTCAAGGTTTATTACCCAAGGTACCCATCCAATTAGGTGGGAAAACTGTGCTCATCGACATAGAGGTCATTAACGCCCAGCTCGACTATAACCTTTTACTTGGCCGCAGTTACATGTACGCCATGAAAGCGGTCGCCTCCTCCGTCTTCCGCACCATGATGTTCCCCCACGAGGGACGCGTGGTCAAAATTGACCAACTCACCTACTATGATCCCAACGCCCCTGCAGCACCAGAGAATGTTCTTCCCATGATTGAAACACCCGCTTCTAGTGCAGTTACCTCCTTTGTGTCTTCTGTGGCACCCGGACTTTATTCGGATACACCAATGACCTCTACATTCCAGGCCATTCCACCACCGTCACCGGAGACCCAAGTCGCAAACCTCTGTACTCTTTCGCAGAATACGCAAACGTCCGGTGGTCAACCACCATTGATCCCCAGTCACATTGGTGTTACACCCATCCACACCATCCCCTTCCTATTTCCTCCTTCGGGTGTAGTAAGCGCACCGGTTATGGCTACCCTTAGCCTACCCGGGCTAACATTGGGATTACCCGTGTGGTATATTACGCCTCCCGTTCCTCCACCGACACCAAATGTCATCCTACAACCGGTGCAACCCATTGTTACTTCTACCCAACCACCTCCCGGTATCACAACTCCTTCGTCGTCGACGAATCCCCCTCCATTCGTCAGGCCCACTGGGGGCAGAGGCCCACAACCATACACTGCGGTTCCCCACCCAAGGCAGTTAAACCTCCCCCCATATTTCGTGCTCCTCCAAAATGCTCGCTGTGTGATGAGTTAGGCCATCCAACCCATCAGTGCCCACAGTTACCTGCATTGCAGGAACACATGCAAATGTTGGACGACGACCCCAACATCCCGGTGGTCAAACTAGATCCAAACCCTATGCCTCGTGATAAATCACTGCGTACCAACCACCCATGTGCGATATGCGGTATTTATGGCCACTACTCGCATAACTGTCCTGACATCCCAGACTACAGAGCAGCTCTCTACGAGATGAACAATTTGGACCTAGAGACGGCACCCTCTACTATCGAGGAGATCTACCCTCCCGCATCATCCTCATCCGGAGAGATTAACACCATCTATATGATCTCTTCGACTACCACTACCTCATCACTCGATTTGACCACTCAAAGGTCCGGCAATGATGAAGAGGTTCTCGAGACTCCTACTACCTTTGATTATCCCGGGGAAGACATGCACCATCGTCCATACTTCCTCCTGGAAGAGACTTCATCCACCACCGCTACCCAATCCGCGGTTGAGTCCAAGGATTTCCTTCCTACTAAAATCGACTGGTTAACGGATCCCATGGCCGATATTTCTCCCATCATCCACATTGACATCTCTGACCCACTTGGTGCCCTTCATACCATCACATTAGGAACCTCCCACAGTGAGCATGAGATCGGAGAATACCAACAACTGTTCCAAGAATTCACTGATGTCTTTACTTCGTCAGATACCGAAATGCCTGGGCCTTGACCCCGCCATTTATATGATCTCCACTGGATACCCCTCTGTCTGGTCGGCCCCTTCCATTGATCCCTTTGACACACAGGTTGAACCCTTTCAAATCGACCAGGAAACCACATGTCCACAACATGGGGGCAGGCCCAAAACCTTGCCTACTCATCATCATCGTGATCCTCGTCGGAGATACTGGGGGCATCCACCCCACAAAGGGAATCCCCCATCATCATATCATCACTTCAGTATGCCACCACGACCCACAGCCTCATGGTATAACACCCCGCCAGCAGTTGCTCATGCCCTATTGATCTCTCTCGGAGACAACATCTGCGCCACATTGACACCTCTGAGTTAGGGGGCATAATAGATTACCTCGACCCCGGGATAGGGGGCATGATCAATCATTTTGAACCTTCCCCATCATCTCTATCTCAACACCTCAATGAGCCCATCGTTCAAACCAACACATATGTGATCCACAATCACAAACCCCATGCACATAGCATGGGGGCAGGTCATTAACCCTGCTCACTTTTTCATATTCGTGATCTCAACCATTTTTGAGGTCACGTGTCACTTGTATATTTCAGTTGATTTGATACACCTAGTATTTTGCCCCCACGGGTCATCATTTCTCCCCACCACTGCATCCTTCGCTTGGTGGGATCACCTTTATTTGTAGCCATTTTTAACCTAGTTCTTTCCTTTAACCATTCCGGAGTCCTTACGACCTCCGGTTTTTCGCACCATTTGCACTGCCGGATTCATATTTCCGTGCCCGTGATGATGCTTGAGATCATTTCTCGCTCTCACCAGGACCAATATCAACATGGTGTCCCGACACCTTGTCGCCCCAGTTTGCGTGCCACATCGACCGTTCTCCATTTTTCGATGTGCCTTATATCGCCGGATTCAGTTTTCTGCACTCGTGATGATGCTTGAGATCATTTCTCGCTCTCACCTTTAGATTTTTTCGGGCATTTTTTCTCGTGCCCCCCTCGTCACCTCGGTTTGCATGCCACATCCACCATTCTCTGTGGTTGACCATCTTTATATCGCCGGATTCAGTTTCCTGTGCTTGTGATGATGCTTGAGATCATTTCTCGCTCTCACGCCCATACTTTTCGGCCATTTTTTCAAAAATGCCCTCTCATAGCCTCGGTTTGCGTGCCACAACAGCCGCGGCCCCCTTTGTGACAATCCTTATGTCACCAGATCCAGTTTTCCGCACTGATGACGATGCTTGAGACCTTTTCTCGCCCTCATCAATCCATTTTTGTTCGGTATAATTTTATCCCTTTTTCGGGCCGAGCAACCCCTTTTACGAAAAAGACACTTAGGGAGTTTCTGTTAAGCTCTTTTCTGACTCCTAAAACAATGAAAAGATCGCCGAGCAATCTTGCTTCCTTTCATGCTCGCTAAACGTATCTGAAAGGGCGTCTACCTGGTATAAGTTTACCCCTTTTCCGGACCTCGTAGACTAATTACGAAAAAGGTATACTCTAGTCACATCGGCTAGAAGAGTTCTCCATCCGCATCATTTTATGCTTTTTCGGGCCTTGGAGACTAAACTTACGAAAAAGAAACACCAATAGAGTCCACTTACCGCTTTCAGACTCTCTAAACATGAAAGCAACCATGAGCATGAGCCGTCCTGGGCTCACAAAATCCACAGGACCGTACCATTTCAGAGCACACTTTTATCCCTTCTTGGAGCTCATTAAAACTACGAAGAAGGAATCAATGGTGCCTCTTGGCGCCACGACAGATCACATCTACTCATATGGCAGCTTCCCCATTTTGGTCGCCTTTGTTCAGAGTATTCTGCAGTATGTCACCTTGATAATCCCTCGACAACACCTATCAGCTCGTCCTCCCCCCCAGAGTCAATATATACCAATCAGTCAAAGCAATGATCCCCACACCTACAAGTCAGTTCCCTACGCTGCCAGGTCAACCATATCATCATGCTCTGAACAAAGGAAGTTTGAGTATACCCATTTTTTGACCCAGTTATTTCCCATCCCCACAAGTATGTCAGTCCCTACCATCAGTACTACTTCACGTCAGTTCTACACCTCGTGCTCCTATCAAGGAAACATCATTGCCTTGTTAGTTGCTGGTCTCTTTCTGTCGACGACAACCACATTGATTCCAGAGGATAGACCTAGAGGTCCCTGTGTCTTGGACTCATTACCATTTATGATGAGTTCCTACGAATCATTTCGAGAGGAATCCTCAGTGCCTCACCGAATGGTTGTTTCTCACATGCTCGACTTCAACACCTTGATCGCATCGTTGAGACTCGCACAGGGTATTGGTCCGTTCAGTTATTAGTCGAAGACCCCGGATACCTCCTGACTCCTCCACATTTGAGAGTCTACCTATGGATACAACCAGTTACATTTTTTCTATAGATATCCTGGTTGCGTATGGCGACAGTATTCAGATGTACCCCAGTTTTATACTCCCTCGAGTATACAGATACAAATACTTCCCAAAGATGGCTCACAGTCATTGAGTCCATACGGATGTTGGACACCTTCAGTTTCAGAAGTTCAACAGTTATTCCAGTGTATCAATTATTGAGATCAGCCATGATCATGAGTATATCCCACAATAATGTCCCCTCTGGACCATTATGATGTACCAGTATATTTCTTTACGTATTAGATCCCCCTTCTTGGGACTAATTTTTTTGTATATGTCTTGATACGAGCATGGGAATGCCCGCCTCGTCCTGTATCAGAGATTATACCTCATTCATATTGAGGCCATGTAATATTTTTGTTTTTGCAGCTTCCAAGGACCGTGGCTCCCGTCTCCAACCGGTCTCTTCTCTCCACTAAAACCCCAGAAAAAGACAAATGAACTATGATGTCTATCGGCCATACGATGAGCTCCTGCCCTCACACATCAGGGGGCAATCTGTTAACACCTAAAAAGTGCTCACTAGCTCATTCCCTTACTCACATGACCCATTTGTCCACTTTTCCACCATATGAGCCTCTGAAACCAACAAAAGGTCACCAAAAGACCTTAGTACACCCCTTTTTCCATTAAAAAAGATTATTTTTCCAAAAAAAAATCATAAAAAACCCTCAAAAAGGGTCCAAATTCCCAAAAATATTAAAAAGGGAATTAAAATATTATTTTTATTCAAAAAAGGAAAAAGGAGGGAAAAGTACCTAAACCATGTAGGTCAATACCATTTGGTTTCCACAAAACCACAAATGGTATTTCCCACCACCAAAACCTATAAAAAGGTGGTAGGGGCTCCTCATTTCACATCCTTCCATTATCTCATCCTTATGCTGCTGAAATCTCCCCTGAGCACTTTTAGCCATTGAAGCAACCTTGGAGAAAGAGACCTATTGGAGTTTGGAGCTACTCATCTTGGGAGTTGCTCAACATCAACCTTCACCATTGAAGGTAATATCGCAAGCACTTGCTTGCCCCCCACTTTTCAATACAAAAATTATTTCTTATGTTTCTTGTTCTTGATTTTTGAAATATTTAAATTATTTGCTTAGATTCTTGTTTAGATCCATGAAAAGTATTGTTTATTTAGTTTATTGTTTTTATTTCTATTGAAACTGCTGCTACTAGTTAGCAGGTGCCCATAGCACTAAGCCTGGTTGCAAAACCGGGCCAACAGCATGTAAGTACCCCATCCTTCCGCCCTTAACCATGGAGAGGGGGTTCATATTTATAGGCCTAAGAGGATAGGATAGGTTGAGGATTTGTGGGAGAAGCTTAAGGGATCATCCCACTAGGTAAGGGGATCGAGTGCCACCTCTCTTAACATGTAGGGATAAGCCTCCATGCAACCAAAGGTTTGAGAAATTGCTCGAAGGTTCTCTTTTTCCATTTTAACCAACAACAACGCACCTTTCACACTAGAATATCACGTCATTGAAGGGTGACGCCTTTTGTGCAATGGAAGCTTGCATCATCAACGCGCTGTGTCAATGTGCAAAGCGCATCACCTAAGGTTTGATGGACCTTTCCAACGAGAAGGATGCGTCATGGTGACAACAGAAGGTGAAAGGGTAACAACAACTCTCCATTTCATCATTTAGCCCAAGTGCTTTAGGAATTGAGGCATATAGAGGACACATAACTCATGATGATGAGATTTTGGTGTAACATAATCCCCCCCAAAGCATGAAGCTAACAAAATAGGGTGGGTGAAATGCTTTGCAATATGAGGGTTTGAGGCAAGGATCATCGGTTGGAGTGACGAACAAAGACTTCTGCAGTAAAAAGGACTTTGAGATATATGTCTCAAATGACTCATAACATGGCTGTCGACCAATACAATGCAGATCCATGGTAGTATCGACTGACTGAATACAATCATGGCTAATAGACACAAGCATAGATCCATGATGCAATAATTACACAACCATGATGAATACAATAGTGGATTCGTGTGATATGACTCAAAAAATATCCACAGCATCCTGGGTAATATACGTGAGTTAACCCAGGGTCTTCAAGCCAAGCCCACAATGAAATGAATATAACCATGTGATTACAATGTTTTGAAGTCGAACATGGTAGAAACCACTTGATTACTGGTCATTAGTGTATACTATTAACAAGCATGAAGGAAATCACCATTGATTTAAATTATCCCCAAGGTATCATAGTACATACCTCCAAAGGTGAATTAATGAGTTGAGGTCGAACATTCGGTAGAATATTTCAATCAGAAGTCAATGATGTGAACTTATTGTTGAAAGCAAGGTAACCTGCGATTAAGGCATGTAGGCCCAAGGTACTTGATTGGTTTCTAGGTTTAGTCCTTGGATGATGTGTTGAATTCAACAAGGATAAACCCGCCGAAGGAGGTCCATGATGTTTCCCCCATCATTGACATGGAACAATATCAAATATGTTTTGGAGTAGATCAAACTATAGAGCAATGTTTGAAACTGACTCAGGGGAGACCGACATAATAGAAGGTATAACGACTGCAAATATTGAATCGATCAACAGAATCCTCTTGAACATGGAATGACATGAATTGGAAGAATTGACATGACAATATCGACTCGTAGACCTAATGTAACTGATGATGGAAGCATTCTTTGGATAAATCAAAGGAGTAAAATGAATTAGAGAATTGGTGAGTCTCGAGGAAAAGCATATTATCCAAGTGGTTCGAATGAAATGAAAATGAGTTCCATTTTCAAGAATGATTAAGTATTGCCATTATTACAAGTAAACGCAAACTCTTCCGATTATTCCCCATCATTATTGATGAGTACCTATTTTTTTATTAATGATCTTGAGGTGGGTAAAAGATGCTCTGTATAGATCATCCTTTGGACAAGTCCAATCTCACATATTTAATGAACCTGTGATAGGGGGTTCATGCCAGAAAGGGCCCTTCAATGTCAAATTTTAACGAGTCCAAATAAGGTAAACTCGGCAAGGTTTCATATTTAGAGAGTTTGAAATGATCGAAAGAAGACTCCAAACAATTCTTTTTCATAAAATTAGTCTCCTCATCCGAAAAAGGATAAAACAATATGAGGGAGAACTCTTCTAGTCATGATTAACTAGAGTGCTCCTTTTTTGTAAATAGTCCTACTAGTCCCAAAAAAGGGGTAAACTATCACCAGAAAGACAACCTTTCAAATACTTTTACAAGCGTGAAAGAATCAAGTTCTCTTGGCAATATTTTCCTATTTAGGGAGTTTCAAAAGAGCTTAAAGAAGAACTCTAGGGGGGTTCCTTTTTCGTGGGAGTTTTACGAGCCTGAAAAAGAGATAATCTATAACTCGGTGACTTATTCTCATTTGTTTACGAGCACGAGAAGGAACAAAGACTCAGCTCGACACCTTTAATAGTTAATTTTAACGAGCATGATGATGGTAAAAAAACACTCAAAGACTTGTTCACACTTGATAAGAAGCACAAAAATTCTACGATGGTCACCAACATAGTCAAAACACCACTTTTCTCTATTTGCAAGCTCCAGGAACTGAGTTAGGGTCCGTTATAAGGTTTTAAAATGTAAATAAGATACCAAATATAGCAAATAAACCATAAAATAAATATTAAAAAATGAATATTCTGTTTTTTATATAAAAAGTTGAATATTAAAAAATTATTTACCAATTCATTTTACCAAGTTGTAATAGTGGATAAAAAACCTCTTTCGAGCTCAATTTCTTGATGACGATAGTGGAAGTGTCGGTCAGCCTATCAACCTCCCGTCAGTTGTAGGTAAGCCTAAATCTCTTCCTTAAGATTTTCAATGGTTTGAAATGTGATTTAAATGCAATTTTAGGGGTTTTTTGGGCTCATTTTGGAGGGGATTGTGCATGCCCTGGGTGATGCGCTTTCCCCTTTCAGGAAGTGCATCACTAGGGGTATGACATGTCTTCCCTATAGGAAAAACACATCGTGAGTGCACTTTCTACACATGTGGGATCCGTCGGCGCAGTTTGGATTCCAAAAATAAAAACAGGGCCCAAAAGATAAGATCCAAAGCATTGAAAAGAGTTTGATGGTTATCTTATTGATGTTTATGCAAATTTTGGCCACCAAGATTGTCCAATGGAAGGAGCATGAATATGAACTTGAAGATGCACAAGTGGCCAATGACCCACACTCCGCAAATGATTTGTGGGGGTGTGGATTACTAAAAACATTTCATCTGGAAGGGATGAGGGCCCAAGTACAACTAATAGGCTATTTAATCAGATTGTGGGAACCAGATCAACATTTCTTCAAGGTAGGTTCTCATAACTTCACATTGGATCTAGAGGACGTCTAGTTTTTGATGGGGTTATCGAGACGTGGGGCCCCTGTATCACTATCCAGACCTCGGGGTAGTGAGAAATCTACTAAGAGTCTTATCACACAGTTTTGTACATTAGGTAATCAAATGCTAGGTGGGAAAATTCCCATAAAAAATGTACAGGATTGACCTCTCAGGACCGTGCTTTTTACCATTGATTGGGTGGTGGAAAGCAGAGTTGATTATCTGGCCACTAAGGCCGATATGTTATACGCCATTGAGGGCATGGTGCCAATATTTTTCAATTGGTGCGAGGGTCTGCTAGTGAACATGAAATATCAGCTCACCAAGTGTCGAAGGGGTGAGTTGAAACAATTTGGTTATAGTTCCATCGTGGTTTCTTTCTTCCTAGAAAGAGTTCCACTACTACGTCCACAAGTTGAGCTGGATGATCTCGATTCGCGAGATCCACATATGGTGAGGTGGTCAGAGGTAATGTCCCTCCATGGAAGCGGTTCGCCTATTATTACCTATGGTCTAGCCTTCTTCAGGTGGCTATGTGGACAACTCTTCATGATTGAGGACTATGCTTATGCAGGAACTGATTTCAGAGGGGATCCAGATCTGGCTCTTCTGGAGGAAGAGCAATGCCGAGACATTGGCAAGAAAGAATTTTTTTTTGTTTTTATGTATTTTAAATTTTTTTTTTTTTTTTTTGTGTAGTACTGATACTTCATACATGTTTTATGTACATGTTGGCCCAGCCTGACCAGTGGGTTCCTCTCCTATCAAGAGGATGGGATTCGTGGGATAGATGGAAGCAATCCAGTAGGAGGCAGTGTAGGAAATAGATGAGTTGGAGGAGAACCTCCAGAGATTGATTGTCGATGTTCTTGACATATCTATTGATGACCTTCCTCGGCACTACCAGCACAGGACAATTGGGTTTCTGGATGATTTGGTTGGCTACTCCGTCAAGTGGATAGGGCCATTATATCTTATCATGAGCATCCTCAGGGATAGGATGCATGTAGGATGATGTACTGAAAGCCATAGGCTTCATATTTTGTAGATATGATCTACTGAAATCTTATGAGCTTCATATTTTTGTATCAGTACCACTTTTGTATAACATTTTTCCATATATATATGATATTATCTAGCGGTTTTAACCATGTGTCTCTATGATGGATTTTGGATCTTATGCATGTTTTCTTTATACACCATGGGTAATTTACATGTTCTGTTAATTTATGCATCTTTGATAAAAATGTTTATGAATGTTTAATATACCAATCTAATATAAAATTAGCCGAGGAATCGACAGCTTCCTTCATACTTCTTATAATATGGAGGTATTGAATGGACTCAAAAGACCTTTCCAAGAGACATGCTCACTGGAATGTTGATTTTTGAGCATTAATTCAACATACTCTAGGATCTTTACTGAGAGAATAACATGTACAACATATCAAGCATATCAATCACAACAAGCAATCACATGAGACAATAGACACACAGAGTTTCCTTGGGGAAAACCATAAAGGTGAAAAACCCCAATAACTTCCTCAGAGATAGATAGAGCAATGATACATAACCCAAGCATAAGATATAGTCTCCTAGCAGCCGCTTCTCCTCCTACACTAGTGTGCCATTCTCCAATGAGTGTATAAGTGAGAAAGTGAATGATCAAATAGAGTGCCTCCCGCACTCTATTTATACTTGACTTGACTTTCCTAATAACCTTTACTAGGTCGACCTTAACTTAACCACATAACATAATGCTGACAGGGATGACTCCCAATAGGGTGGTCTAATAACCCTTTTACCCACATGACTCATACAGGGCCGACCCCATCAAGGTGGTCTAATAACCCATCAAGTATAAGTTACAACACTTACAATATAAATGACGACACTTCCGTATAGAGAAATAATAACATCTCTATAGGAATACAAACACTTCCATATAAAGAAATAATAACATATCTATAGGAATACAATATACATAGGTGAAATACTTTCTGAGGTTACAATTACATCAACACT
Organism: Larix kaempferi; assembly: GCA_027924585.1. Lineage (NCBI taxonomy): Eukaryota > Viridiplantae > Streptophyta > Pinopsida > Pinales > Pinaceae > Larix > Larix kaempferi. The sequence goes on along the minus strand of BSBM01000797.1, from coordinate 20,139,782 downwards.
CCCTCTTAACTAGGAAGGTATTTCTCGACATAGGTCTTCTAGCACAAGTCTTCTTCTCTGGATCATCGTCACTGGATCATCAACATCGAATCATCATCATCGTCACTGCTACTGCTATCTCAACCAATCTCTGAACTACTCGTCACAGGAAGTTCTACAGAGCCAGTCCTTTTTCATACTGGATGTAGGCCCACCACCTGCAGGTCTTCATCATCACTGGCCATACTATGTAATCCTCAGGACTTATTACGTGTGTCACAAACCCTCGCAAGAGCATCCTAGGACTTATTACGGGAACACAGTCCAACCTATCGGATCTCCCAGGTCTTACATGTGTTTATGGCACAACCTCGAAAAAGAATCCCAGGACTTATTACGGGCACACAACCCAACCTATCGGATCTCCTAGGTAACATTACATGCCATAGGAGAAACCCTCGAAAGAGCATCCCAGGACTTATTATGGGCACACAGCCCAACCTATCGGATCTCCTAGGTCTTACATGTCCTCCTAAGCACAACTTGTCCACGGCCACAGAGTATCATCCTGATACTCATGATCGTAATAATCATAATCATTCACGAAGCACAACCCAGATGCACATCACATAGCACTTACATTCACTGGCATGGGAAGACACACTTCAACCATCCGTGAAAGGCTCAACACTTATATCTACACCATGGGAAGACACACTTCAACCATGTGAGAATGGCATTGCACTTATATCCATAGCCATGGGAAGACACACTTCAACCATGCTAGGAATGGCACAGCACTTATATCGTAGCCATGGGAAGACACACTTCAACCATGCTTGAATGACACAGCTCTTACATCAACAACCTTCAGAAGACACACTTCAACCATGTCAGAATGGCCCTAGCACTTATATCACAACCATGGGAAGACACACTTCAACCATGATCGAATGGCCCCAACACTTATATCGTAGCCATGGGAAGACATACTTCCACCATGCTCGAATGGCCCATGTGCATCTGTTTCTTTGGAACTCATCACACATAATCCAACTGATTATGTAATGTATCCACCTGATACATATCATCACATATGATCATCCTGATGCATATCATCTAGAGCAACATCCTGAAGCTCATCATCCATGATCATCCTGATCATACAATGCATCCACCTGATGCATACATAGTATCTAACTGATACATATCATCATACATTATCTACTTGATCATACAATGTATCCACCTAATACATAAACAAATACATGATCCACCCGATCATATAATGTATCCGCCTGATACATATCAACATACATGATCCACCTAATCATACAATGTATCCACCTAATACATATACAAATACATGATCCAACTGATCATAACAAGCATCCAACATGATGCATATACATATGATCCAACTGATCATAACAAGCATCCAACATGATGCATATACAGAGCAATAACTAGAGCATCGACCTAATGCTTATCATACAACACTTACATCCACAGCCATGGTAATGATCCTCCTCTCACCATGCTTGGAATGGCTCCTGCAAATGTGTCCATCACTTCTTCCTCAAAGTGTCGTCAATCTGAAGAACACCAAGCCTCTCTCTGCAGTATTCAAACTTCACTCTGGCTACTGGTTTCGTCAACACATCTGCAACCTACTCATCCGTCGCAACATACAGGAGCTTCACTACTCCTATCTGCACCATATCCATGATATAGTGATATTTGATCTCAATGTGCTTCGAACTGTCATGGAATACCAAGTTCTTAGACAAATTCACACAACTCTGGTTATCACAAAAAATACCAGTAGCCTCCAATGGGAGATCAAATAGCTCAAATAGTAGCTTCTGGAGCCATACTGCCTCAAAACTAGTCGAACAAGCTACAACATACTCTACTTCGACTGTACTTAGTGCTATGTAGAACTGATTCCTACTAAACCAAGAGATCACACCTGATCCCATACCAAAGTAGCACCCAGAAGTGCTCTTCCTATCTGCAGTACTGCCTGCCTAGTCCGAATCAACATAACCCTGCAGGTTAAACTTTTGATTTGCATCATACTTGAGCCCATTATCAATTGTACCCTTCAGGTACCTCAGAATATGCTTTACAGGAACTAGGTGAAAACCTCTCGGATCCGTCAGGAACTGGCTCAATGTGTTCAGTGCAAAGAAAATATATGGTCTAGTGTTCGTTAGGTACATCAAGGACCCAATCATTTGACGATACATCGTGACATTAACCGGATCAGATGAAGCATCACACAGAAGCTTCAGGTTCGATGCCGTAGGTGTGGCCATGGCCTTGCAGTCCATCATCCTGAATCGCTTCAGGATCTCTACTGCATACATCCCTTGTCCAAGGAAGATCCCATCTGCACTCTGCCACATCTCCATGCCTAGAAAATAGTGCATCATCCCCAAGTGCTTCATCTCGAACTCAGCAACAAGATTCCTCTTCGTGTGAGCAATCAATCTATCCTCACCAAGTCCTAGGAGATTGCTTCAAGACATACAAGGCTTTCTTCAGTTTGCACACATGAGTCCCTCTTTTCGGTAGAATCCACAAGCTACAAAACTCGCTTTGTATTTCTCCATGCTACCATCTGCAGCACACTTGATCTTATAGATCCGCTTGGAAGTCACAACATACTTCCCTTCAGGTCTTGGGACCACATCCAAAACATCATTCTTCATGATCGACTGGTATTCCTCGATCATGGCATTCTTCCCAAATCCTGCGAACTTCAGATTCTTCAATATCTTCAATAGATAGCTTTGTTGCTGGAACAAATGTTGTAGTCCTTCTTTTGTAGGTGATGGTATACGATCTTTTCTACAAGACAAATTAAATTGCATGATTAGAAAACATCTCATATTTTTCAGAACAAATTATTACACATAAAGAAATATGTCATACAGTTATGCATTTAATTTAGTCAATGCTTTAATGCAACATTTATCCATATCTCGTAACTTTCTAGATGCCTTCCAATCTCTACCAGAACATTTGTTAAGAGTGTGAACAACTCCCAACATGTCAGCAAAGAGGATTCATTCTAGATAGGTAGCAATGGAATGTTGTACAGTGCCATAGGCCACTTACCCATTACATGCATATTAGTAGTATACTTTTCATTAATGCAATTATTCTAATATGCATAACACACAACCTAAGTCTAGGAACATAAGTATATACATCTTTGAACAATATTATTTAGACAATCAAATATACAAGAAATGACAATTCAAATACTTATATTTGTTTGTTTAATCGGTGGACTCCCTCTCAATCTTTGTTTCCTTGTAGGAACTACTGGAGTGTGCTCCCTCTTGATCTTTGCTTCTTGGATTACCTGTCCTTGAACTTATATCCATCCTCAATCACTATGCATACTTACTAGTATCATCATTGTGTTATCCTCGAGATCTCATACATAATTATACATTTATTAGTATAATATTAATACTATCAAAACACAATAATCTTAAGCATGTATAGTCATGATCGTTTCAAACACAGATAATAAGCATTAGTATTCAAGGTTTATATAGGAATTTTCTATTTAGTCATATCATTATTCAAAGTAAGGAACATAACATGCATAAACCCTAGATTACTCAAACTTTTAACTTCATGAGTAATCATTATCAATCATACAAAAGTATAAGATCCTTTGATATAGGAAAACTATACCTGGTCATCATATTTGCTAGTTATGTCTAGCAATGTTTTCTTGTTCTCTTCAATGACCTGCATAGCTCACACTTTAACCATTGTAGAACCAAATTATACATACCTCTATGTGATCCATGACTATGGATGAGTCTTTGTCTTCATGTCATCATGATCTTGATCTAGAGCTTGATTTGAAGCTTTCATGTTAGCGGATAACATTCTCCTCATACAACACCATAGTGCATTAGTACAAACATAATACAATCATAAGTGTCATAGCCCTAATCAATGAATGTCTTCTATCATGCATTCATTCTTTTACTAGGGTGATAAGACAAGTCTAAAATTAAACAAGATTGTTACTAAAATCAATACTATGAGGACAATCATATTATAAACTTAATCATGAACAGATTTCAAAACATACCTGTAAGTCATACTCGTCGGATTGCTTGTAGTAGTAGTTGTTGTTCCTTTTGTTCTTAGGACAATTTGAGGAAAAGTGTCCTCTTCTTGGTATGTGTTGTGAGAGCTTGATCTTCATTCTCCATCTTCTCTTCTCGAGCTACAATCCAAGCTTCTTCTTGTGAGCATTCTTCCCATAGCTTACTGAAAGAGATAAGTTTCTTCCTAGCACAAATTCCTTGGATGAAGGAATCCCATAACCTAGGAAGGCCATTAAGAGTGCTCATTACCACTTCTCCATTCTCTATAACTTCTCCCACAGCTTTAGGTTGTTCTTTTATCTGGGAGACCCTTGAGAAATAAGACTGCATAGTCTCTGCATTCTAGAACTTGATATTCTTCAATTGATTCCTTAAGGCCATCTTCCGATTTATATTCTTCCCTTCAAATAGCTTGGTCAAGGAATCAGACATCTCCTTAGGTGTCTTCAGAGATGACACATGTGGCATGAGATGGTTTTTTATAGAATTAGCAATGATCCTTTTAGCCTTGACTAAGTTCCTCTTTTGTAAGGCCTTAGTCTCTTCTCCCTCTGGGACAGGAACCCCTTCACTTATGTAGGTGTCCAGCTCACTCTCTTCTGGAATTAACCCAATCCTATACTTCCATGCTCGAAAGTTACCAGCCCCTTCAAGCTTACCGTCAAGCTTGGTGTGGTGAGAAATTCAAATGAAATAGAAAATATTTAGGTCTTACCACTTGATTTGCAGAAATATGGATCTCGAGCTGGATTAGGGTTTGTCAGAGAAACCCTAAAAATTCAAACTTTGAATTTCAAACTTCTAAAATGATAAAAAGATGTGCCTTGATGAGGTGATCAAGATGGTATACTCAGAATTTGAAAACTGCAAAGTTTCACCCCTCAAATTTGCTTTTCAAACTTTTGGATTCACTAGGGAGGACCCTGAATTAGGGTTTGATTTTTCTAGAGCTTCATCCATCCAAAAATTTTGATCTTCATCTCTAAACTTTGATTTTTCAGAGGAGCTTCCAGCCATGGTCTCAGATTTCAGAAATGCCAACTTTTGCAGAAGCCTAATTTTGGGGTTCACTAGACAGGACACCAAACCAGGGTTTGATTTTCCCGGATCTTCACCCAACCAAAAAGTTCGATAAAAATCTTGAAACTTATATTTTTCCAAGGACCTTCCAGCCATGGTCTCATATTTCAAAAATTCCTATTTTTGTGGAAACCCTAATTTTTAGGGCCAAAAATGAAAGTGCCCAAAATTGAATTCTGATTGGATAGAAAGATGAGCCTTGCTGAGGAGAGTCAATCTACCCTACTTCCTTTCCAAAATCTATGGAGAGAAACCCAAAAATAAGAATCCCTAGCTTCCACAACTGCATAGTGTCTTCTTCTCAGGTTATATGTGATACCATGTTAAATTTTTAACATTAATTCATTAGAGAAATTTTGAGGTCAAAAAATGGCCTCAAAACAAAGAAAATGTACTATAAAAAACAACCAATCACATTCTAGTAGATGACATCATCCCCCTTGGTGAGGTGGCATTGCATGAGTTAAGAATGCTTATTTGTCAAATTTTCTATGGTGAATGAAAACACATAGTTAACCAAGGTAGTGGTGTAAGTACTTTTAAGTCATAAAGTAAAGTACTCATAATGATAGTCTTTTCATAAAATAATATTATTGTTATTTTCAAGTAAAGTACTCATAATGAATGTCTTTTCACACTTTCTCATAAAATAATATTATTGCCATTTTCAAGTGAAGTACTCTTAATTCATAAAGAAAATCCTTTCACATTTTTTTATAAAATATTATATTATCATTTTTATGTTTTTTAATTTTAAATTATATATTCACTCCATTCTATTTAATAACATAATGTCAAACTAATAAAGAATAATAATAGATTTAATAAATAATAATAATAATAATGCAATGTGGATTATAATAATATTATTAACATTTTACATGTAAATAAACTCTCAATTAAATTACATTATATTAAATTCATGAGAAAAGTACTAAATATAAAAAGTCAACATAAAATTATAAAAATAGCTCTTAAAAATATTTTTTATTATTTAATTTCATTTGCAAGTTTAAGACATAAATGTTAAAGGACAATAAATTTTTGGGAATTTACAATGAATCTTAGTCACATCAATGTAAACTTATTTTATTAATTTTATTTCTAGTGAATTTTGAAAAGCAACTCAACCATGGTTATTTATATTGTGCATAGAAAATAGTGTGGTAGTACATCTCTTAGGAGGCCATTTTTTTACCTCAAAATCTCTCTAATGTAACATACTATAGGATCTTTACTGAGAGAATAACATGTACAGCATATCAAGCATATCAATCACAACAAGCAATCACATGAGACAATAGACACATAGAGTTTCCTTGGGGAAAACCATAACGGTGAAAAACCCCAATAACTTCCTCATAGATAGATAGAGCAATGATACAAAACCCAAGCATAAGAGATAGTCTCCTAGCAGCAGATTCTCCTCCTCCACTAGTGCGCTACTCTCCAATGAGTGTCTAAGTTAGAGAGTGAATGATCAAATAGAGTGCCTCCCGCACTCTATTTATACTTGACTTGACTTTCCTAATAACCTTTACTAGGTCGGCCTTAACTTAACCACATAACATAATGCTGACAGGGCTGACCCCCAATAGGGTGATCTCATAATCCTTTTACCCACATGACTCACACAGGGCCGACCCCATCAAGCTGGTCTAATAACCCATCAAGTATAAGTTACGACACTTACAATATAAATGACGACACTTCCGTATAACGGAATAATAACATCTCTATAGGAATACAAACACTTCGATATAGAGGAATAATAACATCTCTATAGGAATACAATATACATAGGTGAAATACATTCCGAAGTTACAATTACATCAACACGGAATAGGTGGAGTAATATGGGGTCATGGATAGTGTAGATATAGTTCAAATGGGAGACCACTAACTATGAATCAAGGTCAATAATGATGTGGTCCACACCAAGGGAACAAACGTCGGTCAATGATCCAACCACCATGTGATACTCATCGACATTATTGGTTGCAAAACCTAGGCAAGTTACTCCCGAGCTTATCAGTTCACCGACAGGGGAATAGAGTACCCACTCCACCAAAGCGAGGCTGCATTTGTGCTAGCTAGTTCCGTCTGCGAATCCATAGTAAGTTGTCATCTGCACATCCAGGAAGAACATGGTATAAGCGCAAATCGATATAAGATCCTAACATACTAAATGAAAGTGTCACACCAAACAAAAAAATGTCATTTACAGTATATACAACGTACTAATGCAAAATGAATTAAGCATAGTACCACTTTAGGTAGATCCCATTGCGAGGCTCCCCTAGTGATATTCCCACATGGATTCAAGTTTTCCTGGCCCCAACTTATCATGTTTTTTGTCATAAGTAAGTACCAAATCACCCTGTTTGAAGATACATGGTTTTACTGATTTATAGTACTCAGCCTTGATGCATTTCTTATGCGCTTTGTTAGATAGAGTTGCATTAGAGTGGGCTTCGTTGAGTTTTTCCAAGTATAAGAATCATTCTTCGTTGGTAGTCATGTTAGGTAAAAGTTCAACAACTAGTTTTAGAGATGGAATCTCGCACTCAATAGGAAATACTCCCTGTAGTCCATACACCAACTGAAAGGGTGTGAAACCAGTGGCATTCTTGACGGAAGTCCCCTATGCCCAAAGGGACAAAAAAAGAATCACATGCCAATTTGAGTTGTGTGTACCCGCCATACACTGAATCGTGGTTTTCAATACCTTGTTAATGGGATCTATTTGCCCATTTGATTGAGGGTAGTAGGGGGTTAATTTTTCATGCCGAAAACCCAACTTGGTGCTTAGTTCATTACCATCTTGTTTTGGAAATGTGATCCATGATAGGTGACGATGGCATGAGGGACTCCAAATCACACAATGATATGATTAAATATAAAGAGTGTGGAAGTTTCGTCGTATTCCTTGTATGTAGGCATAGCCTCAGCCCATTTTGTAAAGTAGGCAACTACGACCATGACATAACCATGCCCCTCTACCGAGGTAGGATTACAATGCATGAAATCGATGCCCCATTTTGCAAAGGGACCAATGACGATAACTAGAGGAAGTGGGATAGGTGTGAGTGCTTTTTATAATGGAAAATATGGAAAGGAGAACACTTCTTGACCGCCTCCATACAATATTTGAAAATGGATGGTCAATAGTATCTAGCGCATAATATTTTCTAGGTTATAACCATCCTAGAAAGCTAACTACCACACGACCCCGAGTGGAAATCATTTAGGACATGGTCATCCTCCTCATGAGTTAAAAAATGTCAGATAATAGAGCAAATACCATGACGATATAATGTATCACCAATGATTAGTTAATGTTTGGTGCGGTGACTGATACGATGGCATTCATCACAAGATATATGAGGATCGAAGCATTGGGTTTGGAGACACAATGTGATATCTCTGTACCAAGGGTCAAAAGTAATAATTAGAAACAAGGACTCATCTAGGAGAGAGTCAATGGGACCATATTCTTGATCGGTATGGGGAAGATCACAGATGAGCTCCACAAATACCAAAGAATTTTTGGATTTGGCCTTCTCAAACTAAAGATCAAATTCTTGAAGAATCACGATCCAGCACGAATATTTCCCCCCTAATACCCGACGCGTAGGAACATGGTACATAGGGTTAGAGTAGGAAATAATGGTAGTAGTGTGGAGTATGATATAGTGACAAAACTTCTGAAGAACAATGACTGCTGCCATAGCTAACTTTTCTACATGCAAATAATGGGTTTCAGAGTGAATGAGACCCTTACCAAGGTAGTATATCACATGTTCATGCGCATTGATATCTTCATGTACTAAAACCATAGCAATAGTTGAAGTAGAGGTAGCAAGATAAATGATGTCATACTTTGTGTAATCTGGGAGTTGTAACATAGGCGAGTGAGTAATATCATGTTTGAGATTGTCCAATGCATGTTGGGAGTAGTCATCCAAACGGGACATTCTTCTTTAACAAACGCATGTATCCTTTTGTTTTCTCCACAAAATTACACATGAAATGACACAGGTATTTTTCCTTCCCCTGCAAACTTTGAAGCTTCGTAATATCCGTGGATGGTGGTAAGGAGACAATAGCCTCTACCTTGACAAGATAAATGTGGATCCCATATTTATAAATGATGAAGCCTAGGAGGCGTCCGAACTCTACATAGAATATGCACTTATAAGGATTTAAATGGATAGTGTATCATCGACATCTGAGGAATACAACTGTCAGATGATTGATGTGGAAATCAAGATGATAAGAATGAGCAGCCAGATCGTAAAGATAAGGTTCCACAAAATCCTTTACATTGTGGAAGGCATACGACATGGCCCACTGGAATTTGGCACCAACATTTTAAAGTCCAAAGGGGAGTTTGCGATATGCAAATGTACTCCATGGGTAGATGAAAGTAGTTTTATGTTGATCGGTTGGGTGGATCTCAATCTGATTATAGCCATAAAATCCATCCATAAAGGAAAATATGACACTTCCGACGCAGTTGTCAATGATTTGGTTGATAAACTAGGTAGGGTAATTGTCTTTGGGACAAGCCTTATTCAGATCCCTATAATCAATACAAAATCTAATGGTGCCCTATTTCTTGGCAACCGGGACAACATTGGAGACCCAATCTGTTAAGGGAACAGGATAAGTAAAATCAGCTTTCAACAAATTTTATATCTCTGCTTTGATAGCTGCATTCTTCCTAGGGTCCACTGGACAGAGTTTTTGACCGATAGGTTTAGCGTTGGGATATGTTTGAATCTTGTGCATAATAATAGCAATATCAATCCCGAGAATTTCCTCGTAGCTCCATGCAAATACATCGCAGAACTATTTTAACAATTCCGTAAAATTTTTGAGTTCACAAGGAGAACATTTTTGGGCTATGTGAATATTTTACACGATGCCTGGTTTTACCGAGATGTATATAGTGACAGTAGGTGTAATGTTTGCCAAATTTCTCTTGGTTACTGTATCCTGTGTAAGAATATGAGATTGAGGGTGGTAAAAGACATCTGGTGAAACAATCACCAGTACAAAATGAGAGATAAGTGACCAAAAAAAGACCAAAATCCGCATATAAATGACCACTTTTGAGTTGGTGACCACTGGTAGCAAATTAGTGGCCATATATCACGCAACCAAAAATGTGGTCATATTTAGCTTGGTCATTTATAGCTTATCTTGTGGTCATATATTTGGTCGTATATTTGGTCATTAATTTGGTAATATATTTGGTCATTAATTGTCACAATTAATGACTACATTTTTTGTCATGTGATAAATGACCGCTAACTTGCTACCAGTGATCGCCAACTCAAAAATGGTCATTTATATGCATATTTTGGTCAGTTTTTGGTCACTTAGCTCTCATGTTGTATTGGTGGTCATTTATATGCAAATTTTGGTCATTTTTTTAGTCATTTAGCTCTTTTTAGTGGTTTCAGAATATAAATAGGGCACAGTCGAATCAAACCACCAACCTCCTGCCTATAAGGCAGGTGCTCTACCATTGATCTAGCACCCTTAAATAGATTTTCTTATGGATTGATATGAGAATAAAATTTTCGATAGTTAACACCATCTTGTCAAATTATGGAAAATGGTCACATACCTAGGTAAGAAACAAATATTACCCAATAGTCACCAAAAAGGGTAATGTTAATGATAACCTTTTTTTGCCAAAATCTCTCAAAAATCAAGATTGCAGTTGTATTGCCAAATTTTTCTCCAAGTGATACCAAATCAAGAATCACAATTGTTTTTTTGTGTCAAATTTTTCTCCAAGTGGTACCAAATCAAGAATCACAATTGTCTTTTCGCAATCTTGGGCATCTGCATTTGCTCATATTTATTAAGAAAGTATAAGCACCCCATCCTACAATACTGTAGAGGTAAAAATTGAAGTGAGAAACCACACAAAATACATCAAAACTTTCACATAATTGACACAAACTGAAACTTTCTCTTACATTGTTCATGTCGGTACAAAAAACTACCTTATCAAAAATTTTAGCTTATGGCAGCAAAATATTCAAAAGTGTTTGTTGTGGAAAATTTCGGCAATGAAAGCCCTTTTAGTTTGTAGTGGATTTATGCAGTGCATGCCATTTGTAGTCCATCAATTTCTTCGCACGTCATGATGCAATATCCAACCTGTGACAATGCCTTTTAAATTGCATTTAGAAGGGGAAACTAAATACCAACCACAATCTGGGGATCAAATATATGCTAGCTAGGCCCAGGTTAGACTTTAGTGAATATTGATGCAGAGTATCAGAAAGCAACCTTAGACTTGGCCCATGTCCCTCTTGGCAACCAATCCCCTTCCCCGAGAATGGAGATGTGCACATGATGCAGGTTGGAACTGAACAACTTACCAATAATGGCACCAGTTAGACAAAGGAAACATATCACCATAAGTACTATAACATCCCAATAAACAGCCACATCAACCCAATAATAATGTTAAATTTGCTATGAAAAAGAGGCATTAGACCTATTTTGATTGAAGATAAATAAAGCATTCTTACAAGTGAAGGATTGAAATTACATATCTAAATTGTAGCATTGCTCATATTCAAACATGAAGAAATCTAGATGAATGATTGAATATATACTTTAGTGGCAGAGAATTGAATAGCAAATGAAAAAACAACACACAACAAACACAAAGAAAGAGAACGCACAACAATATACATACTTTCCATGTTGCTCATGCACAATCTGTGCAACAAACTTTGTAACAGTTCCATCAACTTCCTTAGCTTTAACTTGAGGTTTTATATCCACCTGTTTTCCTTCTTGTTTCACTTTTATTTCAGTGATTTCAGCATCAACCGCAGGTGAAACCACCTTACACTTTATGACTATTAGTACCCTGTAAACAGAAATAGAGGCACTTTTGTTATAAACCAAACATAAAAACATAAAAACTGGCAAGCTCATGGATATTTATTTGAATAAAAAGTATAATTTGAATGAAAAGTGGATAATAAAGAGGAAGATGTTATGTATAACATCGAATCTTGTTGTTAAGTTTTATAAATAAATATACAATCCGTAAATGAAGCTTTTTTGGTTAGTATATTAGGGAGGAATAAGTTTCCAACTCAGGTTATAGATATTGAATGAAGAGATGCTGGCAAATGTGAAAAAAATAAAATTAAATACAATTAATATGAAAACTAAAGAAAATAAAGTTTAGTATGTATAACATTGGAAACTAAATATAATATTAATTAAATACAATTAATATGAAAACTAAAAAAAATAAAATTAGTATGCTGACATAGATAAAATAATTATATATTTAGACAGATAACATTAGTACTATAGTTTGACATTAGCCAAAGAAATTCACGTAGTCATAGGTAAACGAAGATCTCACTTGGTATTAGTGCCAAAGCTAGAAACTGTGACAGAATGTTTTGCCCACTTACAGAAACTGTGACAGAATGTTTTTCCCACTTACATAAATTGTGAGAGAATGTTAATCCACTCTATGAACATAAAAGTGCAATTCAAAATATTTTTATGCACGTAATAGGTTAATAAACAAGAAACCAAACATACCAAAATCATGCAAGCACAAATGAAAATATGTAGCACATGCACTAAGTTTCTTACTTCTCAGAGTTGCTTGCACTTGGGATTTCTAGCACATATTTAGACAAAGGAAAAGAGGAGATCAAATCTGGAGCAAGACCTCTACTCTGGGTCCCAACAACTTTGCTCAAAGCAGCCAGTTCCTGCCAATTATAAAATTAAATCTTTGTAAATAAATAAAGAACTTCAAAACGATGTTAAATAATCATAACTACCAATGGAAGAATCCAGGTAAGAAGCACACCTCATACAACATATTGTCAGGATCTGCATCTTTCCATGCATCCTGTAAGACACATGTAAAAATTAATTAAAGATAACCAACTATCAGATATCCAAGTCCAGTTTTCAAGTAGTCACAAATCTATGGGCATCGTTTAATCCTCCAGCTCTCCTCAAACAATAGAACATTATCTTTAATAGATAAAGAGAATCAATGTAAGAGCTAAAAAATTAAGTTCTGACACAGGACAAAACAGAAGCAATTAGCTCATAGTGATCCACGAATCAACAAATGCATGCAATCCTTTGGAAAACAATAATACTGATCCTTTCAAAAACATGCTAGTTCTGTTTCTTTTGATGTACCAAACTTTACAGAGGTAATAACCACTACAAAATTAATTTTCAAAACATACATTTTTACCCAAAACAAATGCTCACAAAAACCCTTTGGCATTGCAACCAGTTACCACAGCCTTAATCTTGAAATTCATTATAATAACTATGAATAGTATTGCAACAGCTTGAATAAATATTATAATTAATTATTGCCCATATCTAACTGAATAATATAATCATTGAATAGAATCTGGATATAAAATATCGTAATCACAAATCTTTTCCAGTCTTTCTCTAGATTGAGGTTAATCTATATACTGACACTGTCCATTACTGAAACTTTGCAAATGATCCCTCTTCTAATTTTACCTCAGTAAATTATAATGATGATTCTATACCCACTGGCATCTAGGCACATATCTAATTTACCTGAATGTAGAATATTAATTGGGGAACCATTCGAATTTGTTCCACTGGTTAAATCAGAGCCGGGTTTTGAAGTTTCTGCATAGCCGTGAAGATCGATCTTCAGATATAGAACCTCTTCGAATGAAACCAGGTTAGACCAGTTGGATTGGACTGGAACCTATTTACCTAAGTATCATTTAAACTTTTAAGAGATCTACATTCGTATTAATCTTGATCACGTAGTGTTGTTGCTGGTATCCTTTAAAGTTTTTAGAGTTCTCCATTCACACAGATTCCGATCTTAGGGTTCATCTTTGTGTAATTTTTTTTTCATAACCAAAAAAAGAGTCTACCTGGTAATGACTCTCATCTTTGACTTCATCACTCCTTTCTGTATCGCCTACTTCTTCAATCATCCATTTAGGGTTATGATCGAATGTGTGGGATAATTATTTAAATCCCACAATGATTGTTGGTATCCTATGAGAACCTCCTAATCTGAATCCACTAATTAGTGTTAACCTACAATACAACTTACATTCTTAAGTGTATGGTCATAGTTTCTTTTTCCCAAACCTGTTGAGTAAATGAATTTCAGAAACCTTGTTTAAGTTGAAGGTCAAAAATCTGATGGAAACACCTTTTAGTAATTGTATAATCTCAAACACTCTACGCGGGGTTCGATCCACATCACTTCTGGCAAGATTCCATGGTAGATTGAAATTTTCACCCAACCGTTGTACTAGATCTATGGGTTAACCATAGATCCACATCTTGAATGATGGAAAACTCATAATGACTCTTCCCTATGTTTCTGATCTATGGGATGTTTTATTGAATCCTTGGGCATCTGGGCCCATATCTAATTTTATGTCAGTAAATTATTATCAATCTATGTCACCAGAAATAAGAAATATGAAGAACCCTCGAAAAGGAAAAAGATTAAGTTTTGAGAATGGGATCGAAAGGTTTTGGTTATAAATAATGGTTTCCTACAAAAACTATGGCATGAGGGCTCCAACCCTAGAAGAAAATGTGAGGATCAACTTTCATTTTGAAGAGAAAGATTGAATTTGCATTATGCAATATGTTAAGAATCAAGATTGAAGAATCATAATTGTAAAATGTTAGAAACTACAATATTTAGTATTTAGAAACTACAATCGAGATTCAAAAGAATATAGTTTAAAGTGTGCAACACAGGGTTATTAAACTTGCCCAGTTGACTTGTTTGACTCACAACGAAAGCATACCAAATGCCATTAAAATAGTAGAGGATTCATTTAAAACCGAGGACATAACAAAGCATAGAGGAGATGCACTGCAATGTGAAAGGGTACCTCTATGGATGATTATGAATGCAGTTGTAAGTGTACTCGACAATATGAAGTAGCCACAGATTTTGTAGCTTGCAAGAGTTAACTTCACCAGCCATACTCATTGGAAGCATTGTCGCTTCATCTTTCCATCGTTTGGGACAAATCTATACCACAAACATATCAACCTTATATAAAATAAAAACTAATAGTAAAGTACAACATCCTAAATATAGCGGGCATGGCTAGGGTGACAACTCTCGATACAAAAATTACCTAAAAACAAAAGACAAGACCTGATGAAAAACAAAATATTAAACGGTAACAGATGTGAAAAGATGTTTACCTGAATCTGGTGTTGTTGCTCCCTACGGGCTTGAGATCCACGATTTGCATGACTATATCAGATGGTTCCAAGGGAAAAGGATTTGCGATCACAGCCTCCAGGGCTCCCGGGGTAATATTTCCTTCTCCATGGCTCTTTGTTCCCTACAATCCTACACAGAATGGAGCAAGAATAGCGACCGATTGGCAGCCATATGATTTGATTTGGGGACGTGGGATGAAGAAAAGATGGGAGTGGAAGCATAAAATGAAATGGAATGTAGCTAAGAGGAGATTAGGGGTTTCGAAGTAGACGAAGGAGGGAAAAACAGAGGTAGAGGAAGAGGCGGGAATAAGGGAGTTTAATTTCGGGTAGGATAAAAGACAATCAAAATGCCCCGCTTTTCGGGTGGTTTTGGGAGAAAAAAATGTTAAAATTCTTGTTGGAAATTGCTATTTTTCAATTTTTGTAATTTCATCGATTAAGATTGCTTGTTCTAGATTAATTACCCAATTTTAAAATTACTCAGATCCTCAAAATTAAGATCTGGGCACTCCAAATTGCGATTTTGACCATAATTGCTTTACCGAATTCCTGCGAGTTAGTTAGCATTTATACAGCTCCGTTTAATTTTGAGAAACCACAAAACATTTCAAGATTTGGCGGCATTGTAACCGCGAGAATTAGTATCTTAGAGTGTGGGATTTTTAAATCTCAACAAATTAACAATAAATAATATGCCAAGTTTCAAGGATTTACCATGGTCGTGATTGTAATGTATATTAACTTCACTAATAATGAATGGAGTCAGCTAGGTATTGAAGATTTGATTCAATGAAAGATGTCGCTTTTATGGTTGAAAATTAGTGTTTTTTTGAAGATTATATGTAATAATGTTTATGAAATAGATAAAGGGGATCACTTCATTTTTTTTCCATGGAAAAATATTGCAATTCATTACATTAATAAATGAACTACATTGTTTATAGGCTAAAAATGGATTAACTAGGATGTGGTCTGGGTCTACTTTTTTTATAGTGTCATTGTTCCTTCCCACAGATGTCGTATTCCTTCACCAACCTATAGCCTCATCTTTGAATGTTGGTATGCCAACATATTCCTTTCCGTGTATGTGTGTTGATATGATATGTCATGAAATAAGCTTCCTATTATAATGAGTTCTTCATATAAAGGCTTCATCATGATATTCTTTCGAGGCCTTTTCATGTTTAACTAGTCTATAACCAGCATAAAATCCTCAAATATTTGGAGCTTCAAAACTCCTTTCAAGATACACAAAAGCATAACTAACTTAAGAGCCATCAATTCGGTATGGTCATTGGTACTCCTCCCAATAACAACTACAAACTTGTACCAATGACTATCAGATATGACATAACCCCCCCCAACTCCTCCCATGCCAGGCCTACCTTGGGAGGCACCATTGAAATAGGCCCAACAACTAATTTTGTCTATAATCTCCTCAATAACCCTTCTCTACTCTGGATGATGCATAGTATGAGGAAAATGACCAAATATTGTCAAACATTTAGTTGCATATACCTGTGGGGGGGTATGTATATCTTGAAAAAGTGATCTTATTCTTGGCCATTCATACCCCACATATCTTGAGAGCTGGAAGAGCCCTATAATCAAAGGAAGCTACATTAGTCACCCATGCATGTAGAGCTTCCTATAGACCAATACCATTCCATATAAATAGTATGTCGTTTACATGTGAAACATGGTTCCACATACTAACCATGTATTGGAAAGAAACAAAGACATGATTTATATTTTTTTATTCTTAATTGCAGAGAGGACACCTGGTCATACCACAACCAAACTTTTTTATCATATTATCGCAAATTGGGACCTTACCAGATAATGTCAATAACATAAAACTTGTTTATCATTTTTTCATCTCTTGTTGTAAATGTTGTTGGATATTTTGTTAATTTTAATAAAGTTACTATGAATGTTATATAATGTGGAGAAGCATTCCTTTGGTTTCCTTGCCAAATTTTCTTTAAAAAAATTGAATAACAATAAAATGCTTTCAAAAGTAATAGCCAATCAACTGAAAAAGATCATCTCCAAAATAATATCACTAAAGAATAGTAGCTTTGTTATATGCACACAAATTTAGATAGGACCATTACCAATGGAGAGTTAATATACTCAATGAAAGAACATAACAACGATGGTATGCTAGTGAAATTAGACAAGTTTAAGGCTTGTGGTATACTAATTGGGCCTTTATAACTTAACTTCAAATAGCATTTGGATTGACTAATTCTAGATCCAACGGATGTGAACCTATATTTCCTTGGTTTTTAGTCGATTTTACTAATTGAAACTCAAGCTAGTCTCTTTCAACCCAAAAAACGAATCAAGTAAAGCAACCCTTCATTCCCATATCAATCATTTCAAAATAATAGAAGGACTACATAGGGTGTTGAATTCCTTCAAGCAACAAAATGATATAAAGGCATCAAACTAGCACACGAGGTAGAATGTCCACTGTCATATTTACAATGTGTAAATGGCATAATTTGACATGGGAGAAACCACAATTTAGGAAGCTCAATCTATCCAATAAGAACTCAAAATTTTCCTAACATTGAGCTCATATTAATGAGGACAAATCACATGGCATCCCTACCCAGCATTCCCAACCATGGGACAAAATGCCATTAAACTAGTATTTCATATTTTGACCCTCATGGGCCATAACTCTATGATACCAACAAAGATTAATGTCTCCAAGGGGGAAACAAAATTAAATAAAATGCATGCATTGTGCAAATTAATAAAATGCATCATAATTTAAACATACATGGATTAATAATAGCGTACTGAGACAAATACATTTGAATTCATGGTTTAATGGTCTCGGTACGCTATTAGAGAGAATAATAATTCTGACCTGTAGGGGAAATATGTACTATTAATTTTATAGTTTACTAAATTTTAACTTTGCAGGGGGTCTCCGAATCCATCTGCAAAGTTAAAATTTAGTAAACTGTACAAATTCATTTCCATTGCCGGAATGACACAACTAAAAATGACCACATAAATGACCAATTGTTATGTGTTTATTTTTAGTTTAGTTATTATCTCGTGACCAAATTGGTCATTTATCTTGGTCATTTTTAGTTTAGTTCTTATCCCGTGGCCAAATTGGTCATTTATCTTGGTCATTTTTAGTCACTTCACTTAAAATTTCTCAATTTTGGTCATTTATCCCTTGAAAAAACTGTGGTGACCAATTTCTTTGGTTGCTTGGTCACTTATCTCTCATTTTGTAGTAGTGAATAGTAAGAATCACGTTCTCTACTGTGTCTAAAGGTGGAAGGAAGGATGATCGTTGATGGAGGTATTTCTATGGGGGCTCATCCAAGCTCATAATATCCATGATTGACTCATCAGAATGAAAATTCTGGAGTAGAGGATCATGTAATGATAAGGATGAGTTTCGTTGTGGTAGAAGAGAAACTGGGTTGGATGCCACTACAGAGTGGACATATGGTAAATCAGGTGCTGATTGGATAGCCTCACTAAGAGGCTTTTGCAGGGCTGAGACACATCACATATTCAATCAAATCCATATGATTTAGATCGGGAAAAACCCATTGGTCTATTTAGTTGGAGGAGGTTGGGATCATAAATGAGATCATGATCACCGTGGAAACATGGTTTGGGGGATCTGGTGTTGGGAAGACTCCCATCATAGATGAGTCTTTTAGGATTCCTACCCCCACACTCTCATATATTTGCGAAGAGTGGCCCAAAAGAGGAACGTTATCCACAAGATGAGTAGTGGTGTCTTGTGTACAAAAATCTAACTGATCGATAGTGATGATTTTCCCATGATGGGGAAACTGTAATATGCAAAAGACAGATGATGCAACCACAGTAATGGCATTGAAACAATTTATACCTAGTAACAAATTATAATCCAATGGGGTCGCGAAAACTTCCACGTTAATGGAAATGGTCTTCCCTCCCAACTCTATGACTAAGGATTGTAACAGCCCGTGCAGTTGAAATCCAAGTCCATAAAATGCTTTCAAGGTAGTGGGGGAACGACTCAACTCGGGAGAGTCAATGGATATCCAACAAGAAGCACACAGACATAACGGACATAGAGGCTCCTTCGTCCAAAATGGTATGATGTGTTTGTGTCAGAAATTGTTACTAAGGCTAAGGTAACAAGCCAACACAATCTCAAAATAAAAATCAAATCAAACTAGGTTTTAGGGTTCTGTTTCATATGTTTTGGTCATTGACTTCAAAGGCATAAAGGGAATACATTCAGTAAATAGGCAACAACTAAATCATACACATAACTCAATAAAGATGTATATATATCACCATATCCCAACAAAAGATTGAAATGACATTCATACATAAAGGACAAGCATCACTGGAAAATTACACATAAACCAGAAATGAATTTATCATTTATGAAACTAAATAAGCTCAAAATGAATCCAACACAGATCAAATATAGGGTAATGAGTCATATATTCATAGTTTCATCAAAAAATGCATATGAGAGTTCACAGTACCTATCACTGCACAAGTCTGGAAGTATAAGCAGCTTAGCAGACCTCCTTTAGCTCTCCAAAATCAGAACCCTTACAATGTCTTTCCTTCCTCTCTAAATAGTTTTCTTCTCAAAAAACAGTTAGAGTATTTCCTACTAATTCTCCCTCGAATGACTAGACTAGGTAAAGTAACAACTACATTTTTACAAAATTACAACTTTGCTAAAAATAGCAAATTCTTTAACAAAATGTCTTAAATGAACCTAACTGCCTCATATCTCTTTCGATGCCCCCACAAGCAAAGATATGCCATCTGGACTTGAGGATCTTTTCTTCATTCTTTTATGCTTCTTCTCCAGCTCAGCTATCCTTTTTGGAAGGTGTTCATTTTCATGCTGCAAAGTTTCAACTGTCTTTTCCAATTCTGAACAGTGCCTATCAGCAGTCCTTTTCCTTCTGAGTGCTTCCTTTGCATCAACCACTAACTCCTGAAAATTGTCATGAGCATATTGAATATCTTCTCTTAATCTTCTATTTTCCATCATTAAGCCATCATTAACTTCCTGCATGTAATTCATTTGATGCTTATACTGTTTGACAGTCTTCTTCAAATTCTCCTTGTCAGAATTAACCAGTTTTTCTATTGCAGCATCTTGCTCTTCATTTGGTTTCCAAAACATGTCAAACTTCTTAAATATTACTTCCTCTGTCAATGGTTTCTCAGCATTATCTTCAATGATGGGGTTTGAAACATTTGTTACCTGTATTGATCTAATCTCCTCTGTCAACAATTTTCCAGAATTGTCTTCAATGATGGACTTAGAGCTTTCTTCACCTGTTGCTTTTACTAACTTAGTCTCCTCTCTTTTATCTGACTGCAATTCATCTTTCTTTGATTTCTCCTCCTCCATGGACTCTTCATCAGAGATAGTCACCTTATCAGCCTTCAATTTTGGATTTAACATCTTTTTCATATTTAACCTTAATTTGTTTTTCGACCTAGTTTTAGGTCTCCAGAAAGTAGCTGCCTCTCCCATCATTTTTAATTCCTTCCCTTGGTGTTGTATAGATGCTAACTCTACCACTTTCAGCTTTTTGATTTTCTTCTTAAGCTTTGTGGTTTTATCCTCTATAACTTGATTTTCTTTAATCTCAGTTTTAACCTCAATCTCAGGAATAAACTGCTCTTCTTCTAACATATACCCCTCATCATCTGAGAGGACTGTGATGGGGCTTCTTGGCTGATTATGGACTTCTTCTTTAGCTACAGGAATCACTTTGATATCAACTTTCTTCTCTTCTTGAGAATCTGCTATAGGTGGTGACTTCTTTTCAAGCAATTCCTTTTTGTCTTCAAATAATGAGAACTTGACTTTATTGTGATCTGGAATTTCTTGAGGCTGACTGTCATTCTGTCCTTCATCTGCTACCTGTTTTGTCCCCTTCTTAGCTTTAATGTCATTTTTATTTGCAGGTTTGACTGAATGACCTAACTTTCGTATCATTACCTTTCCCTTGTCAGTCTGTCTTTTGGGTTGTTGGTCTCCTCCTTTAGGATGAACCCCTGACCAAAACAAAAATAAGTCCCAAGTCTTTCCCTCATACTGCAACACTGTAGTGATGATTAGCTTAATGAGGCCATGATGAAAAAGTGATTGAGAAGTGTGATCATCATGCTGTTTTATTTTGCTTGACATTTTCTGCAGGCTTTTAAAGAAAAAGAATGGCAAATTCATTTTAGAAATCCTTGCCATATGTTGTAGGAACCTGAGATGATATTTGAACACTAATGAATATCTTCCTTCACAAGTCACATAACTCTGAAGAATCCTTATAGGTTCAATCCACTCCTTCCTGAAATTATGTATGAGAATACCCTTGTTCCAATCAGGAGTAACAGTAGGCAATAAGTATCTTTGGGGATCAAACTCAAAAGGTGACTTCTTAAACCAGTGCTCACCCTCATTACTGATCTCAGTAGCCTCTGCTATTAATTCCACAGTCAGTTTGAATCTGAAAGGATCCATTATAATCATCTCATTTTTAAGTCCCTTAGCAAAATTGCAGGACACCTGAGCATTAAAACCATCTATCTTTTTGAAAAATTTCAACCATCCTGCCTGCTGGAACAGCTCTGCACAGTCTGGAAGCTTCTGAATCCATGTCAAATCTGTGGGCTCAGCCCTATTAACCTTACCACTTTTGCTACTTTTTCCCATATCCTTCTTTTAGGGAACGGTAACAGTCTAGTTTCAGGCTTCAAAATATGTTTTATAAGCTGTTTTCTGAGCAAGTAATTTTACAGGTTATAACAATTCTCAGCGATGTTTAAACCACTTGTACAAATTAACAAACCCCTTCTGTGTAACACCTGCACCAACTAGCAAAATCTCTTCTGTGTGAAAACAGAGCACTACAGATAGCTCAGTGAGTCCTTTCGATGCTATATTCTGTATATTAGGTTATGAGAGAAACATTTCATGCACACTTCTCCTACCGGGTTTCAGATAGCCATTTCTGTGGTGAATTCCTTATTTTACGATCTAATATATCTTCTTCAGCAACCAATTTCTCCAGAAACTCGTGCAGCGACAAAAACCCAAATTTTCCAGCTATAAGGGTTATAACGGAATACCTGTCAATTGCTCGTCTGTTGTGGCTTAATATCTTCAATTTGGGGGTGTCAATGATGTCCTCTTACGAGCATAGGTGTCTTCATGTCGTTTCTTTAGCCACTGGTGAAATGAATAAAAAAGCCCTAATTTTTGTTGGCAATGGAACACACCTGTCTCCTTTCTACAGCAACACAATCCACCGTTCAGCAGTGAACTCTCCTTCACAAACACTACTTCTCCTGTAAAGATGCGTGTAACAAGAGAAAACTGACAGCTAAACCGGAATTTGCTGGCTTCTGTGCAACTGATCCCGCATACCATGCAATGATGAACTCGTTTATCTTCGTG
Source organism: Larix kaempferi (assembly GCA_027924585.1). NCBI lineage: Eukaryota > Viridiplantae > Streptophyta > Pinopsida > Pinales > Pinaceae > Larix > Larix kaempferi. The sequence continues at coordinate 20,116,820 of BSBM01000797.1, read as the reverse complement.
ATGAGCAACCAACAAAAATCATGCTCAAATTGCTGCAAACACATGTTAAAACACTCACACAAGGTGATTAGACACTCCCATTCTGCATCATGATTGAAAACAGATCGAAAATTGCAAAAAAATCAAGCCACGATATTCCTGTAGCGCGCTCTTTGTTAAACTTTGGTATAGCGCTACAAGAATATCTTTTAGACCAAAATTTAGCAATTTTCTAACTTTTTGCTAATTTGTTGGAGGTTCTGGTAGCTATTTGGTTTAAAAGGTAAGTCAACCATTCTCTAAAGACATTAATGATTCTTCCTTTGAACATATGACTCTCATTGACCCCATTTACAATATAAAAGTCATCAAAATCAAATAAAATCTGAAAAAAAATTGAGCTCAAAACTTAATCAATCACTCATAAAGTTTCTAAGAAGATAAAAACTAAAACTGAAAACCAAAAAATTAACTAAGGTAAATTCAAAAACAAACCAAAATTGGAGAAAATAACTAAAAAATGAAGAAAAACTTACTGACTTAACATCTGGCTCCAGCTGCGGGATGAAGTCCTCCCTGTGAGGCTTCAAGAACCTGTAGACTAGTGCCTTCAGTCTTCCATTGGGCTATGGAGTCTTTATTCAATCTCACTCACACCAGTATATACAATGAGAAGTGACCATGATCCTCATTTTAACTGTAGAAATGCTTGAGGAATCGCCCATTGACAGGGCTGGGCAATTCCTCTCCTTCCAAGGACTGCAATATGAATGTATTATTTTCCAAAACTTTGGCTATCAGAAAAGGGCCAAACCATAAATTATCAAATTTGCCATGCTTCCCTTTCTGTTCTTTCCTTGCATCCCATCTTAAAACCATCTCACCTTCTGAAAAAATGTGATCATTGATATTTCTGTCAAACCTGGTTTTTATTTTAGCTCTATACAGCTGTGCTTCTTTATCTACCTTCTCTCTATTCTGCTGCAACTCAATCATTTCAAAGATTCTCCTTTGCAAATCATCTGGTTCCTCTTGAGAATTTTGAAGGAACTTCATTACTGGAATTCCCAATTGTACTGGAAATACTGCTTCTATTCCATAAACCAACTGAAAGGGAGAAGTACCAATGGCTTGTTTTACAGTGATCCTATCTGCCCACAATGCATATTTCAACATTGAATCCCAAGATTTTTTATTTTGTTTGAGCAATTTCTTGATGCACTAAATGATATTTTTATTAGATGATTCCGCCTGACCATTTCCCTGAGGATAATAGGGAGTTGAGTGTTTGAGTACAATACCATTTTTCTCACAAAAGGCCACCATTGCCTTGGATTTGAATGCTTTGGCATTATCAGTGATCAATCTTTGTGGACAACCAAATTTGCTCAGAATATTATTTTCAATGAAATCCATAATCACCTTATCTGTAGCATTCCTTGTCGGGATAGCTTCCACCCATTTTGTAAAGAAATCTGTGGCAGTCAAAATCCAATGATGCTGGCCTGAAGATGCTGGATTAATTTCTCCAATAAAATCCAGACCCCACTGCTGAAAAGGGGCATTGACTACAATAGGCTTCAAAGGTAAAGATAGTAATTTTTGTTTACCTGCAAATTTTTGGCAAGGTATGCAAGCTCTTACCTGTTGGTAAACATCTGAGAAGAGGGAAGGCCAATAGTAACCAGCTCTTAAAATTTTATAGGTTGTTGTTTTCCAGTATTTATGTCCTCCACAGGCTCCTTCATGAGATTCTGAAATTACTTCCTTTATTTCAGCCTGATCTAAACACCTTAACAAGATTCCTGCTGTATCTTTCCAAAACAATTGACCTTCTATCAGACAGTATTTAGTAGTTTTCAATTTCAGAGACCTGGCAGCTTTTCTGTCTAAGTGTTCTGGACATTGCAAAAATAACAGAAAATGGACAATGTCAGCATACCAATCTGAAGATGAATAAGAATCCATGATTCTTTCTTTTTCCAGGATTACTTGCTTTTCTTCAGGTGCTAATTCTTCTGTCATAACATGTAATCCTAAGGCTTAACAATTTGAGTCAGCCAGCAGTTTGGCCAATCCTTGCCCTTTGACCAGCTTAGTAGGTCTGATTTCCACTTCATATTCCATAATTTTGGCAATCCACTTTCCCCTCTTTCCTTCACTATCAGGCTGTGTCAAAACATCCTTCACTGCAGCATTTGGAACAAAGGAAACAACCTTGGAGTGTAAAATATAAATTCTGAAAAATTTTAAAGCCTTTACCAGAGCATAGGCTTGTTTCTCCAAGATACTGTATTTCAGCTCTGAATCTCTAAGTGTTTTGCTAAAAAAGGCAATTGGTTGTTCCAATCCCTCCTCATTCTTCTGAAGTAGGACAACAGCAATGGTATCTTCTGAAGCAAAAGAAAATGTAAGAAATTCTTTGGCAAAATTAGGACTTACCAGAACAGGTGCTTCAGTCAGAGCTACTTTAATTTTTTCGAAAGCTGCCTTTGATTCAACAGTCCACCTGACTTCTTGGTCCTTTTTTAACATGGCTGTAATTTGCTTAATGGTTTCAGCAAAATTAGGAATAAACCACCGCAGAAAATTGATTTTGCCAATAAAAGATTGCACATCCTTTTTACTCCTGGGCAAGCTAATCTTCAGTATTGCTTTGACTCTCTCAGGGTCAATTCTGATACCATCAGCTGATACCAAGTGGCCAAGTAACTTACCTTCTTGCACAACAAAATGTGATTTTTTAGGGTTCAATGACAAGCCAAATTTTCTGCATTTTATGAAAGTTTGTTCTAAATGCTTCAAATGTTCATCATCAGACTTTGAGAAGACAGTGATATCATCCAGATAGATAACTACAAACTTATCTTTTTCACCCACGAATGCAATGTCCATGGCTCTCTGAAAGGTTGCTCCAGCATTCATCAAACCAAAAGGCATCTTGTCATACATAAATGTCCCCCAGGGGGTTGTAAAAGATATCTTTTCTTTGTCATCAGGGTGCATGGCAATCTGATTGTACCCTGAGAAACCATCTAGCATAGAAATCCTTTGAGCTCCAACCACCTGCTGCAAAACCTGTTCAATCTTTGGGAGAGGATAGTTGTCTTTTAATGATGATCGATTCAAATTTCTGAAGTCAACACATAATCGAATCTCTCCATTCTTCTTTCTAACAGGAACCAAATTAGCCACCCAAGAAGAATACCGAAGAGGCACTATTATTTTTGCATCCAACAACTTCTTTAATTCTTTTTCAATTACAGGAAACAAGGCTGGATTGATTCTCCTTAATTTCTGCCTGAAAGGTTTAACATTAGGCTTCAAAGGAAACTTGTGCTGAATAACTGCTGTATCATAAGTTTTTAGTTCCTTGTAAGACCAGGAAAATGCATCTATATACTTTCTCAACAGTTTAATATATCTACTTCTTTGCTCAGCTGTTAGGTTTTTTGACAGTTTTACCCTTCTGGGGTGTTCTGCTGAACCAATATTGTAATCCTCTACATTGTCTTCTGAAGATTGAATTACTGGTCTGGTAGGTGTATCATCTTTAGTGAATATTCTTTCTAAAGGTACTAGACCTTTTGGAATGAAATTGCTCTTCAATTCAATAATCTTGTGGCCTGCTATCTCTTCTGCAGCAAATTCATCTAACTGTTTATCCCTTTCTTCTACTTCTTGATCAATTTGATTGTTTGAAAATTCATCTATGAGCTCAAGAAATTTTTTTATTTCAATGTCGTCTTCAAAAACCCTCCAATGCTTCACATTATCTGGAACACATGGTCTATATCTCACTTCTATTGGGTACCTTAATTGGGTGGTTTTTGGAATTCTGAAATGTGTGGCAGCCAGGGATAAAGAATCTACAGTTTCATTATGATTTCTGGGAATATGAGTGATATTAAATGCTATGAAATAGTTCTCAAGCATATCCCATACCTCATTTTGATATATTTTCAGCAAACCCTGCTTTACTTGATATTTGTTCTTCACTTGTTGAACAACTAGTTCGGAGTCGCCAAATGCAGAAATCTGCTGAATTCCCAAATCTTTAGCAGCCTTCAGTCCCAATAGCAGGGCCTCATACTCAGCAGTGTTGTTGGTGGTAGTAAATTCTAACTTATACATGAGTTTTACCATTTCACCCCCAGGAGAAATCAATAAAACTCCAGCTCCAGCACCTTCTTTGCATGAAGACCCATCAAAATACAACTGCCACAATGCATCCTGTTCTTCTTTGCTGTGTTTTACAAGCTGTTCTTTTTGTACTTGTAACAAACCAGCAGAACTCTCTTCTTCACTAAACTGTAGTATGCATGAACCAAGGTCTTTGTCTACAGAATAAACTGGGTGATTAGTAGGGTTCTTATCATCTGTGACAATATAAGCAAGCTGTAGTTCTCTGTAAAGTCTCCTATTTTCTCCACCAAAAACAGGAATAGTGGCATAAGAGAGGTCCATCTGTAATGTTCCCCCAACCTTCTTAGCCCATGACCTAGACAGAAGCAAGCCAAATTTTGGTGTGATTTCAGCTACCACAACATCCATTATTACACTTTTCATTGGCAACTGAGTAAGGTCAACAACCATGTCTTTTATCACTCCTAGACACTTTACAGCTGGAGAATCAAAGGCATATAGATCATGATAAGGTTTTGTGACATTAAGGCCCAGGGCTTCCATCACAGCTTTTGGCATTAAATTATGGGATGCTCCTGAATCTAGCAGGCAATTATGAATCATCTGCTCATGCACAGTCAAAGTTATATAGAAGGGAGGAGAAGCACCAGCTTCGTTTTCAGTCTTTTCAGCCAAAGCTGATCCAATAAAGATTCTAGGGCTTTCTTCCTGCAGATTCACTGTATCTGAAACTGGCTGATTATTGGGTATATTCATCACTTTCAAAACTGTATTCTTGTATGATGGATTTTTGATAAGCTCAGAAAATGGTACAGGAATTTTTAGTTTACCTAACTCATTTTTCAAACTAAAATTTTGACCTGATTTATTTACCTCTTCAATTTCTGTATTCTTCTTGGACCTTTCTGCAGCTTGTTTCTTTTCTGCTATAGGATCAGCAACTGGTTTATCAGGCATAACTGGAGCAGGAACAACAGCTTTCTTCATAGGAGCTTGGACTACTTGTTTTGGGCCAGATCTGAGATTAAGAGTCTTTTTAATTCCATTTTGATTAGCAGCAGCATTTATAGTAGTTTTTTCAAACTCCAATTCATCTTCAACTTCATACAAATCCGCATCATAATATTCAGCATTTAGAAAATCTTCTTCTGTTACAAAACTTCCAGATAAGCCATCTCCAAAATGATTCATATCCTGATCTGTCTCAGTTTCTTCAAACAATAATTGTTGATCAATTTCTTCTTCATCCACCAAATTATTTTGAAAAGGTGGGGGTACTTTTTGATCCTCATTCTCCCTTCTTTCTTGCTGAATATCATTATTTCTGTGCTCTCTTGGCAAGAATCTAGGAGCAAATTGTCTCCTGAACTGATTTTGGTTATTTGGATTTCGATCAGCTTCAGGGGCAGGTTTAGCAGAGTTCTTTTCAAATTCTAGTTTATTCAGCTTGGCAGTGAGAATCTTTACAAGCTTAGCCATTTCATCTATTTTAGCTTCAGCAGACTGAGGGGCAGCACTTGTAGAAACAGCTTCCTTCTTTCCCTTTCTTTCATACTGCTGCTGAGGTGTTTCTTTCTTGAGCCTATTAGAAGCCAACAAATTTGACTCTACTTCTAATGCTGCCTCTTGCATGTTCATCAAGGTGATAGGTCTTCTCTCTCTAAGAAATAAAGAGAATTCATGATCGAAAGCGTTTGCATAGGTCAACTTGGCTGATGTTTCAGTAGGTTTGATTTCTGCAGGAATCCTAGTATACATCTTATTAAATCTTTTGGAAAAGTCAGAAATAGTCTCATCCTTCTTTCTTCTCAAAGCTCCAAACTCAGTTATGTAATAAGTGTGATCCTTGGTGTCTCCCCACTGTCTCAGAAAAACATCTTTTAGTTCTTCAATTATGGTAATGGAATTAGCAGGCAGTCCTCTGAACCATTTTCTCACATCCCCATCAAGACTTTGTACAAATACCCTCATCCATACATCTTTAATTTCAATGTTCTGATTATCTGCATAACTCTCAAAAGCTTCCCAATGTTCTTCTGCAGTTATTTCACCTTGTCCATTGAATCGAGGCATATATTTTTGGTAATCATGTGTAGGCAAGGCATGTAAAGGCTGAGGTAGTACTAATGGTGCATACCTAGCTGCTACCATTTTGTCCATCATATCCATAGGTGGATTTTGGGCTGCCATTGTGGACTGAGGTTTAGACTGAGGTTTTGAGGAGGAAGAAATTTGACTGGAACTTTTTTGAAAAGGATTCCTTCCTACTTTCAACTGAAAGATGGGTATTTTATCAGGAGAAGATGTTTTAGCTTTCAAAAAGATTCGAGGATTTGTGAAAACCTGGAAAGTGCTATCAGGGATGATAGGTTTTACACAGGGTAAAGTTTCAGCTTGGTCTAATGGTTCATTCAACTAGTGAGAGTCACAAAAGACTGGTAAAGATTGAGACTTGCTAAGCTTTCTTGCTGTTTTTATAATCTTTTCAGGGTCTGTCACACCCGGCTGTAATGGAGATGTAGGTCTGCTCCTGGTTCCAGTTCTGTTAGAAGCCAGTGTGACAATTTTCTGGTGAAAATAGCCTTCAAAAACTACTGGTTCAAGTCCACCTCTTAAACCAGGAAAATGATGAGTATCCCAGGGAAGATATGCTTCAGCTTCGTCCCCGGCAACGGCGCCAAAGATGTTTGTGTCAGAAATTGTTACTAAGGCTAAGGTAACAAGCCAACACAATCTCAAAATAAAAATCAAATCAAACTAGGTTTTAGGGTTCTGTTTCATATGTTTTGGTCATTGACTTCAAAGGCATAAAGGGAATACATTCAGTAAATAGGCAACAACTAAATCATACACATAACTCAATAAAGATGTATATATATCACCATATCCCAACAAAAGACTGAAATGACATTCATACATAAAGGACAAGCATCACTGGAAAATTACACATAAACCAGAAATGGATTTATCATTTATGAAACTAAATAAGCTCAAAATGAATTCAACACAGATCAAATATAGGGTAATGAGTCATATATTCATAGTTTCATCAAAAAATGCATATGAGAGTTCACAGTGCCTATCACTGAACAAGTCTGGAAGTATAAGCAGCTTAGCAAACCTCCTTTAGCTCTCCAAAATCAGAACCCTTACAATGTCTTTCCTTCCTCTCTAAATAGTTTTCTTCTCAAAAAACAGTTAGAGTATTTCCTACTAATTCTCCCTCGAATGACTAGACTAGGTAAAGTAACAACTACATTTTTACAAAATTACAACTTTGTTAAAAATAGCAAATTCTTTAACAAAATGTCTTAAATGAACCTAACTGCCTCATATCTCTTTCGATGCCTCCACAAGCAAAGATATGCCATCTGGACTTGAGGATCTTTTCTTCATTCTTTTATGCTTCTTCTCCAGCTCAGCTATCCTTTTCTGAAGGTGTTCATTTTCATGCTGCAAAGTTTCAACTCTCTTTTCCAATTCTGAACAGTGCCTATCAGCAGTCATTTTCCTTCTGAGTGCTTCCTTTGCATCAACCACTAACTCCTGAAAATTGTCATGAGCATCTTGAAGATCTTCTCTTAATCTTCTATTTGCCATCATTAAGCCATCATTAACTTCCTGCATGTAATTCATTTGATGCTTATACTGTTTGACAGTCTTCTTCAAATTCTCCTTGTCAGAATTAACCAGTTTTTCTATTGCAGCATCTTTCTCTTCATTTGGTTTCCAAAAAATGTCAAACTTCTTAAATATTACTTCCTCTGTCAATGGTTTCTCAGCATTATCTTCAATGATGGGGTTTGAAACATTTGTTACCTGTATTGATCTAATCTCCTCTGTCAACAATTTTCCAGAATTGTCTTCAATGATGGACTTAGAGCTTTCTTCACCTGTTGCTTTTACTGACTTAATCTCCTCTCTTTTATCTGACTGCAATTCATCTTTCTTTGATTTCTCCTCCTCCATGGACTCTTCATCAGAGATAGTCACCTTATCAGCCTTCAATTTTGGATTTAACAGCTTTTTCATATTTAACCTTAATTTGTTTTTCGACCTAGTTTTAGGTCTCCAGAAAGTAGCTGCCTCTCCCATCATTTTTAATTCCTTCCCTTGGTGTTGTATAGATGCTAACTCTACCACTTTCAGCTTTTTGATTTTCTTCTTAAGCTTTGTGGTTTTATCCTCTATAACTTGATTTTCTTTAATCTCAGTTTTAACCTCAATCTCAGGAATAAACTGCTCTTCTTCTAACATATACCCCTCATCATCTGAGAGGACTGTGATGGGGCTTCTTGGATGATTATGGACTTCTTCTTTAGCTACAGGAATCACTTTGATATCAACTTTCTTCTCTTCTTGAGAATCTGCTATAGGTGGTGACTTCTTTTCAAGCAATTCCTTTTTGTCTTCAAATAATGAGAACTTGACTTTATTGTGATCTGGAATTTCTTGAGGCTGACTTTCATTCTGTCCTTCATCTGCTACCTGTTTTGTCCCCTTCTTAGCTTTAATGTCATTTCATTAGAGAGATTTTGAGGTCAAAAAAGGGCCTCCTAAGAGATGTACTACAAAAATATGAGATATATTAAAATATTATGAATTGGGGGTTTTATGGGGTAGGTATATATGACAAGTCACCTCCCACACTATTTTCTATGCACAATATAAATAACCATGGTTGAGTTAGTTTTCAAAATTCACTAGAAATAAAATTAATAAAATAAGTCTACATTGATGTGACTAAGATTCATTGTAAATTCCCAAAAATGTATTGTCCTTTAACATTTATTTGTCTTGAACTTGCAAATGAAATTAAATAATAAAAAACATTTTTAAGATTTTTTTTTTAAATTTTATGTTGACTTTTTATATTTAGTACTTTTTTCATGAATTTAATAATGTAATTTATTTGAGAATTTATTTACATGTAAAATGTTAATAATATTATTATAATCCACATTGCATTATTATTATTATTATTATTATTTATTAAATCTATTATTATTCTTTATTAGTTTGACATTATGTTATTAAATAGAATGGAGTGAATATATAATTTAAAATTAAAAACATAAAAATGATAATATATTATTTTATAAAAAAATGTGAAAGAACTTTCTTTATGAATTAAGAATACTTCACTTGAAAATGACAATAATATTATTTTATGTGAAAGTGTGAAAAGACATTCATTATGAGTACTTTATTTGAAAATGACAATAATATTATTTTATGAAAAAACTATCATTATGAGTACTTTACTTTATGACTTAAAAGTACTTACACCACTACCTTGGTTAACTATGTGTTTTCATCCACCATAGAAAATTTGACAAATAAGCATTCTTAACTCATGAAATGCCACCTCACCAAGGGGGATGATGTCATCTACTAGAATGTGATTGGTTGTATTTTATAGTACATTTTCTTTGTTTTGAGGCCCTTTTTTGACCTCAAAATTTCTCTAATGTTTATTTGCAGGTTTGACTGAATGACCTAACTTTCGTATCATTACCTTTCCCTTGTCAGTCTGTCTTTTGGGTTGTTGGTCTCCTCCTTTAGGATGAACCCCTGACCAAAACAAAAAGAAGTCCGAAGTCTTTCCCTCATACTGCAACACTGTAGTGATGATTAGCTTAATGAGGCCATGATGAAAAAGTGATTGAGAAGTGTGATCATCATGCTGTTTTATTTTGCTTGACATTTTCTGCAGGCTTTTAAAGAAAAAGAATGGCAAATTCATTTTAGAAATCCCTGCCATATGTTGTAGGAACCTGAGATGATATTTGAACACTAATTAATATCTTCCTTCACAAGTCACATAACTCTGAAGAATCCTTATAGGTTCAATCCACTCCTTCCTGAAATTATGTATGAGAATACCCTTGTTCCAATCAGGAGTAACATTAGGCAATAAGTATCTTTGGGGATCAAACTCAAAAGGTGACTTCTTAAACCAGTGCTCACCCTCATTACTGATCTCAGTAGCCTCTGCTATTAATTCCACAGTCAGTTTGAATCTCAAAGGATCCATTATAATCATCTCATTTTTAAGTCCCTTAGCAAAATTGCAGGACACCTGAGCATTAAAACCATCTATCTTTTTGAAAAATTTCAACCAGCCTGCCTGCTGGAACAGCTCTGCATAGTCTGGAAGCTTCTGAATCCATGTCAAATCTGTGGGCTCAGCCCTGTTAACCTTACCACTTTTGCTACTTTTTCCCATATCCTTCTTTCAGGGAACGGGAACAGTCTAGTTTCAGGCTTCAAAATATGTTTTATAAGCTGTTTTTTGAGCAAGTAATTTTACAGGTTATAACAATTCTTAGCGATGTTTAAACCACTTGTACAAATTAACAAACCCCTTCTGTGTAACACCTGCACCAACTAGCAAAATCTCTTCTGTGTGAAAACTGAGCACTACAGATAGCTCAGTGAGTCCTTTCGATGCTATATTCTGTATATTAGGTTATGAGAGAAACATTTCATGCACACTTCTCCTACCGGGTTTCAGATAGCCATTTATGTGGTGAATTCCTTATTTTACGATCTAATATATCTTCTTCAGCAACCAATTTCTCCAGAAACTCGTGCAGCGACAAAAACCCAAATTTTCCAGCTATAAGGGTTATAACGGAATACCTGTCAATTGCTCGTCTGTTGTGGATTAATATCTTCAATTTGGGGTGTCAATGATGTCCTCTTACGAGCATAGGTGTCTTCATGTCGTTTCTTTAGCCACTGGTGAAATGAATCAAAAAGCCCTAATTTTCGCTGGCGATGGAACACACCTGTCTCCTTTCTACAGCAACACAATCCACCGTTCAACAGTGAACTCTCCTTCACAAACACTACTTCGCCTGCAAAGATGCGTGTAACAAGAGAAAACTGACAGCTAAACCGGAATTTGCTGGCTTCTGTGCAACTGATCCCGCATACCATGCAATGATGAACTCGTTTGTCTTCGTGATGAGCAACCAACAAAAATCATGCTCAAATTGCTGCAAACACGTGTTAAAACACTCACACAAGGCGATTAGACACTCCCATTCTGCATCATGATTGAAAACAGACCGAAAATTGCAAAAAAATCAAGCCACGATATTCCTGTAGCGCGCTCTTTGTTAAACTTTGGTATAGCGCTACAAGAATATCTTTTAGACCAAAATTTAGCAATTTTCTAACTTTTTTCTAATTTGTTGGAGGTTCTGGTAGCTATTTGGTTTAAAAGGTAAGTCAACCATTCTCTAAAGACATTAATGATTCTTCCTTTGAACATATGACTCTCATTGACCCCATTTACAATATAAAAGTCATCAAAATCAAATAAAATCTGAAAAAAAAACTGGGCTCAAAACTTAATCAATCACTCATAAAGTTTCTAAGAAGATAAAAACTAAAACTGAAAACCAAAAAATTAACTAAGGTAAATTCAAAAACAAACCAAAATTGGAGAAAATAACTAAAAAATGAAGAAAAATTTACTGACTTAACATGATGGATACTTTTCCCAGAAATAATGGTCACAATTTGAAACGCTAATTGGTGGGAAATCCTCGGCTTGAAATACTCTAATTTTACCATAATGGTGTTGGAGGAATCGGGATCTACTGATCCTATAGAAGAAACAGGTCTTATGCTGATTTGGGCAATTTTTTAAGACTTCTAACATCGACATAGCAAAAGGGGCCTGGGCTAGATCCTCTACAATGTTGTAGTTTTGGACGACCCAAGCGTTAGGGTAAAAAACAGCTTTTCTAATTGTACTCTTTGGCGGACATAATGTTGTATCTGGTAAAGGTTTCTATATGAATAGAGGACCTTGAGGTGAAGGAATATGAGACATATATGCGGATGATTTTTCAATATTACCTCTGATAGATTGCTTTTCAGAAATAGAGTCGTATGTGCAGGACCTGGTAGACAAGTTGATCATTTCATTACGGATCATGAGAACATGAGCGGTTATAGATGGTTCTCCTTGAGAAGGAAGTGGTGGTTGTGCGATCATTTGTTGTTGTTGTGTGGGGAATGGATCAATTAACACTAAGTGTGTGGGGTTTCCCTTTGAGAAAATTTTGCACTTCTTCATGATGTGGACATTCTTTAGTGAAGTGATCGTCACCGTAGAGTAAATAGGGATATTTGACCTTCCACTTTTGTTTTGTGTCATCGGGATTATTTTTGGGCTCTTGCTGATTAGAAGATTTCTTAGATTTACCCTTGTTCTTCTTTTTGCCACTGGATTCTTGAGGTGAAATATATTTAACTAAATTCACTTCCATAGTGAAAGTAGGGTTGGGTGATTGAGTGGTGTTGGTGCCATCCTGTGGTGAGGATGGAGTTGAACTATGGTGGTTCTATGATCCACCTGATTGGTTATTAGGATAGGAATGAACATAACCAATGATGCCATCATCATGTGATCCCGTAGACAGTTTTGTTGGGTCGTGTGCAGGGCGTCGGGAATTAGTAATATGTCATATAAGGTGCCAGATTGAGCATAGACTAAGTCTAAATACTGAGCACATGAAATAGCTTGTTCTTCCGTAACATCCCCTCCCATAGCCACATCTTTAGTTATAATGGGTAGTAAGGACTTTGTGAACCAATCAATGAGTAAATGATCCAGAATAGGATCTTTAATGAGGCGATGTATCCTTCTCCAATCATGAATATGATCTGAAATGTGAGTGGAGGTTAATTGTTGGAGAGATGCCAAAATACTCATGTCGGTTTCATAGCGGATTGGTAGTTGAAAATGAGTAAAAAAGGCCATAGGTAAAGATTGAAAATCGTCAAAAGGGTGTGGTGGTAACTCAATGTACCACTTTGCAACAATACCAGTGAGGGTTCATTGAAACAACCTCAGATGGATAGACTCATCCATTAAGGAGTTGCAAGAGCACCAAAAATGATAAGTCATTATGTGGTTCGTAGGGTCCTCACCGAGTTTTTCGTCGAATTTCGGTATTTCAAATGGTAACTTCACAGAAATAATTGGTCAATTTATACCATGTTGGATGGGATCGTTGGTCAAATAGGACAAATCTAGCAGATCTAACGTAGCCATGGTAACTGTCGATTTGGCTGTGGATACTGGTAATATTAATAAGGCATATGGGTACCAGTAGGACCATGAATCTACTGATCATAGGGTTCTCCCATAAAGTGTTGGCCATATGGAGGTGGACCTGAAGGGGGTCCTCCTCTGGAGTAAGGGGGTCCATTGCTGGAGTATGGGATTCCTCCGGGTGGAGGTGGTGGGAGAGGAGGTGTGATAGGTGGTGGGGGTGGTCCTCTAGCTAGAGGTCGATTTGGGGGAACATTATGGTGCCCCCATGGGGTGTTCATGTTTATGAGATAGGTTAATATAGGAAAACAATTTCCTATATAGTTTTGACTTATAGCAAAGTTATGATTACCCGGGTATGTATTCCCCCATGGGGGTTACGTCCAAGTATATAGTCCCCCCATTTGATGTGTCCACATAGGTTTTCCCATGGTTGGGAGTGAACTCCCAACCATATTATAGTTCATGTGTGAAGGATACCCTCCAATCACATTTTCTCCCCTAACTGGATGATGCCCCCTAGTTAGGTTTTGTCCATTGACTAGGGGTTTCCCCCCAGTTGAAAAATTTCCACTCATTGGAGTATGCCCAGTAAGCATATGTTGACCACTAATGGTAGGCATAACCATACTCATCTGTTTACTACTAACTAGGGGATAACCTCCGCTCAATTTTTTAGGTGGAGGTGGTGTTCTAGTTATGAAGTTAATAGTAGATGAAGGTTTCCCTTTAGTTGTTGGGGTCAAGTGAGGTATGGAACTGGCCAAATGGTATAGAGATGTACTAGAAAGAAAATATGGTTGGACTAGTTCATAAGTGGTAATGATAGGTGTTGATATTCCTAGTGAAGAGAATGAAAAAGACTGTATGTGGCAATGCTGTTTAGGAACAAGGACATCTAGACCGGGTATTGGAGGAAAAATCAGGTGCCTAATCTAGTCGTTGAATGTACATAAATGATCAATAGTCTTGTAAACTAGAGTGATAAATGTATCATTAGGAATCCATCGAGAATCAAAGTGGCGTGGTGGAGTTTTGACCAACGAAAGTGAAACAAAAATATTATGACCTAGGGAAGTTCCCCAAAATGATGCGGTTGGACAAAACATGGTCGTTATCGGGTCATCCGGGGGTCGACTGAAAATCCAATTGGTATCTCCATGGAGACCCTCAAGTGAGTGATGAAAATATGTGTCATGTGGAGGATTTTGTTCCACTAACAAAGGTCCTGTAGGATCAATGATAGGTGGATTGAAAGGAGGAGAATAGTTTACTCCTGTTTCAATATTAGGATTGTCTTCTCTATGTGATTTTGATGTTGTCGGTTGATCCATACTTGCTCCCGAGTTCTCCTCCTAGTTATGGGGATATTCAGGTGGAAAATTTAATATTCTACGGGATCTTCTTAAGGGTTGCTTAGACAGGGTGGTTGATGTAAAAATTCTCCTAAGATTCTTCTAAAAAAGAAAAAACACACTTCAAGGCCTACTCAAGATAATGCCACAAGAAAACTGATGTGATAGGTGGGATTCAAAAGTCTAGAACCTCATGATATTATCAATGCATCGCAACTTGTGATATACTACAGGGTCCAATAGTTATATTCAACCCAATATTTCATAGCACTAACCATGGATAATTAGGACCGTACCCTTGACGGTATAACCCAACTAGCTGGAAGTATGTGCATAGTAGCTCCCCGAGTGTTGTTCTCGATCTATTGCCACATCAAGACGACCAATGGTCAACTTAGATGGTTTCAGGAATTTTAGTGGGGTCTCCTGATATACTCAAGGTATGTGGGAGCTCCAATCCGTAGTAGTGTTGTCTAATGCACAAGCGTACGAAAAGAGCCTTTTGATATATTATTGAGTACGTGAAGTACATTTCTATATACCCAAAGGTATGTGAAAGTTCGTTCGATATATCGACTAGTACATGGAAGAACTACAAGCCCCCAGGATGTAGTGCAGCAAAATAACGACAATTGCTATGTTTCAAGATGTTAGAACACGTATCTAACCTAGCACACGAGTTTCTATATGATTTTAACCTAGGCTACCATTTGATTTTATCTTGTACAGTTAGGTGAATGCATGAACTGTAGACTTGGAATTTAAACAAGATGAAACACTAATATATATGAAATGCAAGTCTTCATTTTTCTTTTCAATGAAAACTAACTAAGGTAAGGAGAATCCTTTTCTTTTCCGATAGTAAAAATGAACAAAGAACCTATACTTTCTTTAACCAAAAACTAAAAAATACTCTTTCAAATAATCCAACAAAATGAAAATAACACCAAATCGAAAATAATTTTTATCTTTGTCTTTTCAACTTAAGCAAACCTACGAGCAAACAAATGAAAATATGAATTCCCGTATTGATTGCAATAAATCTAATTCTGAAATGAAAATCAAAAGGAGTGGAGAGAAAACCAAACATATAAGATATTTTTCTAACTTTTGGAATACTTTGAGAAGGATTAAACGCGCTCAAAACTTTCAAGAAGATAAAAAAATAAATTTTCAAAACCAAGAAGCCATAAGCATTAATAAACTTTCATCTTTTTCAAATGTTGTTAAATGATTATTTCAAAACATGAAAAACTCTTTTCAACAATTTCAAATACTATGTTTGAAATGAAGACAATGAGGAACTTTTTTTTATTTTCACACTAATGTACTCAATGAATTTGAGAATTATACCACTCTTTTAACCTAAATTCATATAACTAGAGAATATTTTCAACTGTAATATTTAACCAATTGGAAATTCTAAAAGAAAAAATCACTCAAGATCTCGAAACAACACACAAAAGCACACCAAATTTTCAAAAATATCACAACAACTAATTATTAGATGACTGAGAAGTAAGAGTGAAAAGATCAGATAAACTGAGAAGGAGTCACAAGACTGAATTTCCTCGTGAGGGATTGAAATTTCCCACAACCCGAGTGACACTCGCTTTCTAGAACTCAAATCCAACTCTAAACTTCACCAACATTTCAAAGACAAAACACACTATGTATAGGAGACTCTGTGAATGTCAAGGACAACATACAGACCTCAAGAAACAAATCCAAAATCAATTTGGGGGATTTTTCAAACTTGTGCACCAAGTTCTGAATGGGAACACACCCTGCAAGGGTACACAAGAGTGTTGGAATCCCAACGGTGTGCTCTCCACATGCGGGAAGTGCGTCTGTGATGCAAGCTGTAAATGGGAAAAAGGTGTTAGTGACGCAGGCTACTTTAAGGTAAGGCACGTAAGAGTTACAGTGACGTGGGCACAACATTTTCCAGGTGCATCGGGCGAGATCCAAGTATGAAAAATGAAAAAATATCAACAATGCAAAAGATAAATGACATATAAGAAATCCCAATCAGATTCTGGATCACCCAAAATCTCTCTGATAATCAGATCCAATAAAGAAAGAGGCAATTAAGAGGCTAATAAGAAAGAAATAAAAAACCAAGAATCACAAACAAATCAAAACTCAGGGGCTTTATCTCTTTAGCGGAGTCTCCAATTTTTTTTACGAACAATTTGTAAATGAGGACATAAATGGATCTCCCTAGTCCGAATGGTTCGGATCTATAACAAAACAGGTACACAATACAGATAACTTCCCTAGATTGATCAAATTGCACAGTAATTTAAGAGATAACTCACCTGATGAACACAATTCCTTTCTCCTTGCTTGATTCAACCCCTTGATATCTATATCTTCAGCTGCAAAACATGAAATAAGTGGAAACATACAAGTAGTGCTGGCATATAATCATGAAATCAATCTAGATAACCGGTCAAAGAAGTCAATCCTAAACTCTATAATGACAAGATATTTAAGGGAAGAATTTGTATTAATGTAATTACAGAAAATACAAAGAGAGATAGTTATAACCAAGCTTTGACATCGTAATACCATCTGAATGATCTTAGCCTCAAAATATCCAAGCCTTTTTTCCTCCTATGGATGAAAAGGATCTCCTAGCATAATTTCACCATCATGTAAGTACTCTATCCTTCCTCCCTTAACCATGGAAAGGGGGTTCATATTTATAGGCCTAAGAGGATAGGAGAGGTTGAGGATTTGTGGGAGAATATTAAGGGATCATCACACTAGGTAAGGGGATTGAGTGCCACCTTTCCTAACATGTAGGGGTAAACCTCCATGCAACCAAAGGTTCGAGAAATCACTTGAAGTTTCTCTTTTTCCATTTTAACCAACAATGACGCACCTTGCATATTATAAACTCGCATCATTGAAGGGTGACACCTTTTTTGCAAGGGAAACTCGTGTCACTGACACACTCTATCAATGTGCAAAGCACATCACCTAAGGTCTGATTCACCTTGCTAGCGAGCAAGATGTGTCGGGGTGACAACAAAAGGTAAATGAGTAACAACTCTTCTTTTCATCATTTATCCCAAGTTCTTTAGGAATTGAGGCATATGAGGACACATAATTCATGATGACGATATTTTGGTGTAACAAAGGAAATTGTTCTATGGGTGAATCTAGGAAAATGCATAACATGATAGTGAAATTTTTTTTTTACTCATTCATTAAATCGAAGCCCTCAAAAATCATATATGCTTTGTGAATTTCAACACACAACAAAAAAAACAAATTGTAGAGAATTATGTTGTCTTTCCACCTATATTTAAAAAAAAGAAAAAAATATTATTTAATATGTCAAAATTGCATTTAATGATAGGTTTGTTCATGTAATTTAGGAAAAGTTAACAAGTGGCTTGTGCACACGTAAAATAATTTAGTGATAAATGTATAAATTAAAAAAAAGCAAATATGAACATAATCTACACAAATTGCATTGGAGTGTACATTTTGTTTTTTAAATTTATGATGGAAAATTATATATATATTTTAATTTTTGAAATTGATTGTTGAAAATTTTAATTGCATTTTGTACACATATGTGTGTATGTAAAAGAAAATTTACTGGTTACAAAAATTGAAAAAAAAGAAAATACCCTTTTAAAGAGCATGCTTTGGTCTAGGGCATATATATATATATATATATATATTTTAATTTTTATGGTTGTGTACTTTTTAAATTATTGATTTTTCTTTGCACTAATTTGAAGTTGTGGGCATGGTTTCTTAATTGTAAGTTTGAAAAGTAAATTAAAAAAAATTATAATATGAACTTAAAAACCTATAAATTATATGCCAATGGATAGTGGATTCGTTGACAAATCCATTATTGTGAAATTCACCACCTAAGGTGCATCCTAGGACAGGGTTTATTCCTGGAAAATAGGCCAATAAATTTAAATTTGCAGAAAAGGGGGCTAAAAGTCTTTTTTAAATCCCTCGATCAAGGTCTTTAAAACCATCGATCAAGGTTTTATGTGCATTTTTAATACCTTGATCAAGGGTTTAAATGCGGTTAAAATAAAAGCTAGATCGATGTATTTAAAAAAGCTTGATTCAGCTATTTAATTTTAAAACATTTAAATTTTATAGGTAAAAAATAAAATATATTAATTTAAATAGCTCGATCAAGCTATTTAAATTAGTGTATTTTATTTTTTTACATATAAAATTTAAATATTTTCCATATATTATGATTGTTTTCATTAATTTATTTTTAAATAATAAAATTATATAATAATACATAGTATTTACAAACATAGCTAATCCATTTAATGTGATTTATGGCCCGTAGCTTTTTTAATCCATGGTAAATTTTCGCATGGTATCACATCATGTCAAATACCATGCGTTATCAAAACTCAAAGAGTAATTAGCTTAATGTAATTTTCCCATGGTGTTTGATGTGATGTGATACCATGGTTAAATTTGCCATGGCTTATCAAAACCATGGGCCATAATAAGCTAATTACTAGTTCAATGGGATTCAAAATATTCAAAATAGTTAGGTTTTAAATGTTACATGTATTATTACCATGTCTAAATGAAAATAAAAATATAACAAAAAAAATTAAATTTAAAATTTACGTGTAAAAGATAATATTAATTCAAATACCTCGATCATGCTATTGAGCTAAGATCAATTAAGGGTTGGTCTAACCTTCCTTTGAGTTGCAATGCTTTATCAAGGGTTATTTAAAATCTCAATTGAGCTATTGAAAAATCTCGATCAAGGGATTAAAAAACCCTTGATAGATTTCATGTTTTAGGAAATCCATGCCCGTGTCTTGCTAAACAGTGTTACCCATCTTCATGGAAACACCCCTATATGGATCACGCCCTTCCTTAAAAGTATCAATGTTATATAGTACATAGACATCACCATTAATCCTTATTTCTTTCTTCTCTTTGAATTTGATACTATTAATTGTATGTTGTAGAGAGCTCATTCAATATCATGACTAAAGAAGTAAATATCTCTTTTTTGCAAAAGGATATTCCTATTAAAGCTATATGGACATCATTCAAGTTTACAACAACTTCCATTTCATTCTCTTCTCCTTTAAATACTTAAGGCTCATACATTTTTATTTGTGGAGTTATACCTTCCAGGAAAATACCTTTTCTTAGATCACTTATCCATGTTGTCATGAAATCTAGTGATTCACGGTTGTCATGTATAAAATTATTTGGATCAAGACAAAGAGATTTAGGTAAAAGAGAGTTCTGCAAATCTTCATCGGAATGGATATCTCCAAAATAGTCATGTGGACAAATTCACAATTCAGAAAAATTTCGCCCTAATAAATGAGAACATTCAAAGATATTATCATATATTCATGTTCGTCGTGATTCTAGAGGCTATGAGTATGTATCCATTCATTATCCTAAATCTTATATTTAACTGAGACTTGAGTCTATAGGAAAGTGCTTATGTTTAATATACTTGTGTAACCAAGTGCCCCCCCGAGTCGATATGCCACTAAATGCTATTACAACCTCGCCTTTTCCATCTAAGCCTTATTCCCCAAATACTCGTGGATCATATAACAAGGAAAAATCCATGAGCAACACAAAAGTTATTGAACATGTGTTGAGTCTTCAACTTGTGAAACTGTAAGAAACTCAAGATCTTTGAAATCTTAAAGCTAGACAAAAACACAATTGCATATGACTATTGCAAAGACTCTTAATCTTTAAAGGAAGGGACTTGATGCCTTTAGCAACTTTGCTTATTTTAAATAGTTTCATAAAATACTTTCTTTCAACATCCATTATAGCCCTAAAACTCTTTTCCTTTCAACTACGAAGTTAACCATGTTAAAAATTGGTATTCACAAACTTGTATAATTCTAAAAAAATTATAATGTTACTCCCTTTATTAACCAGAGCACTCTACTTTTGAGTCTCCACTCAATAAAAAAATATAATGTTATCCCCTTTATTAACTAAATCACTCTACTTTTGAGTCTCCACTCAATCTATACTGTACAAAAAAACTATTATTTAGATTGAATTTCTCTTCAAAGAAAACCCCATTAGCATTGAGTTTAAACAATTTAAACTTCTATTTTCTTAAGTTTCTTCTAATTTTCTTTTGTTTTTTTGTCATTTTTTTTCTAATTCAAGGTAGAATTTTAAGGATCTGTAAATTTTTTAAATCGTAGAAATATTGGTAAATCTTATTAATTTTTAAATTCAAACAATAAAATGTTTAGAGATGTTTTTCTAAAACAATTCAAATTTTTAATGGTTTCATATAGTTTCTAGGCAATTTTGGCAATATTTAAAGTAAAAAAAATTATCCTATAGAATTTGGGTGAATCATTTAAAAAAAAAATGAAAATTTATAATTTTTTTTTTTAAATATAAAAAATTAATCCATGGTGTAAATTTTGCCCCTAAAAATTTTCCGTAACCTTATTTCTTTCATTAATCTAAAACTATCAACAAATTGCTTCATCGTTATCTCTATGGTGAGGTTTAAGTCATTTTTCTTCCCATTTTTATGAATAAGGATCATGAGTTCCCATTCATCTAACCAATGATGAACATTTTAATGGGGTTCGAGGCTTCTCAGATTATGCCTCAATTTGAATACATGCAGTCTTACCAATTACCGGAACAATAATGGCTTCCCACTGAACGGCTTGAACTCCTCTCTATGGCCTTAGGGCATGGGAATAAAGGTAGAGTAGTTCTAGGCCCCTTTCAGAATGTGTTTATCTATGATAGCGGGATGCCATCGATTCGAGGTCCGCTCTATCCGCTGATAAGAAAGAGAGAGAGTAAGCTAATACTTTGCTTTAGTCCAACTACTAGCCTTATATTAATTAGTTCCATGGGGTAGCCTTAAGACTCTTAGTCCACGCATTAAGTTCCATGTACAATGGTACTTTATTGCTTTATTAAATTACCACCATATGATATATTTATTTCTCAATGGCCTCAGGTTCGGTAAGGGCAGGCGGCACAAAGTGTAAACAAGAAGAAGATGACAACTTCTTCTAATACTAGCATCTCTACGTGTTTTGCATCTATACGTTTTAACATATGAGACTCGCCATAGCTACGTTTCACTTGCAAAATAGGAAAGTGGATTAAATAAACACCATAACTAACCAAAGATCTTATTATTGTACATTTTTCATCAACCTTTTATGCCACTAGAAATCCATACAATATTTCTGTAAATTCATCCTAATCTCTTCTTGAGTTTATCTAGTTGGGTATATTTTATACATGCTCAATATCACTAGCTCCAGTTCCTTAAATATACGTGAAACAAAATATGCCAATTGTTGACAATGTGAAATTTCCTTTTGCAATCAATAGGGAATCTCCATAATGAGAAGTCTGAATTAGACCTGGCACTATTTGAAATAAGGAATGTATCTAGTTTTGGCCCAACAACTATTACATGTTTTCAAATAAAACATTCAAATGGCAACATGCATACGTATTTGTATTCTATATGCAATATTCAATTATAGTCTAGATTATTTCTATAAACTAATAACTATGATGTTTTGAACATATAACCAACTACAGTTTAAAAATTACTTTCAAGAAACAATTATCGAATTTATAATTCAAAGATATAGGTAACCGATTAAAAATTACTTTCAACAAACAATTATCAAATTTATAATTCAAAGATATAGGTAACCGATTAATAATGAATAATATTATATAAATAATGAATGGATATGACTCCATACACATAGGCTATATTTAAACAACAAATATATAAATAGAAATCAGGGTGCATCACAAATTAGAGAAAAGACTACACATTACAAAGCATTCTCATAATGATCTTAACCTATCAAGGATAGAATTTTTATTTGCATTATAACATAAAAAAAATCATAGTTTATTCTCCAACGACATGGATAGCGATGGATTCTCCTAATTAATTCTCTAATGAAGTTTACAAAATAAGACAAGCAAAAGCTTCTTGTTAAGCTTCTTAATAGATCAAACACAAGAATATAAAAGAACCCTTTAGATAGGGTAACACCATTAAGTATTCCTTCTAGCTGGAATCACTGCAAAAGCCATATGATTGTTGCAACTATTACATAAATACTTCATAAATAATCTCATTCTATTGCTTCTACTTATTTAAACAGCTTGCATCCAACCTTCTAGCTATTTTCTAGAGGTGGAACCTTCTAAAATATTTCTAGAGAATGAATATTCTAGTAGGAAGAACCTTCTTAAGACTTATTATAATTGTTGTTCTTTACACTATACAAGATTTATTTAATCAAGATGGCATCAAAACATAGTATTATCCCGTATGGTACCACCCCAGGTACCCCATATTATCCTCCCTAGGAACATTACACATCCTCTCCTTATGTGATGTTACAATCATAGACTTTAACAAAAGTATCTACTTCTTCAATATGTCTCTTTTGATTTTAGTTTCCAAAACTCAAAATCATATGCTTTTTCATTAAAAAAAGAAATTCTTTCAAATTCAATTTGCAAATGTGGTCTAAATTTCATATGGTGGAAATAATCCAAGCATGGAAAAGCCGGTTGCTCCAAGGCCACCTCATATATAATCAATTCTTCAAATATGGCTCTAAAACGTTTTCAAAGGTATTAATGAATGAATTTGCTAAATTTATCACATTTCAAAGAATTATATATACTCATTCAATATTTCCATAATTGTGTTTGGATATTTTTCTATGACCACTTTCTCCATATTAATATTAGTTTCGAAATATTCCATACATTGTTCTATTGCTTTGGGTTCACTAGACTCACCAAGAAAGGGAAGATGGCATATTTCAAACACTCTCTCAGTTTCTTCCAATTTTCTAATACAATAAATATCTTTCTTCTTTATTATGAGAAGATTTGCAGGAGATTTTTTATATTTTTCTTGTAATTTTTCAATATTTTGAAAACCATTATGTAGTCCTTACTACATATAGAAGTCAAAGATTCTTATGTACCATAATTTTATTTGCCAATAGGTAATTTCATATAAACCTCACCTTGGTTAAGATTTTGAAAAGTTCATCTCAAGATATGATCAATATACTTGAAATAACAAATATATATTATTTTATATTATCATTACTTCTATGTTAAAAATATAAATCTCACATAAATTAAGATGATAGTGGAGTAATTTTGAAATAATAAATATACTTGAAATAATAAATATAGAGTATTTATACTATCAGTTTTTCTAAATTCTTTAAAATATAAATTTCACATTAATTAAGATAATAGTGGAGTAATTTAGAAAAAATAAAAACATTTATATAATTAATCTTTTATAAATAAAAATAAATAAATTTTAAAAAGTATCATAAATAAAAAAACTGGTATAGAGATAAAACAATATTTCTCTATTTTTGCAATAAATTTCTTCTCCGAGCTCCTAATTTGACGGTTTTAGTACCATTGGAAAGGTCTAGATGAGAGATACAACTTTAGTATTTTGAAATTTTTGAGATTCCATACCAATGTTTCGGGGATGACATTTTATTACTTTAGTACTAAAATGTCTACCCCGAAAAATAGGTGAGGAATATCGAAAAATTAAACCACAAAATTTGTAGCTCCTGTCGATACCTTTCCAATGGTACCCAAAGTATCAAATTCCAATCTCAGAGGAGAAAGTAATCACAAAAATAGGGAAAACGTATTTTATCTCTCTCCTATTTTTTTATTTATGATACTTTTTTTAATTAATTTATTTTTATCTATAAGTGATTAATTATATAAATATTTTTATTATTTCAAAATTACTCCACTATCATCTTAATTAATGTAAGATTTGTATTTTAAAGGATTTGGAAGCAGTGATAATATAAAATAAAATAAAAATAATGATTGTTTATTTTTAATATTATTGTAATTATATTTTTTCATTATAATTTTAGTTCTTTTTAAGTTTTATATTTGATTAAATATATAAAAAGTAGTGGTACATTTATTAAAAAATTAAATAAATTATAATATAAATTTAAAATTTTTATCACTATATTATTTATTGTGTATGCACAAGAATCTAAACTTTTCATTATTATTTTCAACCACCATCTCTTAACTCTACAGTAACCCAACATACTTGTCAACTACTATTAATGAGATACTATAGGTTGACATTCTGCTAGATAACACCTTTAACTTAGTGTGACATGGCATATTGGTAGTGTGCCAAAGTTTTTTTTTCCCTCCTTAGGAGGCCTGTTGTAGACCCCAAATTTCCTCTAATGATACTATATGAATATTTATCAAGTCATAAGGTCAAGTCTTCATCAGAGTCATGTCCTCGTGTTCAACTTTTATCTTCATATGGCTAAGCTTCAGTGTGCTGCTTTATTTTACTGGCTTCCCCTCATCATAAATCATCCTGGGATTTTGTGGGTTAACTCTAACCATGGAAAATTTTAGGGGATAATCTATGCCCATGGGATAAATTTAGGGGTTTCAAATTTTTGATGGAATATTTTTTTATTAAACATGTGTTAGGTATGATTAACCCACATTGTATTTATTTATTTTTAATGAGTAGGAGGTTAGCCCCATCGAATTTAGAAAGGGGGGCCAAGATAAACAAATTTGCCTCTCTAAAAAGAAATTTAAAACTATATTCACTCACATAAATTACTAGGAATATCCCATTCACCCCCTACTTCTAGAAATGGAGGTTTCTAGGGGCTCTTTTGCCCTCTATCGATCATGGAAATTGAAGTTGCATTTACATTCATCCAAATTTTATGGATTGAATCTTGTTTTGCAAGTTGCTTAATGTCCACATGAGAAGGGTAGTTGATATTTACTATTAGGTCTTATAGTGACCCATTTTCATCTAGGATAGTTTGGAATATCATTGCCTCAGATCCAAAGTTTCCCCAAGGAACATGGGGATTGTGAAGCACACGATCATCAATGCGACAATAATGTCTTTGTGGGAGTTTGGATAATCACACCTGGGGGATGGGAATCCATTCATAGTTCCATATTTTGGCATGCAAGGGGCTATGAAACTACTTATAACCACTACCATTTTATTTCTACTTGTGTTTGTGTTCTCCTTTTTGGGACATGCCATGGGTGGAGCAAACTAGAATCCCATTGTCTTTGTTGCTTCTTTTGATTTGGGTGTTGTCAGGTATTTTGACAAGTTCCTTGTTTTGTTTATTAAATTTTATGTTTCTCAAAGTATTTTTGCAGTAGTTTGTAGAAACTTGATTTCAACTTGCATGTTTCCAGTAGTTTGTAGAAACCTTAGAAAACAACGCAGTCTTTGCTTGAAGCATGGAAATTTGTTTACTATGTTTGTCGTCTTTGTAAAAGTAGTCTCAGATTCAATCCAATCTTCCTCATTACTCTTCTACTATATTTTTCATAGTTTTGCATCCTTCCTATCATGGATTTAAAGAATTGAACCAATGTCTTGACATCACCACATTCTCAGCAACCTAATTTTTTTTTTTTAATTTTTGCATGAAATTTATATCATGCATAGTGGGGTTGGTTTTTAATTAGATTTGGAAGCATGTGGATACTATTTGGTTGAATTAACATTTGTTGAGTAACATGGAACACACATTTGCTTTCCATATAGAGTGGCAATTTTTTTAGAATAGTTCCGAGTGCATTGGAAATAAACAATACACATTTAAAACTTTTAACCCTTCAATTTGGTAGGGTGTGTGCATAAATGAGGTGTTGGTGGGACCTTGTAATAGCGTGGAGGGATAAATGAGGATCAAGGTGTTGGTGGGCCGTCATATTAATATTTATTATATTTGTTGTGGTGATGAAAAAATTTATTGTTGTTTCGAAGAATATTCTTAGATTATGTTGAATTTCTATGTATTGTGATGTTGAGAGTGAGGTATCAAACTACTACCAAAACAGGGATAATTACGTGATGCTTTATTAATTTTTATATCCTATTCCATATTTTTTTGTATATGTTTTCCAATTACTATATATGGTTTTACACTTTATCAAAAAAATCGCTAAGACTTCACAATATTTTATAATTTAGTAAAAGATTCACCAATACTTTACAAGGTTTTACAATTTAGTGAAAGATTCACCAAGATTTTACAACATTTTATAATTTAGTGAAATATTTTCTAAGATTTTACAAGATTACATAATTCATTGAGATATTCACCAAAACATTATATATACATAATATAACATTGATAAAATAGCCTTCATATTTTCCTATATATCATGGGAATTCACCCATTTATTATATATAGAAATTTATCGGTGGTTGATAAAATTTCCCCTACCTTTGACCATTATGATTCTCAAGTGGTTTGGTCTTACCAGGAACCTTGCACTCCAAACTAGTTTTTAGAGCACCATGAACTTTTCAACATAATATGTGGTTTTGAATGACCACTAACCATCATGACGGGGGAATTAATTTACAGTACACACACTTACTGGGCTTTATTCACCACATGATTCATCCTTGAACTTTCTTCTTCTTCCTTTGGTACCTGCATAAAACTTATTATAGATGTCCATATAAAAATCAATCCATCTACCGATATACGTGGGTTCCATCCGATGGACTTACTCGTTCTCTAGGAATCCTTTTCACCTACATACTGCACCAATATTTTAAGCTCTCTTAATCATACCTTTGTCCCTCACAACATCTTACACCTTGAGACTACTCCATCTCACATTCCCCCCTTAATTGAAAATTCAACTTCTCCAATTCACCATAAATCTTAAATATGACTCCACTTGCTACCCTTTTACCTATCCAAGGGATTGATTCCACATCCTCTCTATGCATAAGAGGTTCATACATGCTACATGCCCACATGTGCTACCACACTAATGCATGTAGTGATTCTGCCTTCCAGCAGAGCACTAAGTCATATGTTTATAATCTCTTTTCTTTACTGACTTAGCTCATTCTGAGTTGCTTTTAATTAATTTCAAAATAATAGAATATTTTGTTGTTTTAATCAGTTCTAATGTTCATGTCTCTGTTTGTTTACCTCTGTTTTACCTCTGTTGCAGCATAGCATTTTCTAGGAATTTAATAGTAACTAGTTTCCACAAGAATTCAAGTTTGTAACATATGAAAATACTAAGAGTTTAATAATTTGTCCATTTATCCATTTAGAGTAGATATAATTCTTCAATTTCCTAAGCATATTTACTTCTGCACTATTATTAAACATTTAATTAATAAAACAAGGTATGATAGAAGAAGAATACCTCAACTTACGTAAGTTTCAAATAGTCCCCTTGCTCCCATAGCCTTTCTTGTCCAAGCCTTTGTTACCAAAATGGATGAACCACCCTGCCGACCATCTCTTATCATGCTAGCCCTAGGAAACTAATGGGCTTCCTATCCCCCGAGCCCCCAGACCAATATCCCAATAGCAGCTTCGTTTCCTTTCCTCAATTTTTCTTGATTTCCAATAATCTTTTAGTCCTTGAGTTTACCCCCTCCTCAAGTTTTCCTTCCTCCTTTCATCACAGTACTAAGTCTACTATGCTCCCGAAAATTCCAAACCCCCTCCAAATCCCCAAAATGTTTCCTATATACCATTTTACACCTTCCCTAGCCTTTCGGATTACTCCACCGCCCTCCAAAACATTCATTTTGATGGCTTGTTTTACAATCTAATTCATAATAAAATGTTATTTCTTCAGTACTTCTTTTCTCGAGTAGTTCAATGGTATTAAGACTAATTAAGTTGAATTCAATGGGTTGAATGTACATCACTAATGATTCTTGAAATGTTCAATTTAAGACCTTCATGAGACGGTGGATTAATTATTAGTCTTATCCTCCATTTAATATGTTGATAAAATAATAATTAAATAGTTATCATGTTGACTCTTTCAAATTTGAAGCGGTGGTTTGATTAAATTACAAAATCTAAATTCAGATCATTTGTTTGACATGGCAGTACTTTATTAATATATATTTTAATGATTCCTGTATTTAACTTAGTCGGTGCATTTAATAAATTAATAATACCTTTACATCTTCATAAACAAAATTTTCGATCAATCACCTTTATAATATTTAACTTAGTAATTGAACAATTCAACATATTCACTTATGATTTTTGCAATGGACAGATTATTATTAGTAATTTTAGTTTAATAGTAAACATAATAAGAATAATAGTAATATTAATTAATAATTATCATAATTAATAATAATAATAGCAATTGATGGTAATTAATGATATTCACATTTATTTTTTTAATTGATAAGTACCCTAGCACTAATCTAGTACACTTTTGTAATAAACAAGGTACATTTAATGGTTTAATTAATCACAATTAACAGTTAAATAGTACAACTTTCCAAATTTAATGTTTATTCATGACACGACATATTGACGACACTTATCTTA
Source organism: Larix kaempferi (assembly GCA_027924585.1). Classification (NCBI taxonomy): domain Eukaryota; kingdom Viridiplantae; phylum Streptophyta; class Pinopsida; order Pinales; family Pinaceae; genus Larix; species Larix kaempferi. Next base: position 20,087,817 of record BSBM01000797.1, on the reverse strand, counting down.
ATTGCTTACCACAATGTTTACATACAATTAATGAATAGCTTAATTGACTTGTTTTACGCATATCCAATAACTTAACATTCATTATCTGAATTTGATCAATGCATAATTAACATATTTACCTACTACAACTTATACAATTATTCAACATGTTAAGTATTTTTATATTGATACTAGTGTACATGTGCAAATTGCGCATGTCTGGCCAGAGTATGCACAGGTCATAAATGTACTATAAGAAAACATCATCTCTCCTATCCATAATTGCTAAGTAATAATAATAATCATCCATCCAAGTAGAACACACATAAATATAACATAATTATTTTAACATCCCCAATTATTTTAACAGTTAACCATTTAAGACTTCATATCATTATCTTTATGTTTACATTATTTTAATCAATCAAGTACAAGGAAGGGTACAGGTAATACAATTAATCTCAAGATCAATGAATACCCAACCCTCAATAGTACTAAATAACATATCCTCCCATCCTAACCTACATCCGCATCCTCCCTATCTTTCCTCTGCTAGTACAAACGTGGATTCCAGCTATACTAACATGACCACATAGAACTTGAGAGTGATAGAGTTGGATAACTAGTGGACCTAGCCTCTCCTAGCAGGCATCCGACCATAGTCATCACAACAACTTGGGGAGCATATCTCAACACGACCCTCCCACGACCTCGGGTATCATAGAAACATAGGGTGGAACATACATCCACCCCTCTCAACATCATGGGTCTATACCCTATCAAAACTATACTGTGCTACTATCGAGATTATTGGAATGTGTCATAATATCATCAATTTGGTAAATAAGGCTCTCTTCAAAATATTGACTACACCACACTTCATATCAAGTATCCAACTATTACATAGCCCTTATGTCCTATAGATTAGTACTTTGCAAACATACATTTATAACAATATCTCCATTCGATCATCAATTGGTCCATATTATCAACATCATTTCCTTTCATCACATAAAATCATTAAATCGATCACGTCATGGGTTGGTATCCACATACCACATCATATATATCACATTTCATCAAGGACAGAAATTAAACATACAATGTCGCTATGAAATAAAGGAATCTCATGATAACTACAACATAGTAACCGCATAAACATAATAACATCATGAGAATGATAACATCATAACATCATAAGCATATTATCGACATAATGATAGTAACATCATAAACATAGTAACAACATATAATCAGGTCTAACATGCCAGAAATATAGTTTACTCAGTCTAGTTGAGTCCTGTTGGTTATGGAGCCTGATCTTCCAGTCTCATAGATGATGTTGTTTTAGTCGCATTTGTACCCCAGGTTTGGTTATGGTCCCGACACACACAACAAGGGGTCTGAGGGCAGCGCCCCTGGAAGAAATTTTTGTTATGGATTGTTTTTGAGCCAACAGATTAAGGGTCCATGGTTTTGGGTAGCCCTTGGTATTTTCCCATGGTATTTCCCCTTTAAAAGGAATACATTGTAATACAGCTGTGTAATCTATTGTAGCATTGTGAAGATCTATGAGATCATGTAAGAGAGACTAAGAGAGAGTGAAGAGGAAGTTGTAGCAGATGTGCTGCGGATTGTATCCCTTCATTTGTTGGATGGTATAATAATAAGGACTGAAAATTTCTGTGTGGACGTAGCCGATCTTGGGTGAACCATGTTATATTGGTGTCTCTCTTGTAATGTGTTTGTGTAATTTATATTTGCATTTTGTTTATTGTTATTTCTCTACAATCTTGTTTTTTCTAATAGTGTTACACTTTAGATTTTAATTTGGTCATTCCAAAAATAACCATCCTGCATTTAACCCAATGGATATCATCTTGAATACCAAGGTCAATGGTAGAATCAACACTTTTATTTCTAATCTCTTCAAAACAAAGCACCTTTTTTCAGAAGATTGAGGTTTTCTTTTAGACTGTGTTTTGTTGTTTAACTTTTTGGAGGTATATGGTTGCATCATTTTACACTGTACAGTTTTCCCTACCATCCTTGACGGTGTCATTTGCTACATTCTGGTATTTCATAATAAATTATCTTGTTCTTAAACACTACAAATATTGGAATCCAATTTTATTGCCTAGAAGATAATATTTCGTTAAGAATAAACTACAAGACAGGTTCCTTGTCAATTATGCTTTCCTGCATATCACTTACTAGTATTGCTAAACTTCATGGTTCTATTCTATTCTTTCCTTTACAATGTTTTGATTGTCATCTTCCACCAAAAGGGCTCTATTTTATATAGTAATGGGTTGTTTTTGCGCCAACAGATTATGGGCCCATGGTATTTTCCCATGGTATTTCCCCTTTAAAAGGAAGACATTGTAATACGGATGTGTATTGTATTGTAGCATTGCAAAGATATATGAGATCATGTAAGAGAGATTGAGAGAGAGTGAAGAGGAAGTTGCAGCGGATGTGTTGTGGGTTGTATCCCTTCATTTGTTGGATTGTATAATAATAAGGCTTGAAAATTTCTGTGTGGACGTAGCCCATATTGGGTGAACCACGTTATATTGGTGTCTCTCTTGAAATGTGTTTGTGTAATTTATATTTGCATCTTTATTTTTATTGCTCTGCTATCCTTTTTTCTAACAATTGGTATCAGATCCAAAGGTCTATTTTGAAAATAAACTCATAGGAAAGAAGGGTTTCTGGTTCGAGTGGGAGCAATGGCGGAAGAATGAAAGTTTAAGGTCAAGAAATTTAATGGCCAAAACTACCAGTTATGGAAGATGAAAATGGAGGACTATCTGTACTAGAAGGATCTATTCCTAGGATTGGTGGGGACTCAAAATAGCCGGTGACTATGCAAGACGAAGAATGGAAGGTTCTTGACAGAAAGGCACTAGGAACAATACGGATGATCCTGGCTTCGTCAATGGCTTTCAATATCTTAAAAAAAAAGACAACAGAGGGTTTGATGAGTGCATTGGGTAAGCTTTACGAAAAACCCTCGACCTCCAACAAGGTATTTCTAATGAAGTGTTTATTTAATATGAAGATGTCAGAAGGTGGATCTGTTGCTAATCATTTAATTGAATTTAATATGGTTACAAATCAACTAAGTTCTGTAAGTGTGAACTTTGATGATGAGTTTATGGATCTTCTACTCTTGTGTTCATTTCCAGAAAGTTGGAATGGCTTGGTGATGGCTATAAGTAACTCTGTCTTTGGTTCAAACACCTTGAAATTTGATGATGTTGTTGGTGTTATTCTTAGCGAGGAAATGCGAAGAAAAAGAACAGGTGAGACATCAGGTAATGCGTTGACCATGGAAAGCAGGGGAAGACAAAGGGAGAGAGGAAAGAGCCAAGGTGATCACAGCAAGTCTAAAAAGGGCAGATCCAATTCCATACTGGGAAAGATAGAGTGTTGGAACTATGGAAAGAAAGGACATCTGAAGAAAGATTGCAGATCTCTAAAGAAGAATGGTGATGGACAACAGGAGACTACTCAGGAAGCAAATGTAGCAGGTGATGTGTTACAAGATGCTTTGATTCTTGGATTAGATAATACTAGTGATTATAGGGTAGTAGATTCAGGGGCTTCATGTCATGCTACGCCCCATAGGAAATACTTTCATGATATGTTCCAAGCGATTTTGGACATGTTTTATTGGGTGATGATGAGCCATGTAAAATTGTTGGAATAGATAAGGTATGAATTAAATTAAAGAATGGAACTGAATGGTTGCTTAAAGATGTAAGGCATATTCCTTTTATGAAAATAAATTTGATCTCAACAGGGCAGTTGGGAGATGGTGGCTATTTATCTACGTTTGGAGAAACGTGGTGGAAAATCACTAAAGGATCAATGGTAATAGTAAAAGGAGACATGATAGGTACATTGTATTTATGTCCTCATAATACTGACCATTTTATCTCTTTATCTTCCATAGGAATAGATACAACATTTTGGCATCATAGGCTTAGCCACATGAGTGAGAAGGGGATGTAGATTCTCCACTCAAGGAAGTTGCTGCCAGATTTGAAGCAGGTAAGATTGGAATTCTGTGAGAACTGTGTTTATGGAAAATAGAAGAGAGTCATATTTATCGGGGTTGGGAAATAGAAGAAGAATGAAAAGTTAGATCTTGTGCATATAGATGTATGGGGACCGACTTAGGTACAATCTCTTAGTGGCTCTCATTATTATGTTACATTTATTGATGATGCAACTAGGAAAACTTGGGTTTATTGCATTAGACAGAAATATGATGCATTTTCTACTTTTAAGAAGTGGAAATCTTTAGTTGAGAATGAGACAGGAAAAAGGTTGGAGTGTCTCAGATTTGATAATGGAGGTGATTACTGCAGAAATGAGTTTAATAGTTACTGTTCATACCATGGGATTCGTAGAGAGAAGACCGTCCCAGGAACACCACAAGAAAATAGTGTGTCAGAAAGGATGAATAGAATGATCATGCAATGTGCAAGGTGTATGAGATTGCATGCAGAGTTTCCCTTACAGTTGTGGGAAGATGTTGTAATTACTGTTGTTTACTTAATAAACAGAGGGCCTTCAATTGCTTTGGATGGTGGTATTCCAGAGGAGGCATGGACAGGTAAAAAAGTAAACTACTCATTTATGAGAACTTTTGGTTGTGAATCATTTGTCCATATTGATAAAGAAAATAGAACAAAGCTTGAAGCTAAATCCAAGAAATGTAGCTTTATTGGATACGGGGTTATGATTTTGGTTATCGCTTATGGGATTATGAAAATAACAAAATCATTAGGAGCAGAGATGTGATATTCAATGAAAAGGTCATCTATAAAGATCAGTTGCAGGGAAAGAAACAGGAAAAGGAAAAGACAGAGTACACAGTACTTGATGAAATTAAAGAAAATAAAGTTCCAAAGGTGCCAGAAAATCAAGAACAACAACAGGTACCTGGAACTCCTACAAGTGTAAGAAGATCTACCAGGTTAAGTAGACTTCCTGAACGATACTCTCCTGCAATGTATTATTTATTGATGACTGATTCTAGTGAACTAGAATGTTATGAAGAAGCAATGTAGGTGGAAACTAGAAAGAAGTGGGAGCAAGGCATGAGTGAGGAGATGGACTCATTGGTAGGAAACCATACTTGGGATTTGGTTCAGTTGCCTACTAGTAAAAGAGTATTGCAGAACAAATGGGTTTACACGTTGAAGGAAGAAGATGGAGGTAATAAGTAGTACAAGGCCACACTTGTTGTAAAGGGGTTTGCACAGAAGAAAAGTATAGATTTTGATGAAATATTTTCTCCTATTGTTAAGATGACTTCAATTAGGACTATTTTAAGTCTAGTGGCGGTAGAATATTTTGCATATTGAATAGTTAGATGTAGAAACAACCTTTATCCATGGGGATTTGGAGGAAGAGATATATATGCAACAACCACAAGAATATGAGGTCAAAAAGAAGGAGAAGTTGGTATGCAGGTTGAAAAATAACCTGTATGGCTTGAAGCAAGCTCCGAGGCAGTGGTATTTAAAATTTAACAGGTTTATGACAGAACAAGGTTATAGTAGATGTCGTTTTGACCACTGTGTTTATTTCAAGAGGCTAGATAATAGAATATATATTATATTTTTATTGTATGTGTATGGCATGCTTGTTTCAGGGTCTAACATGCAGGATATAAATGTGCTCAAAATGAAGTTAGATAATTCATTTGTGATGAAGGATTTGGGTGCTGCAAAGAAAATCCTTGGTATGAGAATAATAAGAGACAGAAAAAAATCGCCAATTAACATTGTCTCAGGGCGAATACATAGAAAAGGTGTTGGAGAGGTTCAGGATGCAGAATGCAAAACCAGTTAGTACACCTTTGGCCATGTAACATACCCAATACTTGAAACATTTTATGTTGAAGGAAAAACATTGTCTTAACTTTTATTGTAAAGTTTTATATTTTTCCAAGTGGACAAGGATGACTGTAATTGCATAATATTATTATTTAATAAAATAATATAGGAGACGCTCACCCAAAGAGACTGTTGAAAGAGTTTTTACTAACCCACTAGGTGGAATGGAACTTGGGGTAGAAGGTAATGGACAAGTGTCAGCATCATGAACTCAGTAACTAGCTGTTGTTATGGGACAACTCCTTTGAATTGTGGTCAAGTTATCTAGAATGTGGAACTCAAGATCTTGAGGCTCATTTATTGAAAATCACCACTAAAAGACCTAGGAATATTTTGTAAGCCATCGAATTTGAGCAGAGGCGCACACTTTTTATGACGAGAAAATTTACCTTGTGGTTCTGTTGTATGAACACAAGAGATTCAATGAGGGGAAGCTATGTTTTGAGTTGGAGTGTAAGTCTGTCTGATTTTTGCTGAGTGCAGAGTTATTCCTACTGAGTGCATAGGTTTGAGGTGTATGCAAGTCTCCATTGATTGCTGAAGTACAACCTGTGTGTCTTGCTTCTACACAGAGTCTTCCACCTAGTGGTTTAGTAAATAGGCTCAAGGGTCCAAAGGGAACAAGTGATTTGGCTGCTTCTTTTGGAGAAGGTTGGGAGGAACAGGCCTCTTTGGGTGTTTGTACACCCTAGCAAACTTATCAGGTTCTACTTGTTATTTCTTTTCATTCTGTAATTGTTTATCTACTTCTGAAAAAATGCTTGAATGTTTTCTAGGAGTAACTCATATATATGTAGCAGGAATATTTAGAAAAGATATGTCTCTGTACAGTTGAAAGATACTGTATAAATTGTTTGAAATTATCTTTCTGATTACTAATTGGTTGAACTGTTGAATAATATTATGCTTAAGTTAATCTATCTCTATAGACTTAATGCTTGAATGAGATGAAAGAAGTGATTGAAAAAATGTCTTCCTGTATTTTTCCTTTCACCCTAAGGTGATGTACTCTAGTACAGGAAGTATTTAATTAACTTAGGAATGATATGATTTTAGAATGAATGATGGTTTTAGATTTTATTTCCTTATCATCTTTGTTCTCTGTTAAATGATTGTATATTTCATAAGTTATTTTTAGGACCTCATTACAAACAAATATCGAAAAGGATTCATTTCCTTAGAGTCATCTATAATATTATAGAATAACCATATAAATATATAACACATAGAACTAGGATAGAATCCTAGATTTTCAATTTGTAAACTTCTAGTTATACTTTACTATTCTTTCCATAAAACAAAATTAATATTTAAAAATAACAGAGTCTATATGTTATACACCATTCGCAATCTGAATGCTAATCAGTAAGTATTTATCCTAAATATTTTACTGTATATTAAATAGCTTGTCAAAATATACCTTGGATTTATCGATCCAAAACCCTAAACAATAGACTTATCACTAATTATATTTCCATAAAATATTACAGTATTCACTTGCATAGAAATTGCAAGTTACAAATCCTTCGAATAAATGTAGCATGCTATTGGCATGATACATTATTATTATCACTATAGTATAACCATCCTTAGATACTATTATCGTGGTTCAAAACATTGTACATGCATCAGACTTCTTTACACAGTAATCCACACATTCTTTTAAACATTATATACATTATAGTATTGATTAAAAACCATACACGTAAGTATCATAAGCTTTGCAACACATCACTGTATTATATATAAAATGTACAGTAAGGGAATAGCCCTATAACCATTAACACATACCAATTCTACCTTCATCAAACATTTGGGACCGAGACTTGTACGGGCTCATCCAAAGGTTTTACCCAAAACTTCAAGAACAATATTAAAATTTTTACAAAACTATACAGACTTCAACTGAACGACAAAGGTCGAGTCTTAGGTCGGATGAGCTCGCCCTACATGAAGCGTGAAGCTTCTCTTAAACCATTTCAAACAGAAACAAATGAAAATGATAGATCCAAACCCTTGGCCCTGTAGAGCAGCTGGGCTACTTTTCTTTAAAAATGAAACTTAAAACCAAATCGACAAATAACTATATACCCAAGTTAACCAACAGGAAAAGGGTCGAGTCTCATTATGAGCTCACCATGTTGTGAATCCTTATGGATAAACATTTAAAACATTAAATTTCAAAAACCTTACATAACATTATCATTTTATAACTAGGTTCATAACGAATCAAAAAAACATCATTGTACAGCTCATGGGATCGAGTCTCGGCTCGCCTAGGTACCATTGTATTAAATACAAATGACAATCAAATTTATAAGTTAAACATTTAAATACACAAGGGTTCGAATCTTGTAGGCTCATCATTCATATTTTAAAACCAGAATTAGGGTTTATCCCTTCATCTACGAAAACAAAACATCAACAACATTTGTACACCGAGACTGTATTCTTCCCAAGAACACAAACGCTAGATTTATATATTGCAAGTTACATTGCAGTCTAACTGCCAGTAGGATAGGAAAATATCCTGTACAGACCTTCCTATCAACACTACAAGTGAAGAAAAACAACTCGGGTCTTTACCCAGTAAAGCAACCTTGCAGAATGAAGAACCATACGACCAATGGAGTTGCACTAACGAAGAGAAAACAAACATTTCACCCTATTGATAGAGGAACCGAGTCTAACCGAGGCTTACTGGTGGAGTCACACCCTTTCAGGTTGTCCCTTCGTCATTTACAACCTCACCGCGGTTAGTAAAAATATAACCTGTCATGAAAGTAAGAACCAAATTAAAAACGAAACACGAAAGCTCAACATTTTTAAACTGAAAGATAAGGGTTTAAAGACTGTACATACAACTTACCAGTTTTTATTTCTCAGAGTCGAGGAAGGAACCAAAAGGTGGAGACCTATACACGTCGCTGGAGCCATAACTCGCCACTAACCTACATTCTCAACTCCCAACGAATGCAACAAGTGGAGCATTGAAATGCCAACAATCATGGTGGACGAGAAGTCTTGGTAACCTCCTCCATAATGCAGAACGATAACAAAAACCCAAAGACCAAAAACCCCAACGAACTCGTACTATGGTTTTGATAATACCAAGGTGCAATTACAAACATCACATGGGCTCATTTAATGTGCCAGCTACAACCCTACATGGTATACGAGAGAACCATTGCACTATAGTTCCAAACTTAGATTATCCATTCACAATTTAAAATGTAGCGCCATTGGTAAACACACAAAACCATTATTACATAGTTTAACCATAATATTCCTTATTACCCCAAGTCACCTTTGCATTATATTTTAATGTGCCAACCTTAGATAAGAACTTAGCCCCTTGTCTTTGCTATGGTGGTAGACTCTCAACTAGGGAGAGTTTTGGTTAAATCACTTGGGTCACCATGGATCTAATACATACTTTCTTAAACTTTACCATGCCATTTATCAAATTTAGAATGAATCTGTAACCTTAACATTTACACTTACTACTTTAAATAAAGTTAGGGTCTACGATACTCCCATATAAGGCTAAGAACAAGCATCGTAAATTCTCATCAAAATAGAACTGTACAACCTGTAACCTGGACAATTAGAAAGAACAATGCTTTAGCTTAAAGCTAATTAAGCTGTCGAATCATTTCCTAGAATCCAACTACCAACAAGAAGTATGCTTTATACGAAAACTTAACATTACGCAAATAATATCATAAATACCAATTATCAGACTTTAACATAGTGTACAATCAAATAGCATTATGAACACAACTGTATATAGAACTATAATAGATTTATCATGCACCATATCAAAGAATAATAATGTAATAGGTTATAGTTATAACATCACAATACTAAGTACCATCCGGTATAGGATGAGTAGATCAACAAGTGATGACACTAATTAATAGATGTGATAATTACAACTGTTATAGGAATGGTGGATGCATTTTAATTGTCGATAAGACAATTAAAAATCCTTAAAGATAAATACATGTTGTAAATAAATTATCATGAATTTAATTTAATATTAGACATTTGTTACTTCCGCATAGCATTTAATGCTAACTTTAATATCTAGAAAAAAAATTAAAATTTATGAATTTTTGGGATGTTATAAGCCAGCCATTTCAAACTAATTAAGGAAATATGTCCCAAGACACAGGAAGAGATAGATTACATGTCCAAGATTCTCTATTCATCAACAGTTGGTAGCTTGATGTATGCCATGGTGTGCACAAGACTAGATATTGCACATGAAGTGGGAGTTGTAAGAAGATATATGAACAATCCAGTTAAAGAACATTGGAACGAAGTACAGTGGATTATCAGATATATGAGAGGTACTACCACTCATGCATTATGTTTTGGAGTTTCAAACACTATTCTGTAGGGATATGTTGATGCAGATATGGTAGGTGATAAGGATAGCAGGAGGAGCACCATAGGGTATGTGTTTACTGTAGGCAAAACAACAGTAAGTTGGATTTTGAAACTGCAAAAGGTTGTTGCACTTTCAACAACGAAAGCAGAGTATGTTTATGCTACAGAGGCTAGTAAAGAGATGATTTGGTTGCATAGGTTTATGGAGGAATTGGGTAAGAAGCATAATGATAGAAATTTATATAGTGACAACCAGAGTGTCGTTTGATCTTGCAAAGAACTCAACCTTCCATTCTAGGACTAAACATATACAGCTCAAGTACCATTTCATATGCTATGTTGTGGAATATGAACTATTGAAGCTGGAGAAGATACATACTAGCCATAATCCTGCAAACATGTTGACAAAGGTAGTGACCAGAGACAAAACTGAGCCCCTTCTCGGTAGTGTGAAGGTGAAGATGAGAAAGTTTCCAAGTCCAAGGTCCAACAAGTACAACGGCGGTGGAGTTGCTGCGATCAGTATCCATGTGGGATATTCTTGGTTGTGGAGCTTGATCTTCCAGTCTCATAAATGATATTGTTTCAATCGTGTTTGTACCCCAGGTTTGGTTATGATCCTAGCATGCACAACGAGGGGTCCGAGGGCGGCGTCCCCGAAAGAAATTTTTGTTATGGGTTGTTTTTGCATCAACAGATTACGGGCCCATGGTTTTGGGTATCCCGTGGTATTTTCCCATGGTATTTCCCCTTTAAAAGGAAGACACTATAATATGGATGTGTATTGTATTGTAGAATTATAAATATCTATGAGATCGTGTAAGAGAGACTGAGAGAGAGTGAAGAGGAATTTGCAGCACATGTGTTGTGGGTTGTATACCTTCATTTGCTGGATTATATAATAATAAGGACTGGAAATTTCCATGTGGATGTAGCACATCTTGGGTGAACCACGTTATATTGGCGCCTATATTGAAATTTGTTTGTGTAATTTATATTTGCATCCTATTTATTGTTATTGCTCTGCGATCCTTTTTTCTAACAAGTCCAATAGATAATAAGAAAATAAAGTGCAATGTGTCTGACTGATAAACACACCTAGTCAAAATATGGGGTGTTACAATGCATGTAGGCTTGACTCAAGAAGGATTACAAAACACTTGGGAATTCAACTTGCTTATGGTTGATATTTACAAATTTGGACCAATAACCTCAGGGTTGTTAGGTACAATCGATAATGCACCCGCTACAACACATATGCATTATTACAACACTTCATATCATGTACAGGAAGAATTCAAAATTATTAACAACAACACAATTGTTACCATTAATCCTTTTTAGCAATCATATGCCCAAAAAATAATTCCATTGTAGACTAGGACCATAACTATCTCATCTTCTACTTTTCCTCTTCACGAGATTATTCCTTTTTGATATTCTATCATCCTTCATCTTTGGCATCATGAGTATGCCTTTCACTTCTTGTTTGATCTTTCTTTTCACTTTTGGTCTTCTTGTCATCTTTCACTTACACTTGCATATCAAATTTTCTTGCATAAAAATGTTTCTTTCTGGAGGGATGTATCCATCTAGTAAGACACCTATGACCTTGGATTGCATCCAATATCATAGTTTTACTTCACTTAAAATGATTTAACATTCAATTTTTTACTCACTCAACTTAACTTTGATTTGATTTTGATCTCATAAAGTGTTCAAAGACACTATCATTACACCACAAACCCTTTTTTTTGGTTGATGACCCCATAAACTTAACGATCTTAGAAATTGATACCGTTCATGCACTAACAAGTGATCCAATGAATTAACCTTGTGCAAAGAACATTTTAACAAAACACCCTTTCTCTAATACTTAATTTGCACAATAAAAATTTTCCACCCATTCATAATTTCCAAGCCCTTTACATTTCACAAATGAAAATTTTTAACAAACACAACAAGGAGAAAATTGAATACCTTCTCCTTTGTCATGTAGGGTAAGATGGTCTTCCTTGAAGGTGACTATATAAAGAACACATTTCAAAATGTGGATGTTGTTGATAGCTTCTTTAGGCTATTCTTTTTCACATCTTTGACTTATCCTCTGAATGGATGACTTCCATGGGGTTTTACTAGCCTCATTGGCTCTCTTCATCATTGCACTTGATTTTTCCAAATTTCAAATTTGACATTAATATTGGCTCATACACTAGTGAATTCTTGATTTGAACCTGTGGCTTCTAACAAATCTTATAATAGTGTTCAACATATTAACAAAGCATCCAACTCTCTTCTGTAGTGACACACATTGCTATCAAACTTGTTGATGGACCAGGCCACCATTTTCTTGACATCTGTCATGCGATTCTAGATATTGCATATGTATATTCTCCATGATTTTCAAGTCTTATTTCAATATATGCCATGCAAGTACCTGTTTTCTTTGAATCATTCCTTCAACAAATTTCCAAGTTCACAAATGCACGAGGTATTACCAATACACCTCCTAATTTGCATGTTCTAGCTCACATAACATTGTTTCCATCTTGATCAATGCACTGGTGTTAATAAATTCTATTTGGATTGTAATCCGTAAAAATATGAATAGCTTTTTTTACCTTTAAGAATCATTTCTTATGAGTCTCCCACATTGGCAACATACAATCGTCAATGGAGTAAGCTAAAGTCTAGATGATTTGCACCTTTTGGACGAAATCCAATGACTCAATTTGTTGTTGAAATCACTATTTTCATTGTTTAAATTGTGATTTCGATTGCATAAATATATTCCACAATCTTGATTACCCCTATGGCACCCCAATTATGCAATTCCAACAACTAAAAAGTGTTATTTCAACAATTTCCACTGGATTATGACCGAATTTTTTTCTAAATAATGGGTGAAAATAATCTAAACTTTAACTTACACCATCATGGGTCCCTTTATCATCTATTTGTGGCTATTATTGTTCAAGGGATCCTCTAATACCTCACATTGGATGAATCAACTAGTGGCCAATATTGAGAAGTAGAATATCAATGTGATTCCAACCTTTGGTAGCCTATATATATCTCTTCCAATGCTAGATAATTTGGCACAAAAGAAGAGTAGATTGATCACCCCCTTTCTCCAGGTGTTATTTAGTGTGTTGATAGAAATGTAATCCAATCCCCCATCTTCCAATAAAGGAGGTTCTAACCTTCACTAGGTTTATAAAAAACATCCCAATTAATCTCTCATATACCATTGAATTCGTACACAAGTTTCAACAATCGATGTATTCATACTAACAAGTTAGTGTTGGATGAACACTCATGCATATCAAATCCGAAACAATGAATTAGGAATAACACATTGCATGCAAGAATCGCACTAGTCATTCCTCTAGGAAGCGTGAACTTCAGAGCGGTAAGACTCATTTCCTATTAGGAATACATGTGTTGCAAGAAGAACTGAAATCATCCCAAGAGAGTAAGACTCCCTAATTAAGGAAGGAAATGGGATTTAGTCCATATCCATTTTATTGTACAACAAGAAACACCTATTTTTAGAACTGTTGGGTGACTTAGACAAGAAAATGACATACATTCCTTCCCATTCCCAAGACAATAACTATGTAAACCACCTATTTGTGGAAGAATTGAATGATAGAGTGCATAGGTCAACTTGGTAGTTAATGGCTCATGGGTTGAATGAATCTCTCCATAATTTTGTAAATATAACCCCCCTTATTTCTTGTTGCTTTTCATTGTAATTTGTGGGTATTACATTATGCTCCCCCTTGAATGAGCATTGTTCTCAATGCTACTCAAAATTGAACAAAAATGGGTAAGTTGTTGTCATGGAATCCTCCAACTGCCATGCAACCTTATTCAAACCAAAGTGATTACATTAAACATTTACCTACCTGATGACTCTATTTTGGAGCATGGTTACGTTATTGTCCAAGATGCACACATGCTCCACTTGGAACTCTCCATTTGGTTCCACTTTAATCTCATTCCAATCAATAATGTGAGGAGGATCATGTACATACTTTTTAAGAAATAAGACATGAAAAATATTATGAACTTTCATATGTGTAGGCAATGTGGTCCTATATGAAACAAATGCTATCCTATCAAGGAGTTCAAAAGGTCTGTAATATATTGGTTCCGACTTGGCACAACCATTGAGATTCAAAGAGACCTTCTTCAATTTTAATCTTAGATAAACATTTTCTTTGACCCTAAACTCTCCATAGAATCTCTTCAGATTTGGATAGATCTCTTTATTTTCCTTGGATACTTTCAAAGTTTTCCTGATTCTGACAAATTCCTACTCCATTTCCTTGAGCATTCCTAATCACTACCTTGTTCACTCGAGTTTTCAATCTCACTGGAGTTATGCATTTTATTCCATATATAGCTTCGAATGGACTCATTAGTGACATAGGTTGATTGTTGTTGTACAAAAATTCAACTAGAAGTATATAATATTCCCACTTGGATGTCTTATTCATCACCCACATCCTTACCATATCCTCAAGAACTTGATTTAACCTCTCCATCTAACCATCTGTTTGAGGATGCTATCTTGTACTGACATTGAGTTGAGTTCCCAAATCCTTGAAAAAACCTTTCCAAAAGTTTGAGGTGAACTTAGTATCCCTATCTGAAATTATTGCATTAGGTAATCCATGCAACCTGAAGGTTTCCTTAATGAAAATCCTTTTCATGTAATTTTCTTAATGAGTGGACATAACTGGTATGAAATGTGTTGTTTTGCTAACTTGTCCACCACCACCATGATCAAGTCTTTATTTCTTGCTATCATTTGAAATTTCCTATAATAAAATCCATGGATATTACCTCTCATTTCCATTTAGGGATGGATAGTGACTTCAACAATCCTGCTAGATGTTGGTGCTTTGCTTTAACCTACTGGAATTCCTAATGTTTGGAAATATATTTCTATATCCTTCTTCATATGTGGCTAATGATACTACTTTCTTCTTGTTGTTATAGTTCCATGATATCTTGGATGTATTGATTAGGGCATTTGATGTATCACATCCATTACTAGCTTATTTATTCCTACAACATTTGGAATGTGCAGTCATCCTCGGTAAACAAGAAGTCCATCTTCTTCCAGATAATATCCTTCATATTTATTATTAGATTATGTTTTTTGTAGACCTACTACTACTTAAGTATACTTCTCATATTTGGCTCATGATTTAATGAATTTCTCTCTGAGTTCAACTCTACATATCTTTGTAGTTTCTATATGAATTTATATGTTGAGAGCATCAACAACTTTATTTTCCTTTCCTTTAACCTGTCATATTTCAATATCAAATTCACTTAATAACTCTAATAACATGGATTTCCTTGCATTCAGGCTTGGTTAATCAAACACATATTATAGTCTCATATGATCAGTCCATAACTCAAATCTTCATCTAAGCAATTAATGTCTCCACATCTTCAAGGCATGTACATTGGTAGGTAATTCCAAGTCATGGGTTGCATAATTCTTATCATGTACCTCTATCTTCTTGGATTCATAGCATATCACATGCCCTTCCTTCATAAGTAATACCCCTAGCCATTCAATGCATGCATTGAAGCATATGTCACAAAATATTTTCTTGGATATGAAATCATCAAAACAAGAGCGCTGGTGAGTAGTTCCTTTAAACAATTCAATATATTCTAACATTTATCGGACCATACGAATTTTACATTCTTTCTTTGCAAATAGGAAATAGGATGTGTCGCTTTGAAAAATCCTTTAATGAATCTCCTGCAATATCCTCCTAAAACCATGAAATATAAGACATCTATCACATTCTTGGGAATAAACCAATTCATTATAGCCTCAATATTCTTGCGGTATACTAAGATTCCCTCCTTTCAAATAATGTGACCCAATTACTCAATCTTTCGTTGATAAAAAAAAATATTTTCTTATCTTGCCATATAACTGATGTTGTTTGAGAACTTGTAATATCATTCTTAGATATTTTTTGTGATTATCTTCATTCTTCAAATAAATAAGGATTTCATCCAGAAACACCAACACAAATTTATCCAAATAATTGTTGAACAAACTGTTCATGAGGCACATGAAAATAGTTGTCACATTACTCAAATTGAAAGGTACAACTATAAACTCATAATGGCCATAACAAGTTTTGAAATCTACCTTTTGGATATCTTCTTCTTTGATCTAACATAATGATACTCGGACCTTAATTAAATTGTGGAGAACAATTTATCTCCTTTCATTTGATCGAGTAGATGATCTATTCAGGGCAATGGATACTTATTCTTGATTGTGACCTTATTGAGCTACCTATAGTCAGTACACATCATCAATGTCCCATCTTTCTTTTTGAGAAACAATATTGGTTCACCCCATGGGGATACACTTGGTTTGATATAAGTTTTGTCTATGAATTCTTGGAGCTGCAATTTAAATTCTATTATCTATGGAGTTCTCAATCTGTAATGGTATTTTGACACTCGAGGTCCTCTTGGCACAACGTTAATAGTCAAATCTATATTTATTTTAGGTGGCATCCTTGGAACCTCATCTAGGAATACATCCTTATAATTTTGTATCACAATACAATCCTCTATCTTTGGACCTCTATTCTCTATTGTGTATAATACAAGAACTGCATTTATCTGATGGTTATTCTTGAAGCATCTTCCAAATTGAAATGTTGAGACCTTCCTTATTGACATCTTCCTCTTAACTCATTTCACTAGCTGGAACCTTCCTTCATCATCAATACATTCAAGCACATGATTACATATAGCAATAAATGTTAGATTAATGCTTCTCCAACCATTCCATGCCAATATGGACATCATAAGATCCTAATGGTATGGCATTTAGGTTTTCTTGAGTAGAGAGACCATTTAACATTATCATACATCCTTCCACTACTTCACTTGATTTCCTCTTGGACCATATGGATGACTAGAGAAAGCATGTCTTTCCATCTACATATATTAAGAGAGCATATTTCCACCACTTTAGGATGAACATAACTATGATTGGACCCTTAGTCAATCATAATAGAATAGATTGTGTGGAAATATTACCTGCAACTTCCATGACCGATACATGATGATTCATGTGTTGATCACTCAAAGATGCATAGAATCTGAGAATTTCTATGTCCATATCCTCCACAATAGTGGTTTCTTCTATGATGTGTTAACAATGACCCTTATGACACAATATCCTTCATCAATAAGATCTGAAAATTACTTTAATTACAACAAATTAATTACAAGAATAAATTTGTTTTTAAGAGTTTCCTTATAATGATATATCAAATAGAATACTATCCAATTTATCCCATTAAATCAACATAGCATCCATCAAAATCTCTATAGTGGTAACAATAACCCTTAGGACACAATTTCTTTCATCAATAAGATCTGAAAATTACTTTAATTACAACAGATTGATTACAAGAATAAATTTGTTTTTAAGATTTTCCTTATAATGATATACCAAACAGAATACTATCCAATTTATCCCATTAAATCAACATTTAACACAACTAATAGACCACTCAACCCTCAAATATACAACATACACATTTGGATAGAAATGGTAGACCTCATATTACAACATAAATTAAGATACAACACAATACCTCAGCTCATACCAAGTAATTGGTACAACATGTTCATTCAACTCATCCAAGAAGGACACTTGAATTTCTACCAAACCCTATCTAGGGCATTTATCATCAACACAAAATCCTAACAAACAATACCATGACCTAGAATGGAATCTTATTAACCTCTTCTAATTTCATTGAAATCTCCACAACAAGATAGAATCACACCAACAAGTTCACCCTTGGATCTCTTGCTTGCATCACACAAGTATTCTAGGAGATTAACAAGCTTGCATCACACAATATCCATTAACATCAAATCATCCAATTATTTTCTAGGATTCATGCAAAAACACTAGGTATTTCTCACACCAAGACTTCAACGCTAGCACTCCAAGTCTTCTCTAAAGGTTATTCCACACAAATCCTAGCACACTAGGTATTCGTATAAGCATTTCAAATCTCACATCACACAATCACAAGGAATACAAGACAAGTACATCAAGAAAATGTAATTGATCCAATGACTAAATAGGTTATACAAAGACACTATATTGCCTTTATAAAATATGATGAGGGGGGGAAACAATATAAAGTGGGCCAATTCCACAAGCAACCTAATCTAAGCCACTAGAGTAGTTCGACACAGGTAATGATCTACTCAATGTGTACAAATGTTATGTGGCAGTTGAAAACCACCTTCGAAGTGGTGTGCACTCCAAGCTAAGGCTCCACATGCTAAGCATAGATCATAATCACAAGTTTGCATCCTCACCAAGATCTAATGCTTCTCCTCCACATGTGTGTATTTATTCCATAACAACTTCCAAGTGATGAACCCACCAATAAATAATCACTCAAGACAAGCACTCAATATCCTAAAGTGTGCACCATGTATTATTGATGCTCCTAGGGTCAAACACCCTTCCTCATAGTGCATAGCACTCTTACAAAGGATTGATCCACATCCTATTCCAAGACCCCATCTTCCTCAACACATGCACCATGTAGAATATGTCAATTCCTATAAGGAAAAAACCTCCATAAGTAGTGTTCCTTCTATAGCACATATTCAAGGGCAAGCATCCACCTACAGTAATATTTCTAAATGGAAATCAACCAAAACAATAAAAGATACAACAAGGGGATACAATTTCACCATGCACTCTATATCACATGAAGCACACCCTTAGTTTCATGTAAACACATTTGAAGCAACCTGAAGCTACCCGAGGAGATAGATCAATAATAGGACAATGTAATTCTAAACTGGTCTCTAATTCTCACACTCTCTTTCTTTTAATGATACACTATATCTTATCCTTTTGGATGCATACATTCCTAACTCTATAGTTCATATATTTAATTATCTATCATTCACTTTCTAATGAACACCCAATAACCCTAGCACTTCCTCTTCATTTTCTCTCTTAAGTGTTTCTTACACTTAATCTCTCTTCTAGTTTATCCTCCACACTATTTTCCTTCCTTCTAAACAATCCAATTCCCTCGTTCCTTCAAAATTTTACTTTGTACAATACAACCTAGATACGATTGAAGATGGAGAAGATGGAGAACTTGCTTCATATATACTAGTGGTCATTTAGAGCTCATGTCAAGATCATCTGATCAAATACTTTATATTTACATGTTTTCAAAATTGAGGGAAATTATTTTTGTTCCTTAGCGAAGTTATTTAGATACGAGGTATGATTCTTGGAATAGAAGGCACTATAATATTACAATTTTTCGGCATTGAGATAACCAGGGTGATAGTATTTTGTTCATTTATGTAGAATGTTATTGACGTGATGTCCAAAAGGTTAGTGTTGCCACTTTTTATGAATATGTATGCAATATTTCACACTTTCTCCATAATTGAGGTTGAGCTTTCTACTATTAAAACCGAGGTGGTCTTGTAACCTTATACCTTTTGTTGTTCTATACGAGGACAATTTCCAAAGTGTGTTTATTTTCTAGATAGCAGTCACATTGCAGCCTATAACACTATTCAGTATGCTTGAATATGCATTTGGTTCTACATCAACTACAAAGTTAAGAGATGTAGATAATCGGGAGTTTCGTAGTTGAACAATTGTATTGTATTTTTTGTAGGCATTCTAGTAAAAGATCTAACTCTTTATTTTTTAGGTTGGGATTTAGGTGGGTATTGAGATTTAATCAAACCTTGCTGCACGACAACCAAGAAAAGTGAGATCAATCTTTCTTGGCTCATTGGAACCAAGAAAAGTTAGATCAATATTTTTTGACTAATTATTTCTTTCAACTTTTTGTATTCTTTTTTAACATCTTCACATTGCTAGTTAGGAATCATTGTTAGATTGATTTATATTTGGCACATTCATAATTGTAATTTCAATTCTTATATGCAAGGCATCCGTCTTAATATTGTATTGTAGTTGACATGAACATAGGTGAAAATCTAAATCCTTATTTACATACCCTATGCGTTACCATTACATTGAATGGTATCATATAAGTTTCACCATCTATGTATCTTTATAACTATTGAATGCTTGAAACTTAAAAATGGAGATTTTTCCTTCTCTTGTAAAGATTAAAAAAAGCTAGATATAACCAAAGAAAAGGTAAATAAATGGAGATTGAAATCTAAGCTATGCACATGATCATATGGTGTTATTGGAAAGTAAGAGGAATTTTTCTATGTTCATTTGGGTTCAAACATCAATGATGTTTGTTTTAATAGGAAGGTAGGGAATTCCATCCATGAAAGGGTTTCAGTTTTGAATTTTTATGGATTTTAATTTATTAAGATTATAGAAAACATGAGCTCTCAGTGGATATACTTGTATTTACATGATATAAAATTGGTAGATTGGTAGGTTGTGGTGTGAAACATATGCAATTCTAATTTTTTCTAAGCATTACATTGACTATTGGATTATTAATCTTTTACATTCTTTGTTACATAGATTTCTTCACTAGGTTTCATTTTACACATTTTTCCTTCCCCATTACTATTTTGTTGGGTCTTCCATTATCCAATGCTACAAATTGATCGATTGCCCCTGTAATCCCAGTGGGATCATTATTAGTATTATACTATTAATTTATTTAGCATCATGTTTTCTTACACAATGAAAATAAAAAAAAACATGCATCCCTCAACTTATATAGGTATTTTGAGATACATACACTATGAATCTTGACTTTGGTAAAAGATATTAAATGTAGGAAATTGAATCATGTTTCCAAATATATAAATTTGTTCTATTTAAAATGTTTATAACTATCTCAATATTGATATTTACTAACATGTTTTTTTGGGGGGGAAATGATAAGGTATGTGTCTTTGTGGGTGAATCCTTTGAGTTCCTAAGTGATGGAATCAACCTACAAAAACCGGTAGACATATAGAGAACAAATAGTACTAATGCGACACTACTTTTCCAAAACAAATTTAATAATTTATAATTTTTTAAATTATCTAAGTGATCAAACCTTGAAAACAATACACCAAGTGTGGGTGTAGCTTTTGAAAGCATCAATGCAATGATCATGAAATGATTTTTTCACAGCATGTAGAGTTCAATGTCTAGTAGTGAGACATACAATTTTTTTTAAATGCTTTAGAAACAAAAAAGTTATGGAAGAAAAACTAATAGTTTTTTTTTTGAGTTAAGGAGTAATTTCACAAGAAAAATAGAAACAAAACAGTTTTTTTTTTTACATTACTTATTTTGGATTTGCAAAAAAAATGTTATCTGGGTCTACAATTTCATAAAAAAAATGATTGTGTATAACATACTATAACAAGTGGTAAAACACAAGTGTATTGATAAAATGGTTGAAATTCCCAATTAGCTATGGTTTACCATATTCCATAGTACAGGTTTGGTTAACCCGGAGCTAACTCCAAAGTAGACACATTGGAAGAGGGATGACATCCAAACACATGACAAGGATCGATTTAGGTGGTAAGGAATGCAATCACATTTTGTTTAAATTCAAATTTCCCTTTACCACCTATCTACGTGCCATGAAGACCAAAACACATGCACATTTTAGCTCTACAAAATGCATGCGTGTTTTAGCTCCACAAAACGCATGCGTTTTTTAGCTCCACAAAACGCATGCATTTTTTAGCTCCACAAAATGCATTAATGTTTTGTAGAGATAAAATGCACACATGTTTTGTAGAGATAAAACACATGTGTGATGTTATAGACACCAAATTTACCTTAGGGGTTAAGTGGGAGGAGGGGGTTTGGGGGATAGAAAGAGATAGAGATCATGGTTGGTTGGGTAATGGTTTAGGAAGGATTAGGGTAGCGATAGGGAAGAGGGGGTATAGGGTGGGAGAAGAGAAAGAGATGGGGGGTGGTAAGTGGTAGGAGGAGGGGGATTAGGAGATACAAAGAGATATGGGTTGGGGTAGGGGGAGTAGGAGGGAAAGAGGGGGGTGGAGAGGGTGGTTATTGGTAGGGAGAGTAGGAGGATGGTTAGGGAGAGAGAGGGGATTTTAGGTCCAGTGAGAGTGTGAGAGAGAGATGCAAGGGTGTTAGGGGGTTAGGGGAGAGAGAGAGAGGTAGGGATGAGGTGTAAGTGGAGGATTAGGGGAGAGACAAAGTGATATATGGGGTTATCAAGGGTTAGGGGGATGAGGGGGGGGGAGAGACAAAGATGAGGAGGGGGGTTTAAAGGTAGGGGGAGGAGTAGATTGGTGAGAGAGTGAGAGAGAGGGTTAGTAAGGGTTAGAGAGAGAGAGTGAGAGAGGAGGTGAGTTATTTATAGGGGAAGGTGTATGTGTGTGTGTGTGTGTGTGTGTGAGAGAGAGAGAGAAAATCGACGATGTTAGGGGTTTAGGGGAGAGAGAGGGGGTTTAGGGGTAGGGGGAGTAGGAGAGAGAGAAAGTGGAAGAGGGGGTGGTTATGAGTAGAGAGAGTAGGAGGGTGGTTAGGGAGAGAGGGTGGGTATGGGTAATGAGAGTGCGATGAGGAGAGGGGGGGTTTATTATGGGGTTAGGGGGGAGAGAGAGAGAGAGATATTTGGGGTTTAATCGTAGGTGGAGGATTAGGAAAGAGTGAGAGAGGAATAGAGGGTGTTAGTAAGGGTTAAGCTGAAGAGACAGAGAGAGAGAGGGAGAGAGAGAGAGAGAGAGAGAGAGAGGATCAAGAAGAGTTAGTGGTAGGGGGAGGATGGGAGGGTGTCAGTGAGAGAGAGAGAGAGAATTAAAACGAGGCATGCAAATGTAAATTCAAACCCAATCAAATAAGATGCATTCAATATTGGAAGGGATTTGAGTGACCTCCTAAGGTAGAACCACATGGATATCATACGTAATTCATTATGCTATGATTGACAATACTCCATTGAGTTTCAATTGGCATGTTTGAACAATGTTTGAATAACATCAATCTAAACTAAACCACACTACAAGAACCATGTATAGTCAAGACAAAAATTGTTCTGACTATGGGATAAATTAGTTTACCCACGGGTTAACACCTTAGTGTTAATCAAGAATCTACAAGCCTCTACTTAAGCTGAGGTTGATCATGTACTCATGGTATTAAACTCAATTCAAACATTAAGAAATGAAATTCAGATACAATGATACAAAAAATAAGGCCATGCTATAGGAAAACAAAGTCATTACAACAAATAGAATTGCAAGAACAAAATATTTAATTTCTTTAATTTCTACAATTATAGGATTAGGTGTTATCATGAATCCACACATCATTGATCACACCACACAACCAATGAAAGAAACACACATAAGGGCGTATCTCAAGAGTTGAAAGGGGTCCTATCTCCACACATAAAAAACACCCAAAAATTACTTAACTAACCCCGTAGAAGATTAAATAAGCATCAAAGAGTTCATTTCCATTAATCATAATGATATTACAAAAAAAGATTCCTTCTTGTATGATGGGCTCTAATATTATCAAACTCCACTCCCTACATCAATCGTTTGATTGGGTTTTCATACACTATTTAGACTTCTGATATTCGTCTTTTAGCATATATAGGTCTCTTCTTGAAACTTTTTACTTGGAGCTCTCAAAAAATCATTCTCTATTTTAATGTACCTTTCCAACATAGTCATCTCTTCAAATATTCTATTTAATTTCTTGACCTCTATGTATTTTGCAAGATGCACTATGGTGTCATCCTTTAATGCATTCTCTTTTGGAACATCCTCTAATCTTTAAATATGGTGAGGGGGTTCTTAGTAACGTCTCCATTATTTGCATGTTAGTATTTTGGTAAAAATAAAAAAATTCTTCCATTAGATATCCTCACAAAAAATGTCTATGATCGAGTTCAATAACTAGATAACATTTATTTAAGATTTATTGACAAGACATAACCATTAAGACATAAACATGTGAAACTGTAACTTACCCCTCACGGTACAGGATAAAGATAAGTAACTCCACTTCAATTATATTTGAAAACATTACACTTACCCTATGCCCATGCTCCATCATTCAACATGTAATCATATACTCGAATGTCACCATCATTACCTTTAAAATACATCTTCATACAATTCATAACCATTGGTCATAACTATTTATATTTCCATCCTTAAGCATGCTTATAAAACGACAACTTGTTACTATATTCAACATATTTATGCGACGGACCATATAACTTCTCCACCTGGACAACATAATAATCATTAACTACATTTTAACAATAAGTCACATGACAACAATACACTAACCATCATACACCATATGTAAACGTGGTTCACCCAGAAATCTCTGGGCTACGTCCACCAAACTGTCGCATCATTTATTCATCCGAAATTCGGTTACATCCAGCAAATTCCGTTATTTGCTATTTGAAAGCCTCTTTCCTAGAGCACTTCAACAACCAACTTAGAAATGCTACCAAGATTCTTTCCAATGACTTATTCAATAAGAATGAATTACGGGGATTAATAACCCCAGAAATTTACACAGCAACCATACAACATTGTTAAAATATCCATATATTGTACCCTACACGGGACAAAACATTTCAAGGATCCCCATTCATAATCTTTACAATATTATACCCATTTAAAATATACTAAAAGGGATGCAAAGATCGCATCTCTGACCCAAACAATATAGAGCTTACAAATCTAAACTAAAGGGAAGTACATATATCTCATGCATATTTATACCAAATCTATCAATATGCAGAAATCACATACATTATACTAAGTTCATCAAACTCAAAGATAGTATAATAATTATATCCAACGATGAAAACTAAGATAGAATACCTATCGTAAGGTATAATATCTGTAAAATATTTAGGATTAGATCCACCGCGATGATGCTAAGATCGAATATTATAATCTCTATACAACATTCTAAACAGAGATATTCAACAACCTCGGGTTCAGTTTAACAAAGGCCAAGAATAAATAAGAGACCGACAACTCTAATTCTACTGAAATGTATGACTTCTGGACGCAGGGTCTGCACTGAACCAAGTTGTAATTACCAAATTTTGTTTTAGACGAGATCTTAATCCATCGGGCGCTATTCTAATCATGACAATGATCGATCCTAAACAATGTAAGGATACCAAAAGGAAACAATCTCTGCTTTATCTGGTATTCACCTATTATACAGCACTAACATTTCCAAACATACAATCACGTGTAAGCAAGTGGTTACTGTCTTTGTTTCTACAGAGGTTCTACATTTCTGGATGTTTATTGCTGTAAATAACAGAAAACCAAACAATCAAAATCTGGGATCCATTATTAATCAATACAGATATTCCAACGACCACCGAGATCCTGAGGGATCTGTGATTCCAACTTCCATTCAACATAGTTAAAAAAGAACATATCCAAGAAACAAAATCTTAACTAACCTAATGCCAAATTATCAGGAGTAAAAGCAGATCCATCAACATAGAGATGCCTTGAAAATTCCTTGATGGGTTAAATCAACAAGGGAAAACCTAAAATAAACGGATCCGTCCATGACGCCTGGCGGTCTTTGGATCGTATCTACTGCTAAAAGGGGTTCAGAGAATTTGGCAGTCAAACTCGTGTATTAAAAACCGATCGCAAATAATTAAATAAAGACAGTCAGATCGGTATCTAGCCATGAGAAATATAATGCATCCAACATATTAATGATACTAAAACCGCAGAGCTTATGACGGTAGTCAGGCTCAACGTAACTCACAATACTTAACTCTACATTAAAAATCGGAACAATATAAGCATTTAACAACATTCTCAGCGGGAAAATGGATACTAAATACCTCAATCGCAGAGGTGTGACCAAAGCCAGGGTTTACAGAAATTTGTACTTGTACCGTCCGTTAACTCAGAACTCTTCAACCGAGCTTCCCTAATGACAGTGGTGGCTCAATGCTTGATGCGATAGTGGTTCCCTTAAAATGAAAAAAAAATAATGTGCAATGACCCAGCTTATTTCATTGTCTTCCTTCTGGACAATTTCTTCCCCACTCTTCTCACCCAAATCGGCCACCAACATATTGAGGCACTTCCTTGCATAAACACCCGTCGTCGAGTTTTCTTCAGCTCTCTCCTCCCTCTGCCCAACTATGCGCCAAGGTTATTTAGCAACGATCCTATTCCCATAACAATCTATGCTATCAGAAAGAACACAATACAATCGAACCTATTCTTTACGGCCGCTTCGAAGCCATCCCAAGACTCCCATTTTTTTTCTTCCCCCTATACTGCGAACTCTTCCTCCTTATGTAGAGAGTCCTACCCTCCACCGAAGTGACAAATGGTGGCCGTTCAGGGACAAGTGGCGACCATAAATATATGCTTATGGCGACAGAAGGGAACCACTCGGCTTAGAAGGATCGTGTGTTTTAAATGCTTTATCCACTACCACAGCTTTCACATCTTAAAATGGTGCCATCTCCTCAAAATCCAGTATACTCCGATGAAAATAATGGAGTGTCGAGTTAGTGGAGCTCACACTCTCCCTCTCTTTATGGTGAAGTCACCACCTGCTCGAACAACACCTCGTCAGATTTTAACGGGCCATGTTTTCCTCTAGAAAGGAATTGATGAGGCGCCCATACAATTAAGGAGTGGAGTAGCTTGGTAAGGTGCCCACGTACTCCATGCAGGGAAACATATAGTAAAGATGGGACTCGGAGTGCTCCAAAACGGAGACAAACTCCCTACGAAAAATATCAGAGTTTTTCACTGATTAACGGAAGTAGTTACATAAGAATAATAATTGTATTCTTTGTCTAATAAATGTTCATAGCCACGGCTAAAATATTTGTATAAACAAATATATATATATATATTTGTATTGTACAAATAATATAATAATCCCATGTATGTGTATTTTCATAATATGAAAAATAGTCTCTCTCTATATATAACCCTTTTCTCCAATTAAAGAAGTCTTCAACATAAGTTTTGGCACATAACAAAAATCATTGGTATTGCTAAAGATATTAGTATTGGTTTAGGTTTGTCCTAAAACCTTTTTAGAATGTTTTTATATCAATCTTTTGAATATTAGACACCATAATATATATATATACATATGTCGTTCCCATTACTCCCATTAAAGGATCCCCCTTCCTTCTCTAACTTACCATTTTAAGTTAATCCATGATTAGTTAGACCTCCGACCGTTGACTGGGAACTCGGCATATGGTTAAATAAAAGTAATTAGGATAATCTATCTGAAATTTATCCATAGCATGCCACGTTATGGTAAAATCAAATGTATTTACAAAAAGGGTGCATAAAGGAGGGGTATTACATCCTCCTCCCCTTAAAATGAACACCGTCCTCGGTGTTCGCTCTTCTCTTGCAGCAATCATTTGTATCACAAAACTGGAATTCAAAAGAAACAATGTTTAGTAATAACCTGTCATCGACTTCTTAACCAAACTCAGGAACATAAATCATGAGTTCTTTGTTGCATATATCACTTGCAACATATGGAATAAATCTAGTGTTCCCTGATTGTATACTCTTGACAAAATTAACAACAAACAACATTCATTTGATCCAGGAGATTCCTTGCCTGACACCTCAGTGCTCACGCAGCAATCCTTTTTCTCATGCCGTGCCTAACACCTTAGTGCTCACGCAGCAAACATTTCTTTCATGTCTTGCCTAACACCTTAGTGCTCACGCAGCAAACATTCTTTCATGTCTTGCCTAACACCTTAGTGCTCACGCAGCAAACATTTCTTTCATGTATACTAAGCAGCGTCCTGCCTCCCACATATACATTTTCTTATAGCTTGCCTAGGTCTTACAGCCAGCCGATTCTCCGAGAATCCTAGTGGCTGTTCAATCCCTGATTTTAGGGGGTATTTCAATGCCATTATAACACTCTTTACCCAATTCCCCTCAAGCCTTCTCGCTTGAGTCCCGAAATTTATTTTCCCAAGCCGCCTTGCTTGAGTCTAGAAAATCTCTTTCAATTTAAACAATTTATTTCGTCACATTACTTTCTGTACCCATACGATTACTCTGATCAATCTGGGTCGGGTGCTTTATTCAACAATACCTTGGATAATATTCATGCTTTTGTCTTTCCACAAGTTGTACAAAATGTTGACCATCAGCCAAATTCACCTGTTAGTAACAAGATAAAATATTTGTAAGAAGATCTTTCCCCTATGCATAAAAATAAGAAGGCCATCATCTAAAGTGAATACCATTGGCTTAATTAATAGAATTACATAATGTCTTGAAATGCATTCCGCTTATGGACATTACATTCAGTTCACCTCCATACTTAACTTAAACTGTGTCAAGCGCCCATTTAATTATACATCATGCCAACATCATGTAAGTAATAATAAATCGTCTTCATATATATACTTGTATGGTTTCATAAAGATAGTCACATACCTTTATGAAGGAGACTGCATATCACTTTATTGTATGGACTCCTATGCCAAGGTGTAGGTTGTACTTGTATTAACACACATTAGTAATCCCCTCAACATCATAAGAACATATACATCAAAATGATACATATTATCCAGGTGTCCATGCATATAACATAAATCTTAATCACATAAAAGTATAATCCTTCTGTCATCCACCCCAGTATCCCAACATTCTTAGTAAGGATCACCGAGATAGAATTCTACAGTTTCATCATATGCACCCTATTGACTATTTAGCATACACATGTATACTTCTATTATAACCATCATCCCTGCTAAAATTACAAGTAAGGGTACAAGCATGTTCCCATGTCAAATATTTATACTTCCTTATTCTATACAATCCCATGCCCCAAAGAGATAAAGAGTACAACAATCTCCTAGTCATAGAAATTTTCACACAGTAGAATGTATATTTATCCAAATAAAGTTAATTCCTCTACCTTTCACCCTTTTACCCTGAGAATGACTCTTTACTAATCATTCACACAACTCTTCTAACCCTCTATTGTTTGTATAGTATTCCTCTTGGATGTGAGATCATCACTTACAATACATTGAATATCAATCATCTCATCTACCATATCATCTGTTTTGTACGAAAAATAAAGCATAGAAGTAAGAACACATAACTAATAATTTGAATTTGGAACCATCGCTTATAACATTCAATATCTTCTATTTATCAAGGGCTGAGCTCAATATAGCTCCCTTAATAACATTTTGTCAATTCTTATAATCGTCTTTCGATCAATCCTCCACTGTAAGACGTCTATTACTCCAATTCCGAGATCGTTAATAAAAATGGACATTTTCTTTCTACACAACAGATAGCCTACACATAAAATTTCAGGGCTTACTCCCTTAGTACAATTTATGTATTTTCTAACATAATAAGGATCCTTCCACCCTACAATCTCGTGCACATACTGAATACAATCATCCTAACATAGTGCATGGAATTAATGACAATTTTCCAATCCTTCTCATAATGACCTAACCATCATTCATTCAATCCTTATGCTTTAATATGTTTGCTATCCTGTCTTCATTTGTATAGTCACCTTTCCAAGCCTAGAACTTTTCTAATCCTCATAAATATAATTGAAGCAATCAAGTACCTATGATGAATGTCTATGACTTGACTTATATATGTACTAAAGCCCTACCAATGGCGTCGATTTACCAGATATGAATGTATGTTAGATACATAATCCTAATTATGTTTATGAACTTTTGAACATGCAAATGCTCCTATGATTCTCATTACTATCATTACGATCAATGTACAAGATTACCAAGATACAGATAGGAACATAGTCCAACTATTTTAATCATTTTAAAGAATACTTTCTTATCATTTAATGAATTAATTGTAGAGCCTGCGGAGATATTCATCCTCTAGTATTTATAATTAGAAGATCATTCAACTTCGGGAGGAAACATATAAATGCTCACATATAGACAATGCTTTTCCTTTAGAATGCTTCAACAAGGGGAGTATACTTACTTGCGATTTAGAAGACTTCTTGTCGATTACCTCTTGCTGATTCTTTGGAACATAAATCCTTTGTTTGCGTCTTATCGATGGAGTTCCCTTGACCAGCTTATATTATTTCCTCAACTGAGCCCAACTAAGCCCGAGTGTTTGCAACCTGTGCTCTGATACCATTAGTAACGTCTCCATTATTTGCATGTTAGTATTTTGGTAAAAATAAAAAAATTCTTCCATTAGATATCCTCACAAAAAATGTCTATGATCGAGTTCAATAACTAGATAACATTTATTTAAGATTTATTGACAAGACATAACCATTAAGACATAAACATGTGAAACTGTAACTTACCCCTCACGGTACAGGATAAAGATAAGTAACTCCACTTCAATTATATTTGAAAACATTACACTTACCCTATGCCCATGCTCCATCATTCAACATGTAATCATATACTCGAATGTCACCATCATTACCTTTAAAATACATCTTCATACAATTCATAACCATTGGTCATAACTATTTATATTTCCATCCTTAAGCATGCTTATAAAACGACAACTTGTTACTATATTCAACATATTTATGCGACGGACCATATAACTTCTCCACCTGGACAACATAATAATCATTAACTACATTTTAACAATAAGTCACATGACAACAATACACTAACCATCATACACCATATGTAAACGTGGTTCACCCAGAAATCTCTGGGCTACGTCCACCAAACTGTCGCATCATTTATTCATTCGAAATTCGGTTACATCCAGCAAATTCCGTTATTTGCTATTTGAAAGCCTCTTTCCTAGAGCACTTCAACAACCAACTTAGAAATGCTACCAAGATTCTTTCCAATGACTTATTCAATAAGAATGAATTACGGGGATTAATAACCCCAGAACTTTACACAGCAACCATACAACATTGTTAAAATATCCATATATTGTACCCTACACGGGACAAAACATTTCAAGGATCCCCATTCATAATCTTTACAATATTATACCCATTTAAAATATACTAAAAGGGATGCAAAGATCGCATCTCTGACCCAAACAATACAGAACTTACAAATCTAAACTAAAGGGAAGTACATATATCTCATGCATATTTATACCAAATCTATCAATATGCAGAAATCACATACATTATACTAAGTTCATCAAACTCAAAGATAGTATAATAATTATATCCAACGATGAAAACTAAGATAGAATACCTATCGTAAGGTATAATATCTGTAAAATATTTAGGATTAGATCCACCGCGATGATGCTAAGATCGAATATTATAATCTCTATACAACATTCTAAACAGAGATATTCAACGACCTCGGGTTCAGTTTAACAAAGGCCAAGAATAAATAAGAGACCGACAACTCTAATTCTACTGAAATGTATGACTTCTGGACGCAGGGTCTGCACTGAACCAAGTTGTAATTACCAAATTTTGTTTTAGACGAGATCTTAATCCTTCGGGTGCTATTCTAATCATGACAATGATCGATCCTAAACAATGTAAGGATACCAAAAGGAAACAATCTCTGCTTTATCTGGTATTCACCTATTATACAGCACTAGCATTTCCAAACATACAATCACGTGTAAGCAAGTGGTTACTGTCTTTGTTTCTACAGAGGTTCTACATTTCTGGATGTTTATTGCTGTAAATAACAGAAAACCAAACAATCAAAATCTGGGATCCATTATTAATCAATACAGATATTCCAACGACCACCGAGATCCTGAGGGATCTGTGATTCCAACTTCCATTCAGCATAGTTAAAAAAGAACATATCCAAGAAACAAAATCTTAACTAACCTAATGCCAAATTATCAGGAGTAAAAGCAGATCCATCAACATAGAGATGCCTTGAAAATTCCTTGATGGGTTAAATCAACAAGGGAAAACCTAAAATAAACGGATCCGTCCATGACGCCTGGCGGTCTTTGGATCGTATCTACTGCTAAAAGGGGTTCAGAGAATTTGGCAGTCAAACTCGTGTATTAAAAACCGATCGCAAATAATTAAATAAAAACAGTCAGATCGGTATCTAGCCATGAGAAATATAATGCATCCAACATATTAATGATACTAAAACCGCAGAGCTTATGACGGTAGTCAGGCTCAACGTAACTCACAATACTTAACTCTACATTAAAAATCGGAACAATATAAGCATTTAACAACATTCTCAGCGGGAAAATGGATACTAAATACCTCAATCGCAGAGGTGTGACCAAAGCCAGGGTTTACAGAAATTTGTACTTGTACCGTCCGTTAACTCAGAACTCTTCAACCGAGCTTCCCTAATGACAGTGGTGGCTCAATGCTTGATGCGATGGTGGTTCCCTTAAAATGAAAAAAAAATAATGTGCAATGACCCAGCTTATTTCATTGTCTTCCTTCTGGACAATTTCTTCCCCACTCTTCTCACCCAAATCGGCCACCAACATATTGAGGCACTTCCTTGCATAAACACCCGTCGTCGAGTTTTCTTCAGCTCTCTCCTCCCTCTGCCCAACTATGCGCCAAGGTTATTTAGCAACGATCCTATTCCCATAACAATCTATGCTATCAGAAAGAACACAATACAATCGAACCTATTCTTTACGGCCGCTTCGAAGCCATCCCTAGACTCCCATTTTTTTTCTTCCCCCTATACTGCGAACTCTTCCTCCTTATGTAGAGAGTCCTACCCTCCACCGAAGTGACAAATGGTGGCCGTTCAGCGACAAGTGGCGACCATAAATATATGCTTACGGCGACAGAAGGGAACCACTCGGCTTAGAAGGATCGTGTGTTTTAAATGCTTTATCCACTACCACAGCTTTCACATCTTAAAATGGTGCCATCTCCTCAAAATCCAGTATACTCCGATGAAAATAATGGAGTGTCGAGTTAGTGGAGCTCACAGTCTCCCTCTCTTTATGGTGAAGTCACCACCTGCTCGAACAACACCTCGTCAGATTTTAACGGGCCATGTTTTCCTCTAGAAAGGAATTGATGAGGCGCCCATACAATTAAGGAGTGGAGTAGCTTGGTAAGGTGCCCACGTACTCCATGCAGGTAAACATATAATAAAGATGGGACTCGGAGTGCTCCAAAACGGAGACAAACTCCCTATGAAAAATATCAGAGTTTTTCACTGATTAACGGAAGTAGTTACATAAGAATAATAATTGTATTCTTTGTCTAATAAATGTTCATAGCCACGGCTAAAATCTTTGTATAAACAAATATATATATATATATATATTTGTATTGTACAAATAATATAATAATCCCATGTATGTGTATTTTCATAATATGAAAAATAGTCTCTCTCTATATATAACCCTTTTCTCCAATTAAAGAAGTCTTCAACATAAGTTTTGGCACATAACAAAAATCATTGGTATTGCTAAAGATATTAGTATTGGTTTAGGTTTGTCCTAAAACCTTTTTAGAATGTTTTTATATCAATCTTTTGAATATTAGACACCATAATATATATATATACATATGTCGTTCCCATTACTCCCATTAAAGGATCCCCCTTCCTTCTCTAACTTACCATTTTAACTTAACCCATGATTAGTTAGACCTCCGACCGTTGACTGGGAACTCGGCATATGGTTAAATAAAAGTAATTAGGATAATCTATCTGAAATTTATCCATAGCATGCCACGTTATGGTAAAATCAAATGTATTTACAAAAAGGGTGCATAAAGGAGGGGTATTACATCCTCCTCCCCTTAAAATGAACACCGTCCTCGGTGTTCGCTCTTCTCTTGCAGCAATCATTTGTATCACAAAACTAGAATTCAAAAGAAACAATGTTTAGTAATAACCTGTCATCGACTTCTTAACCAAACTCAGGAACATAAATCATGAGTTCTTTGTTGCATATATCACTTGCAACATATGGAATAAATCTAGTGTTCCCTGATTGTATACTCTTGACAAAATTAACAACAAACAACATTCATTTGATCCAGGAGATTCCTTGCCTAACACCTCAGTCCTCACGCAGCAATCCTTTTTCTCATGCCGTGCCTAACACCTTAGTGCTCACGCAGCAAACATTTCTTTCATGTCTTGCCTAACACCTTAGTGCTCACGCAGCAAACATTCTTTCATGTCTTGCCTAACACCTTAGTGCTCACGCAGCAAACATTTCTTTCATGTATACTAAGCAGTGTCCTGCCTCCCACATATACATTTTCTTATAGCTTGCCTAGGTCTTACAGCCAACCGATTCTCCGAGAATCCTAGTGGCTGTTCAATCCCTGATTTTAGGGGGTATTTCAATGCCATTATAACACTCTTTACCCAATTCCCCTCAAGCCTTCTCGCTTTAGTCCCGGAATTTATTTTCCCAAGCCGCCTTGCTTGAGTCTAGAAAATCTCTTTCAATTTAAACAATTTATTTCGTCACATTACTTTCTGTACCCATACGATTACTCTGATCAATCTGGGTCGGGTGCTTTATTCAACAATACCTTGGATAATATTCATGCTTTTGTCTTTCCACAAGTTGTACAAAATGTTGACCATCAGCCAAATTCACCTGTTAGTAACAAGATAAAATATTTGTAAGAAGATCTTTCCCCTATGCATAAAAATAAGAAGGCCATCATCTAAAGTGAATACCATTGGCTTAATTAATAGAATTACATAATGTCTTGAAATGCATTCCGCTTATGGACATTACATTCAGTTCACCTCCATACTTAACTTAAACTGTGTCAAGCGCCCATTTAATTATACATCATGCCAACATCATGTAAGTAATAATAAATCGTCTTCATATATATACTTGTATGGTTTCATAAAGATAGTCACATACCTTTATGAAGGAGACTGCATATCACTTTATTGTATGGACTCCTATGCCAAGGTGTAGGTTGTACTTGTATTAACACACATTAGTAATCCCCTCAACATCATAAGAACATATACATCAAAATGATACATATTATCCAGGTGTCCATGCATATAACATAAATCTTAATCACATAAAAGTATAATCCTTCTGTCATCCACCCCAGTATCCCAACATTCTTAGTAAGGATCACCGAGATAGAATTCTACAGTTTCATCATATGCACCCTATTGACTATTTGGCATACACATGTATACTTCTATTATAACCATCATCCCTGCTAAAATTACAAGTAAGGGTACAAGCATGTTCCCATGTCAAATATTTATACTTCCTTATTCTATACAATCCCATGCCCCAAAGAGATAAAGAGTACAACAATTTCCTAGTCATAGAAATTTTCACACAGTAGAATGTATATTTATCCAAATAAAGTTAATTCCTCTACCTTTCACCCTTTTACCCTGAGAATGACTCTTTACTAATCATTCATACAACTCTTCTAACCCTCTATTGTTTGTATAGTATTCCTCTTGGATGTGAGATCATCACTTACAATACATTGAATATCAATCATCTCATCT
The DNA here is from genome assembly GCA_027924585.1 of Larix kaempferi. Lineage (NCBI taxonomy): Eukaryota > Viridiplantae > Streptophyta > Pinopsida > Pinales > Pinaceae > Larix > Larix kaempferi. The sequence goes on along the minus strand of BSBM01000797.1, from coordinate 20,052,023 downwards.
ACCATATCATCTGTTTTGTACGAAAAATAAAGCATAGAAGTAAGAACACATAACTAATAATTTGAATTTGGAACCATCGCTTATAACATTCAATATCTTCTATTTATCAAGGGCTGAGCTCAATATAGTTCCCTTAATAACATTTTGTCAATTCTTATAATCGTCTTTCGATCAATCCTCCACTGTAAGACGTCTATTACTCCAATTCCGAGATCGTTAATAAAAATGGACATTTTCTTTCTACACAACAGATAGCCTACACATAAAATTTCAGGGCTTACTCCCTTAGTACAATTTATGTATTTTCTAACATAATAAGGATCCTTCCACCCTACAATCTCGTGCACATACTGAATACAATCATCCTAACATAGTGCGTGGAATTAATGACAATTTTCCAATCCTTCTCATAATGACCTAACCATCATTCATTCAATCCTTATGCTTTAATATGTTTGCTATCCTGTCTTCATTTGTATAGTCACCTTTCCAAGCCTAGAACTTTTCTAATCCTCATAAATATAATTGAAGCAATCAAGTACCTATGATGAATGTCTATGACTTGACTTATATATGTACTAAAGCCCTACCAATGGCGTCGATTTACCAGATATGAATGTACGTTAGATACATAATCCTAATTATGTTTATGAACTTTTGAACATGCAAATGCTCCTATGATTCTCATTACTATCATTACGATCAATGTACAAGATTACCAAGATACAGATAGGAACATAGTCCAACTATTTTAATCATTTTAAAGAATACTTTCTTATCATTTAATGAATTAATTGTAGAGCCTGCGGAGATATTCATCCTCTAGTATTTATAATTAGAAGATCATTCAACTTCGGGAGGAAACATATAAATGCTCACATATAGACAATGCTTTTCCTTTAGAATGCTTCAACAAGGGGAGTATACTTACTTGCGATTTAGAAGACTTCTTGTCGATTACCTCTTGCTGATTCTTTGGAACATAAATCCTTTGTTTGCGTCTTATCGATGGAGTTCCCTTGACCAGCTTATATTATTTCCTCAACTGAGCCCAACTAAGCCCGAGTGTTTGCAACCTGTGCTCTGATACCATTAGTAACGTCTCCATTATTTGCATGTTAGTATTTTGGTAAAAATAAAAAAATTCTTCCATTAGATATCCTCACAAAAAATGTCTATGATCGAGTTCAATAACTAGATAACATTTATTTAAGATTTATTGACAAGACATAACCATTAAGACATAAACATGTGAAACTGTAACTTACCCCTCACGGTACAGGATAAAGATAAGTAACTCCACTTCAATTATATTTGAAAACATTACACTTACCCTATGCCCATGCTCCATCATTCAACATGTAATCATATACTCGAATGTCACCATCATTACCTTTAAAATACATCTTCATACAATTCATAACCATTGGTCATAACTATTTATATTTCCATCCTTAAGCATGCTTATAAAACGACAACTTGTTACTATATTCAACATATTTATGCGACGGACCATATAACTTCTCCACCTGGACAACATAATAATCATTAACTACATTTTAACAATAAGTCACATGACAACAATACACTAACCATCATACACCATATGTAAACGTGGTTCACCCAGAAATCTCTGGGCTACGTCCACCAAACTGTCGCATCATTTATTCATCCGAAATTCGGTTACATCCAGCAAATTCCGTTATTTGCTATTTGAAAGCCTCTTTCCTAGAGCACTTCAACAACCAACTTAGAAATGCTACCAAGATTCTTTCCAATGACTTATTCAATAAGAATGAATTACGGGGATTAATAACCCCAGAACTTTACACAGCAACCATACAACATTGTTAAAATATCCATATATTGTACCCTACACGGGACAAAACATTTCAAGGATCCCCATTCATAATCTTTACAATATTATACCCATTTAAAATATACTAAAAGGGATGCAAAGATCGCATCTCTGACCCAAACAATACAGAGCTTACAAATCTAAACTAAAGGGAAGTACATATATCTCATGCATATTTATACCAAATCTATCAATATGCAGAAATCACATACATTATACTAAGTTCATCAAACTCAAAGATAGTATAATAATTATATCCAACGATGAAAACTAAGATAGAATACCTATCATAAGGTATAATATCTGTAAAATATTTAGGATTAGATCCACCGCGATGATGCTAAGATCGAATATTATAATCTCTATACAACATTCTAAACAGAGATATTCAACGACCTCGGGTTCAGTTTAACAAAGGCCAAGAATAAATAAGAGACCGACAACTCTAATTCTACTGAAATGTATGACTTCTGGACGCAGGGTCTGCACTGAACCAAGTTGTAATTACCAAATTTTGTTTTAGACGAGATCTTAATCCTTCGGGTGCTATTCTAATCATGACAATGATCGATCCTAAACAATGTAAGGATACCAAAAGGAAACAATCTCTGCTTTATCTGGTATTCACCTATTATACAGCACTAACATTTCCAAACATACAATCACGTGTAAGCAAGTGGTTACTGTCTTTGTTTCTACAGAGGTTCTACATTTCTGGATGTTTATTGCTGTAAATAATAGAAAACCAAACAATCAAAATCTGGGATCCATTATTAATCAATACAGATATTCCAACGACCACCGAGATCCTGAGGGATCTGTGATTCCAACTTCCATTCAGCATAGTTAAAAAAGAACATATCCAAGAAACAAAATCTTAACTAACCTAATGCCAAATTATCAGGAGTAAAAGCAGATCCATCAACATAGAGATGCCTTGAAAATTCCTTGATGGGTTAAATCAACAAGGGAAAACCTAAAATAAACGGATCCGTCCATGACGCCTGGCGGTCTTTGGATCGTATCTACTGCTAAAAGGGGTTCAGAGAATTTGGAAGTCAAACTCGTGTATTAAAAACCGATCGCAATTAATTAAATAAAGACAGTCAGATCGGTATCTAGCCATGAGAAATATAATGCATCCAACATATTAATGATACTAAAACCGCAGAGCTTATGACGGTAGTCAGGCTCAACGTAACTCACAATACTTAACTCTACATTAAAAATCGGAACAATATAAGCATTTAACAACATTCTCAGCGGGAAAATGGATACTAAATACCTCAATCGCAGAGGTGTGACCAAAGCCAGGGTTTACAGAAATTTGTACTTGTACCGTCCGTTAACTCAGAACTCTTCAACCGAGCTTCCCTAATGACAGTGGTGGCTCAATGCTTGATGCGATGGTGGTTCCCTTAAAATGAAAAAAAAATAATGTGCAATGACCCAGCTTATTTCATTTTCTTCCTTCTGGACAATTTCTTCCCCACTCTTCTCACCCAAATCGGCCACCAACATATTGAGGCACTTCCTTGCATAAACACCCGTCGTCGAGTTTTCTTCAGCTCTCTCCTCCCTCTTCCCAACTATGCGCCAAGGTTATTTAGCAACGATCCTATTCCCATAACAATCTATGCTATCAGAAAGAACACAATACAATCGAACCTATTCTTTACGGCCGCTTCGAAGCCATCCCAAGACTCCCATTTTTTTTCTTCCCCCTATACTGCGAACTCTTCCTCCTTATGTAGAGAGTCCTACCCTCCACCGAAGTGACAAATGGTGGCCGTTCAGGGACAAGTGGCGACCATAAATATATGCTTATGGCGACAGAAGGGAACCACTCGGCTTAGAAGGATCGTGTGTTTTAAATGCTTTATCCACTACCACAGCTTTCACATCTTAAAATGGTGCCATCTCCTCAAAATCCAGTATACTCCGATGAAAATAATGGAGTGTCGAGTTAGTGGAGCTCACAGTCTCCCTCTCTTTATGGTGAAGTCACCACCTGCTTGAACAACACCTCGTCAGATTTTAACGGGCCATGTTTTCCTCTAGAAAGGAATTGATGAGGCGCCCATACAATTAAGGAGTGGAGTAGCTTGGTAAGGTGCCCACGTACTCCATGCAGGGAAACATATAATAAAGATGGGACTCGGAGTGCTCCAAAACGGAGACAAACTCCCTACGAAAAATATCAGAGTTTTTCACTGATTAACGGAAGTAGTTACATAAGAATAATAATTGTATTCTTTGTCTAATAAATGTTCATAGCCACGGCTAAAATCTTTGTATAAACAAATATATATATATATATATTTGTATTGTACAAATAATATAATAATCCCATGTATGTGTATTTTCATAATATGAAAAATAGTCTCTCTCTATATATAACCCTTTTCTCCAATTAAAGAAGTCTTCAACATAAGTTTTGGCACATAACAAAAATCATTGGTATTGCTAAAGATATTAGTATTGGTTTAGGTTTGTCCTAAAACCTTTTTAGAATGTTTTTATATCAATCTTTTGAATATTAGACACCATAATATATATATATACATATGTCGTTCCCATTACTCCCATTAAAGGATCCCCCTTCCTTCTCTAACTTACCATTTTAAGTTAACCCATGATTAGTTAGACCTCCGACCGTTGACTGGGAACTCGGCATATGGTTAAATAAAAGTAATTATGATAATCTATCTGAAATTTATCCATAGCATGCCACGTTATGGTAAAATCAAATGTATTTACAAAAAGGGTGCATAAAGGAGGGGTATTACATTCTTCATATTGCAACTCTTTGAATGGTTCCCAAGAGGCAGGATCAATATTCATGGGGTTAATCACCTTTGGATTCTCTTGAGGGTCGATAATGTCATAGGTTTCCTTGGTTGTATTCTTCCTTATAGGGTTATTGAAGCCTAGTTCACTCCCTTCTTATGGAGGAATTTCCTCTACTCTATCATCATATTCTTCATCCTTGGGATTTGGATGAGTTTCCTTAGCTAGCTTGGCTGCTTTGCTCCTTGTCACTCTCTGTCATGGAGTATATTTTGGGCTTCTCTTATTACTCTTTCGAGAAGGCAATTTTTGTGGTGTCTTCTTCAATGCAGTGGAAATAATTCGAGCCTCATCTTCGCTTACTTCGACTTTTTAGGCTCTTATAGTGGAGTCTGTGATTCCTCTTCCTTTTTTCTTCTTCCACTATGTGTTCTTTATGTTACTCCTATGGATCTTCACACTCTTCCTCTATTTCATCATTTTACTGCTCTTCTTCAACAACGTCATGATTTTTGGATGTCTCGGCCTTATCCCCTGTTTTTGCTTCCCCGATATTCCTTTCTTTGTTCAACTTATTTCATTCCAAAAATTTATCCCAACTGTCCTTCCTTTTTCTCAACTCTGCCAAACAAGTAGCTTAATAAAGCCACGATGGTAGAGGATTTTCTCTATGTTCTAGGACCTTTTCTTGGTTGCATTGGCCATTTTAATAAAGGTTTTCACAAGGAAGTATGGAAAATTCAACCTTTTCCTTATAAAATTCCCTAGAAATCGAACATGATACAGGAAGGTTAACCCATACTCACTGTCACATGTAATAAAATTCTATGAAATCATCAGAAGGTCCTTGTATTTCTTCTTTAGGTAGGAACCTACTAGGCCCTTAAACCAGTCAAGGTTGGTGTAGGACTTTGACATGAATGGAATCCAAGCATATTTCTCTAGGGGATGGATTTTGAACCAACGTTCACCATCTCTTAGAAGCATTGTCACTTCGGAAATAGAATTTTCAGTAACCCAGAATTCAATGTCCCCAATTTGGACTTTATCGCCATCAAACCCTTTGGAAAAGGCTAGGGTGACTCTGTCACCGTAACCACACAACTTTGAGAAGAACGGGAGTCATCCAGCCTTGATAATCGTCTTTCTACACTTGGGGTAATCATTTAAGATACTATCCCCCATGGGTTATATTTTAGTTGCGTCCCTCATATTTATATCTATAAATTCGTCTTGTATGTACCATCTTTCTCAATAGAATTCCTGAAATAGAAAAATGCAATGGATTTATCAACTCAGTGTAGCATACCATTTAGGATGAGTTGGATCGTGATCATGATGATATAATAGTCAGGGTACAATTAATATGTGAATGGTGCTAATATGACAAGGTTGTTGTTGTATGAAATGATTATAATTGGTTGGCTGGCGGTGGAACAGTTATGGGATCATGATGATATATGGTGATTTTATCCTTTGAGAATTTAAATTTTGTGCATTACAGTTCTAGAGAGTTCATTTGATCTCTTCGTGTTTGGATGTTGAGATCACGATTTCGATGTCTCTAAATCACAAACCATCATTACTTGATACAAACCTCTGTTGGGCATGTAAGATCCTTGATCACGATTTTTAGTGTATCATCGACACAAAAGTTGTCTTAGCATGAGAGTTAGAATTGGACAGCGATATAATTGATAGAAATGATATTCGGGTATAATAATTGAGTGGATATCCATATGATCGTGATCATCATTCTTTCAACGTCATGACCCGATCTAATTATATTTGGTTGATCAACATTATTTTTAGGATTGTTTTCATGTATCATGATTATGTAAAGAAGATGAAGTCTAATATTTGTGATTTTGGTAGTTCAATCAGTTAGCTTACAAGGTGATGGTTCAATATGGGAGTGTCAACATCATTGAAATTTATCGTTTAGAGGGGTATCATGCTCATAACGTCCAATTTTATCTCATCATGGCCACCTATTACACATAAACATCATATACCATAACCATCACACAAGTATGACAAACACCATCTAGTGTTATATACATCTATCATCACCTATCAAACATAAGAACCATCTTACAAACACCTATTGGGACATTAGGGAACTCAGGAAAATCCTATCCTATCTTGGATATCCCATTGATGAAATATATATCCTCCTGAGTAGGATAGAAACACTAACTAAGACAAATATGAAACGCATGTATGTCGTGTCCCAACGAAGGATGAACTATGCCAATAAAGATGAGTTCCCCTTGAGGGATATATCCTCTTGATAGAACTTCATGAGGCCTACAAATAACAAGATTTCTTGTGTATAATTTGTGATGGGGTGATGGAACAAATCCCTCTCCCTCTCTCTGACCTCTCAACCATGCACAAAGTTTTATGAATCAGCTCATGCCTACTGCTACTCAATGTCCTCTATCCGTTGACATGTCTGATACACATATAACATCGATCAATCTCATAAATAGAAATGAAAAAAACATTAAATATTTCATTAAATGAGAATGTTATTTATTAACATCAAATAATAAATGTTTTCTCAAAATAAAATGTTTTGGTATGTGGTGCGTCTAAGTTACAGGAACGCACCGTCTGCATTGCTCTCTAAGTAGACAAGCATCACAAATAGTGCACTGGTATACGAAAGCGCACCGGTGAGAAAGGTAATTTTTTTAATATATTTTGTTTAACAGTGCATGCAAAAATAGGACACACTAGTGCATTGTACAGAACTGATAGCACCGTACTAAGGTGCAACTATTTGCAATTTTGTGGCATGTTAAAAAAATAATGGTGGACCTATTAGATGTCAATGCACCATAAATTTTGTGTGCATGTCTTCTTATTGTGCATTGGATAAAGTGGTTTTATTTAAAAAAATTCTCTAGTGATGCATCTTTCATTAGGAAGCACCTCTCCATTCAAAATAACTCGTCACACCAAGAAAGGTGTACAAGTATTAATGCAGTGCACTATGATAACAACAACTCTTTGTGAGCTAAATGGTTTATGGGATTAATGGTGCATCTGTTACAGATAGACATACCATACAACCAGTGTGTTAGCATTTAAAGTGCACATTGGTTAATGTGGATGTGTTGTAATCTAAAGGATTGCACAATCATTCAAGAAGATGTGAAGAACACGTAGGGACAGGTCATCAAGACACATCAATTGGATCGAATGTTCAATCACTTTCATTGATCTTCGAATGGTTATTTTATACAACAAGATATGGTTGGAGAAGTTGCACACCGAATCCAATTGTTATTAGTTAACTAAGTTAATGATGACAATTAGGGCCCGAGTGGTCCCTCCAACATATCGGTTGGGGTGGTTGCACACCGAATCCAACTGTTATTAGTTATATAAGTTAATGATGACAATTAGGGCCCAAGTGGTCCCTCCAACATTTCCCCCACCAATAAAATGCTTCTTCATCCCGAAGAGAGAAATTATGCAGAAAGCAGCCATGACTGGTGTCTCTTCAGTATTTGTCTGCAATATGGAAACAATCAATCAGTGCCTCACCCTTTAATCAACTAGCAAGAATCATCCTCACTGGCCTAGAACTTAGATATTTTGTCTCTGCTTTGCATGCCATCTCTCTTCCTTTAACGTCTGAGGTCACACTCCAAGGAATGGTTCTGCATTTCTGCACTGGGGGACTCGATCAATTCATTTGTTCTGTGTGTCATCATTTTTTCATTAAACTCATTTCTATGTGTTGTAAATTGCCTTATGCTTGAATGTGGTCTTCATCTGTCGTGAGAATTTTAAAAATTCCTACAAAATTCATTCTGCTGCATGTTCATGGAAAAGATCATGGTCGGAACCGACTACTTATGATTGGAATGACTTGACTCGACATATATGAGTCGGCTAGATACCAATTGAATTACATAAACTAAAGGGATCACCTATCTCTATTGAGACTCACGTTTAACCCCCTCGACTTCAAAAATGAAGAGTTACTTTAGTAACTAATGGCTCAATCAACTCGACACTTTGACATCAACCATATTATTTTGTGCATCATTTTATCATCAACCAAACATAAAAGGCATTACAATTATTACTACCACCACTTTTTGATTCATCAATTAGATGTCAATGACCATCATTAATATATTGACCACATAAGTATCAACCATACTATTACTAGCTATTTCCCCCAAAAAGGTACAATTATACGCTGATATGTAATAATATAAAGAAAATGGAAGTACTAAGTTAATATAAGTAATTGGCATCAATTTTATGGCACAAGAATAATATATATTGCAGGAACATGGAGGGCATATTAGAGCTTGCATATTTGGAGAATGTTCTAAAAAAAAGATGTCCTCCTTATAATGAGGAATTCCAAATGTTTTTTTCAAAACCCATAAAATGGGGATTTTACTCCTCGGTTACATAACATACTATGCTTTTACTTTTTGATTACATAACATACTATGATTCTGCATATTCAGAAAAGACAAAGAAAAAAATAAATAACGCATGAATTCATGTTTAGGACAAAATGGATAAGAATTGGATAAGAATTGAGAACTCATAATATTGATGAAGTGAATGTAAATATTGTATTATAGGATTTATAGTTTTTCGGGAAGTTTCTTTTATTTTATCTTTTTTTATCTCAATTTCTTCTTATAAATAAAAGAGTTCTCAGAAATAAGAATTATTTAAAATTTATGTTTTTAACCTTTTCTCTATTACAATTGGTGGTGCAAGAAACAAGAGATGGCCCCACAACAAAAATACATGGTACAAACTTATAAAATTATAGACCAGAGATTTATTTTTTATCATAGTTTTCTATTGTAAGATCAAGTCTGTTGAATATGTCCCTGATGTTGTAGCTTGTCTTATGCATGTTTCTTAGTTCATTCATGCACAATTTCTACATAAATTAGAAGCATTCTTACTACTTTTGCAACAACAAAGGATTAATCCAAATTTCGTCAATCTCTCTGACTCTTAATAGTAAAAAATATAACCCCTAATCAAGGCTTTGATAGAAGAAGCTACTTTCCACAAATCAATTCTCATTGAGCTTCCACTTGGTCTTATTCAATGCTAGACATAATATCCCATAACAATTATAGACAATTCCTACCTACAACCAGTTATACATTGGCATTGCTTCGGTATGATCACAAGGCCTTGATGGCAACTGCTCTCAGAATGTACTTGTGGTAGGCAGTAGCTAATGCAACTCCAACAAAAGGACCTACCCAAAAAATCCACTGCACATACAACAATCATACTCATGAAGCTAGTGTATCAGCTTTAACAAATACTAATTATGCTGGATTATCCTAATGTTAATATTGAATCAGTTCAGTTGGTTTAAATCAAAAGGATCTAAGCAAATTTTTACAAACAAGCACTAAAAAAGGATTACAGGATTTCCTCTTATCTTTTTAAAGACACTTGTAAATTACAAAATAGTTCATGTATATAGAGTCTAACGCATTGCATCCATTAAAACAAAACCATGGACCTGATTTTATGCTACCCTTTTGTAGTTTAAAGCTATATATATATCAAACCTTGAGCTACCGAATACACTGACAAGAAACTATTAAAACACCTCGGCAAGGAAAAAAAAATTGATATAAATACATACATGGTCATTCCAGGATTGTTTGTGCACCATGATGAGGGTTGATGCCAGTACCAGTGATGGGAATGGTGTCCAAGTGCACCATGAAAACAAAAAACCCAATAGGCAATGGATCCAAGACCTACACAATGAAATTAGTTCTAGTAAAACTCCTACCCCTATGCAAGTACAAAAAAAAATAAGTATATGCATATGTATATATAAACATACAGGAACATGGGAGTCCCGAGCACTGCGGTTAGGGTCAATTGCAGAGAAAACAGTGTAAGCCAACACAAAGGTGCCAATAATGGGGTCAGTTAGGGGAGTAGCAAGAGGTTTTCCAAGAAAATGCAATTTTTAAGAGATTCGTGGGGTTCATTGAATGGTGAAAATTGTAGTGGGTGAATGAAGTGTTTTGCAGGTAGTTGCTTGTATTAGAATTGTGTAATGGCTATTTGTCTTTGCAATTGTTGTTATGACATGGACGTGAATGAGAATGTACACAGAAATCACTAATAATCAAGTCAGAGATCAGTCCTGGTACTCCTTTGACGTTGTTGAACATTGAAATCTTAGGGTATGCCTTGTTGTCTGAGCTCATGACAGGATACAAATGTGAAAATGATGGACATCAGGGGATGGTCACTCCACCTTTGAGACTGTAAATAACTTGAGTCTAAATAGTAGATCATATTCCCTTTGAGAACACAAACTTGGTTAACATCATAAGATAACAACACAGAGATGCACCTTCAATGCTGGGAAAAAGAGTGTTGGTGACTAGAGATCTGAGCTTGAGATGATCATTTGAGAAGTATGTGCACAATTCCAAATATGAACAAAGACTAGGGTTGAGATAGAGATCTGATGTAGAGTTTCCATTAATTGAATTAAAGTGATCCTACATTAATTGAATTAAAGTGATCCTATAGCTTAGAAAGGTGAGAGAAAAAAAATAAATCAGAGAAAGGTTAGAAAGTTGAATGAAATCCTCTGTCTATGATAGGCCTGATGATAAAGTTATAATGATGATTTGGGCATAATGAAGAAGGAGTGAATTGTTGATATGAAGAATGTTGATATATAAATGACTGTTGTAGAGAAATCAAGAGTGTTTGAGTAGAGGAAGGAGAATTGGTAAGCTACAGGAATAGCTGTAGGAGGTGGTACCGTTTGTGGATAAAAAATTTTATTTAGTTTTTTCCACTTGGCTTTAATACAATGCATAAGTTTATTCTCCCCCATCCCATAGATATTTGGAAATGGTGTGGTGTTTCTACATTTTAGTTTTCACTAACATCTTGGAATACGTCTAATCTTATTAGGGAATGTAATAATTTTTTCTTAATAATGGAATGAAAAAAAAGATGATACATTTTATAAGTTTCCATGATTGACTAATCTCTGAAGAGAAAAAAGAAAGGCAAAATCAACACAGCAACAACTAATAAAAACTTGACTGTACTAATAGACAGTATGTTCCTTTTATACAAAGGCTACCACAGGAGCATATGATGTAGATCCCAAAAACCACCTGCAGAAGTTGGATAGAGATAGGATGAGTTCCCCCCACGAAGATGATGTACATGAACAAAAGAAGCCCTTGATGGCACTTGAGCAAAGTCGAGAGTGACAAACATTTTGTGCAGGTATTCTAAGTCCAATGAAACACAACACAGAATCATATTAGGAGAGAAGCATAAGAATTTGTTTGTAAGTGTAAGCAATGCAATAATCCATAAAATGTCAAGAATGGCAAGTTGTAAAGTAAAATGTTAACATCATAATGAATTTAAACAATGTTAACACATGACTCTTACCCGTGTGATCTTATTCATTTTTGTTTTTGCTAAAGATGTGAGGTAATCATGTTGTCAAAACAGGAAGAGTATCCTTGGGTTATGTTGACTCATTGTTTTAGTAGAATGTGCCAATTTCCTTGACTACAATGTTGCATGAAATAAGGCTCACACAACTTTTAGTAAAAAAAGGAAGGAGAAACGGGTAAAGGGTTGTTACCATTTTATATTACCACGAAGGGCTTGAGGTGAAAGGTGTTGAAGCATGGATCCACATGCCTAAAAAAAGGCAAGGGCAAGCTGGTGAAAAGAAATCCTAGCTTAAATATTGATAAAGTAACCTGCATGATAAAGGAAATGGCAAAGGACCTAGCATACATTAAACATAATCAAAAGGAAAGGAAAAGCAACTATAGAATCTATATAGACCTTAATGAACAATTGCAATGGAAGTCAAGTTGGTAAGGTGGACATCTTATTTGTTGTGATTTGAATGTGAACTGCAATAAAAGTTATGTAAGAGGGTAAACCAAGATAAATTGTATATATGTATAGAATGGAAATGTAGTATAAAAGGCATGGTGCGGAGGTTTGTACCATTTCGATTGGAACTTGGACGCTCTGTGTGAATCTAGAGGAAGCGTAGCATTTAGTGGGACGCAAATAGGATGATTCTAGAATAAGGGAGTGTAGTATGAACTGGAAAAAAATAGTAGTGAGTTGTCGCAACAACTAATATTTACAGACCATGTACTCTCCTAAGGAGAGAATATTAAACCAACTCAATGTACAAATTGTATCATTGTAGTAGTGTACAAAAATGGGCAATACATGTAAATGTAATCAGGAAAAATATTACAATATGTGATTGTAGAATAAAATTGTAGGAGATACCTACAATAGAACGAATTATAGAGGCACCATGAAAAGAAATGTAAAGATGTGATATGAAAGAGTTCCATGAAGAGATAAAAGTGGGAAAAACAACATACAAATATACATTTGGAATATAGCTAGACTTGTGTTTGCATTGAAATGTGTAGATGAAAACTTGGAAAACAGAAAATGAGATTTAGTTTAAACTTGTTGTGTGTGCAGAAAATGTACATGTATTTTTGTATTAGTGGGATGTAGTTCATGGGAAAAACAACATACATATATACATTTCGAATATAGCTATACTTTTGTTTGCATTGAAATGTGTAGCTGAAAACTTGGAAAACAGAAAACAAGAGTTTGTTTACATTTGTTGTGTGTGCATGAAATGTACATGTAGTTTGGTATTAGTGGATGTAGTTTATTTGTGCAATGTTTGTGGTTGACATGATGTGATAATACATTGAGTGAATAAAAACAGAGGTTGAAGATATGGTAGGAGATACAAGTGGGGAGAGTAGAAATGGCTAGTAGAGAAAGTTATGGGGAAAAAAAAGGGGTTGGTGGGTGTAAAGGTATGTGAAAGTGGCCGCAAATGATACAAATGGAGGGGAAACGTGGGTGGAATGAGAGTTGAAATGAAACTGAAGTCTAGGAGGCATCAATCATAGATGCAAGCAGGCTTATGACAACGACACCACCCTCTATGATTTATGTATGGGGAAAGGTGTGGGTTGTAGCATAGCAAGTCTTCTCGGGCCTTGCGTAGAGTGTCCCTTTCATGCATATGGATAATGCATTGAAGGAGGGCTCTCAATTTTGAGAGAAGCTTAATAGTTGGTTGGAAGTAATTCAATGGGAGGTTGGAAGGTCGTTGGAAGTGTGCTTCTATTCGTTGAAGTCATGCTTGTTGTTCCTTGATCTATCAGCCGAAGTCGGCAAGGATGTTGAGGTACTGCATATCCATGGCCGTTGTGAAAGTGATAAAAGTGAAAAAGGAAAAAAATTAAACTCTTGAAAAGTTCAAACCATACAGATATAATACAAATGAAAGGACAATTTTTTTTTTAGTTTTTTATTTTATGTTGTATTGAAGATGGAAGAAAATGCTAGAATTGAAATGCTATGCTAGAAGGAAATAAACATAACAACTTAATTGTAATTTGGTGGAAGGAAAAAAACATGAGAAATTCAAACATGATAGATATACATGAATATAGGAAGTAATTTGTTTTTCATTTTCATTTGGGAAAACAAGGAATAATAAAAAGTGGAAGGAAGTGTATATTAACATGTGCAAAGCATAGAAAAAAGGTCAAATGAAAGTAAATGGAATTTGGTATAAGAACAAATGAAGGAAGACAATAAATGAAAGGTAAACATGACTAAAGGACTAAATCAAATGTTTTCTTTCTAGCAAGTCCAAAGCAATAGTGAAGGCAATTTAATTTGTTTTGTATGGTATTGTGTAATAGTTTTTTTGTTGTGTGTAAACAATAACCGTTATGAAAAAAGTTGAGACAAAAAAATGTAGTACACATGTGTTTAGTCCCATTTAGATCAAGAGTAGACTAAATGATGCATTGGTTGTAACCATATGCAACTACATGTGTTAATGGACATGTGGTGGAATTGATTTGGAGGAAATTAAACATTCCTCTTGTTTTCGCCGCTGAACAGAAGAGCTATCTTTCATACGTGCATACCGAGCAAAAGAGAAGGATGGCATTATGCCGAGGTCCGAGAGATGTCTAACTCTTGAAACAGTAGTGAAGGTAAGACCTTGACGGTCAATGTTTCCAATGTCGATTGCTACCTTTTGTAAGGTCATCCTTGTGCTTTATGGCTTGTTAAACCCCAAGCCATGTGAAGTGGAAGTTGCCTACAAGAGGCCCTTGTTGAAAAGAGGATTGGTAGATAACTAGGGTTGGAAGCATCCCATGGTGGGCCTTTATAGTTGATAAAATTTATAACATTAAACAAAGGAAGGTTAGATGGAGTAGTATCGGTGTTGTAGAGAATTGCAACAACTTGGCCAAGAGCACCATTAACAAGGATCACCTCAACCCAAAGGTTTGTGGTAAGAATAACTTGTTGGCCAATGGAAAGTAGCAAAGTCATAGCGAGTTGTTCATCTTCAGGTGAAAATGCAAATGGTTGCTTCCTAACTTCAGTGGTACAACATGCAATTGGGACATTGAGTTGTCTAAGCATTTGTTTGCTATGCAAGGTAAAGCATTGTTTGTTGAGAACAAGTGTGTGGATTGGTCAAATACTTGGTTGTCGTTTTGCAAGAGGGAAGAGGATGACCTATACATGAGAAGTTTCCAATCCTCAATAGTTAGGGTTTCATTTCTGAGGTTGATGAGGAGGTTTCGGAATTGAATTTGAGAAGGGTTGTCTCCTTGTTGACGCAAAACTATGGAGAGGGTCAGGAACATGTTGAAGATTCGCTAGATTGTGTTCCCACGTGATACACCTACATACATAGGGATATCCTTGACAGGGGGGAGTTTTCCAAGGTCACCTATATGGATGATAGAGCAACCACCAAAAGGGAAATTTCGACGGGAAGGGAATGCTTCACGAAGACAGTCGTCAATGTTGGCCAAATGTTTTGGACCAATGAAACTCATCTCATCTATCAAGACATAACATATAGGGTTGAGGTGTTCTTGTAGGCTTGCAAGGGCTTAGCCATCAAAAGGATGCATTGTGGTTATGGGTATGTGGAGGCCGGAATGTATTGTTACTGCATTTATGTTAAATGTTGAGATGTCGTTTGGAGCAAGTAGGAGAAGGGAGGATGGGCTATTCCTAGATGCCAAAGGGAATGCATCTTGCAAGCAACCAATCAAATACGATTTTCCTGTGCCTGCAGTTGCTTGGATGATCATTTTCAATGGGCAATTGGTTATATGTTGTGTGTAGTGGGACATAATAAGGTCAAAGGCTATGTATTGTGTGGGAGATAAGCAATTAGGAGATGTGGAATTTGAAAAGGGTTGATGATGTACTTGGTTGGATGAGAAGTTCAAGTCAATGAATGAGATGGCTGAGTCTTGCAAGTGTAAGGGAATATGTGTGTTGGCCCAATTATGTGTTGTGTCCAAGTCATGATGTCCAAGCATGTCAATATCATCAAGTTTGAGGTTGTTTCCAGGGTGGAGGTGGAAGAGAAATTTCCATTCGGACATGTCCATTGGGGAGGGTCCATTAACTTCATGCCGGGGGGGGGGGGGGGGGGATTTCAACAGCAAGATCTAGGGGGGGAGTAGGTTGTCACTCGACATGCCAGGAAGTGTATGTCCCACGAAAGCATTCCCAATGGGAGACAATATCCAAATCTGAGCAACCAATGTCATTTGGAAAGACACGAAAAGGTTTGTAGAGGAGGATTTCACTCCAACAAAATTTGACACAAATAGGGGAAGTAGGAGGGATGTCAGAGAAGCAAGGAAGGACATGCACAATATTGGGTGTGATGTGGAGTTTCCATGGGAAGTTGTGCATATGTGCAGAGTAGGACTAAGAATGTACAGCTTCTAGAAGGTTCAATTGCTCAAGTGAAGGAGGTATTTGCATGCATGTAGCAATGAAGGTGGGTGGGGGGGGGGGGGTGTTTGGGAGGTTTTTTGAGACATGTTTGAAAACAGTTTTGGAAACATTTAGAGACACAAAGGAACAACTCGAAAGGTTCAATGGAATTTTTTGCGGCATATGGTAGGTCTCTTGTGCGCCAATGTCCCGATCAGCAATAGTTTCTGATAGAAGTTTTCGGATGGGTAGTAAGACTGGCTCATCTACAGGGGCAGCGTGTGCAATATGAGATAGAATGTCATGGTAGATTTCAGATTTTCATTCTGATTTTGATGCAAACTTACAAATGTATGTCAGGACAACATGACGAGAGAGGACAGGTTGGCAACGAACATTTTCTCTCGATACTGAGAGCATGGGGGAGTTGTGTATGTTTAAGCTTTCATCATTCCTAGCAGGGATGTATTTTTTTTCCCATAAACATCAATGAACATAGAATATGTAGTGTGCATTTCAAAGGGGAACCCATAGCGGCAAACAAGGTTTGGCCCTTTTTTGTAAAGACAAGATGTTTCATTGCATTTTGTGTGTCGTTGAACACAATTTACAAGGGATTCATACTCAACACTTTCGTTTCCTCCAAGTATGGATGTTGATTCAAGTGTGCAAGGATATGCATGATTTTCTCGATGGAATATGGGTGCATGAAGGTGCAACATACGTGGATTCCATGCAGTTAAGAAGTTTTCAAAGTATTGTTTTGCAGCTTCCAAAGTTGGAGGATCCTCCCAGTTGAGGCTGTCCATATTGGGTGCATCCTCCAACCAAAGGAATCCATGTATATGAGAAGAATCTCGATTTTTCTATTCATACCTATATAAAGAAGGGTATACAATTAGTGAGGAAAAAACTAGAATTGTAAAATGTTTGAAGTAAATAAATGCAACAAATGAGAGGGGCAAACCTGCACCAGTAATCCTTTGTCTTGAATGTTTTTTGAAGGACCTCTTCAAGGAAGATGGTGAATCTATGGTGCATGTATAGGGACATAATATGTGGGTTGGTTATAATGTTATGAAGTATCCATTCGAATTGTGTGGGTAATGAAGTTGGAGGATTGCCAGGCATGAGCATGTGAAGGTCCTACCATTTGGTGTCAGTTGCACTAAGGGTAAAAAAAAAGGTTGGGATACCATGTTGGGTGATCATATCGTATAGTTCACCTCGTCTTTTGTTCCAATAAGAGCATGTTCCATGAAGGCCAGATCCAAAACGCATGGCATGGTTAGCAACATGAGAATCAGGAATCTCTTGGAGTTGTGAGTGCAGGGCCAAGATAGTTGCAGGGAGTGTATCTTGTATGTTACGTTTAACAAAGATTGCAGCAGTGGCTTGGATCCGATGTCGAATCATAAGGTTGTACAAGTAGCGAAAGCGAGGGTGTTGGCAATATCTATTATCATGATAGCGCATAAGGTGTAAAGCATATTCTTGTATGCCAATTTCATGAAGATGTGGTTTCTTTAACATGGAAACCCCAGTGGGGAACAAGGTTGGAAATGCCATAGAGAGGAGGCCTTCTGTGTTGTATTCATTGATTGGGGAAAGGCCAATGGGGGGCCAATCAATGGAAATGTTTGGTCTTCCAAAGCTTGATGAGGAAAAGCGCCTAATTTCTTCAGTCTCAATGCGGGAATATGGGAGGGAAAAAATGAAGGAGGAGGTTTGGGGGTTTGTTGTGGATGGAAAGAAAAAAGTTGCATCATCATCATGGGGAAAGGGTACTTGGAGGTCTGGTCCAGGGGTAGCGGAATGATGAAGAAGGGAGGAAACATATGTGGGTTGAAGTGGCAAAGAATTTAATGCAAGTAGGTTAGTTTGGACATCCTTGTAATATGGATCATTGGAAATTTTGAATTTCAGTGCAGCAAGGACATTGGAACGACTAACAATGAATTCATACGGCTTGCTTGTCGCATTTAATTTCCGAACAACAAGGATGTCCAAGTCTAGAAAAGAGGCGTGGAAGTGAGGAGGCGATTGTGGACATGTCTTGGGGGAAACTAATAGTATGGCTAGAGTATTTGTATTTCCCAGCACGTGCATGGGTAACTTGAAGGATTGAGTTGACATGAGCAATAAGCATTTCTTCAATTTGAGTAAGCCTAGCAAGTACTGAGGGTTGGTTTCTAGGGTCCATGTTGTTGTCTAAGGAGAAGAGATGCCCATTTCGTTCTTTAGTACAACGAGAGCATGTATAAATTCCATTTGAAAATTTGGTTTGAATGCCTGCATAGGATTCCTTGCATATAGAGCAAACATGCATTGGGTGGAGGCAATCGAGCCATTTACGAAACCAGTATTGCATGTCTTTTAAGGAGGAGTTGCATGGGGTGGTTGAAAGAGGGGGTGTAATAAAGGCCTACATTGGTGGAGTATTTAGGTTTTCAAGTGGAGGGGGGAGGGGATGGGTGCAACATTGAGAGTGGCACGTCTGGATTGATACAGAAGTCATCTTTGTGTGTTGAGGCGATCGTTTCTGTGCATATAAAAAAGCATTCTATGTGCATTTCTTTGTTCTTTTCGATCACTGGAAGGCATTGGTATGTTGAAGAAAAACAACTTTGTGTTGAACCTGGATGAGACATTAATGGGGTTGTAGCGTGTTATAAATACAAAAATTGTGGAAAAAAAGGATGCACATATTTTAACATAAAGAAAGGCATAATAGATAGCATAATGTATTTGTGAATATACAAACAAGTCCACATGAAAGCGGTGCAATAAACAAGGTGCAAAGCATGTGTGGATACATGTGGAGCATATATATCTATGTGAGAAATAAATAAGAAGAAGCACATCACATTAAATAACAACATGAATGATGTATACATGTAAGGGAATTGTCAATTTTGGTTGCACGCATATAGATAAATATAGTGTACGTGAACCATTGTAAGTCATAGTTTAAAAGATAATGTTTAGGACACCATATAGAGTAGTATGGGAATAAAAGAAATAGCAGTTGAATACATTAAGGATTTAGGAAAAGTGAAAGCATATAATGGTAAAATTCTATCTAAAGCAAGGAAGCAAGGTGATGGGAATCAGAGATAGGACTAGTGATGAAGTGGAAGAAACATAATTGGGTGGAGATGAAGGGGAGGGAAATGCAAAGGGATGTTTGGAAGAGAGCATGGGTATGTTGTATTGAGGGGAGGTTAGATACGATAAGCAACAGGATGGGTATGAGGTGTTACTGCATTTATTTCTGTGAGGAGGATGGATGATGCATCGGCATAAAGAAGCTCTTAAAAATTGACAATGGTTGTTTTCAATCGGGCAATGGAGTTGAAAGTCTTTGTCTTAATGGATAAGGTGAAAAGGTATTGACGTGAGGTTAAGTGTAGAAAGATTTCCTTTATTGTTGATGGTTCACTGGATAGGAGGCACAAGTCCTTTGCAGAGATACCTAGCAATTGATTTGATGCATCGTCAAAATTTTTTTCTCCAATGAGATTCCCGGTGTGGTCATGCAATCAGAGCTTCAAAATGTACCTATAGTCACACTCTGGGAATTCACCTTCACACTTGCTGCAATGCTAAATGTTGAAATCTTGGTGTGATATTTTTTTCTTGCATTGTATGCCATCGACAAAGAGAGGGCATGGAAGGAAGTGGAAGCCATCCATGTTAATGTCAATGATGGAAGCACGTATAGAGAACTAGAGTGCCTTCTCAGAGGGTTTCATGGTTTGCAATTCCAAAAGTATTTTCTTTGGGTGTGGATGGGATGAATAGCTTGCATATTTTCGACTCAAGGATGGGGAAGCTGCACGAAATCCATTGGCATGAAACCATTGATGAAGTAGGTAGGTTGGCTCAATATCTGGATTAATAAGCAGGGAAGTACTCAGAACACAACCAATTTTTCTTCCATTGAATTCTATAAGGAATCCACCCTTGATTGCAAGGATGGGGGGTGGATCATAGGAGTACAACGAAGCAAGTTGAGATCCCTCATTGTGGCAATGATGACCCCACAATGTGACAGATTCTAAACCATGACTTGTCTCTAAGGGAAACCATTTTCCTGCTTGTTTTGGAGCCGTCTCTCTTCCGAATTGTCGATGTAGGGGAGACAGAGATGACCATGACATCAAGATCAACTATGGAATTTAACGGTGAATTTTGAAGGTCATTGATTGTCTTAAAGTGGAAGGAATGGAGGGGAAATCATGTAGGCAAGGTTGGATGGTTGACATGGTAGAAAGGATAATCTCAAGATGGTTATTCAAATGGTTATATGTAGGGTTGCTTGGTTTGATTGTGCCATTGGAGATAGTGTAAACTTTGCCTATTTCAATCTGAGGATAGAAGGATTCAACAAAGTTGTTAAATGCAGATACATGGATCTCTTCTTCGGAGCAGTCAAGGAGGTCAAAACCAAATAGTTTCCCTGGTCCTTTTTGGTTTTTGTATTCATGGATGTTTGTCTTTGCAACTACGCGACCTTGAATGGACCATTTTTTGTTGTTTGGGTTTAGTGCTTTGAACGGAATAATAGACAATGGCATGGATAGTGGTGGAGGTGTTGTATGGGATGAGAAATTAATGTTGTCTTCTGTGAGGCAAAGGGATTGGCTAGTTGATGAACTAGTTGGAAGGATAAGATTCATTGGTAGTACGAGAGGGAGAGGGCTCCCAATAAGGGATAGCTTGCGGTGGAGAACTTCAAGTTCGAGCACTGTAATAGTCCCGATAAGAAAAAAACACAACATTTTTAATATGTTAAAGTTTGTGCCAAGAAGGGGTGGTTAAAATAGGAAGTGTGGGATTGAAGTAAGCTTTTAAAAAAAGGAGGGAGATAAACTTTGTAAAGTGAGATGTACGTGGTATTGTGAACAATGGTGCAGGTGCACGTGGAAAGCTTGATGATAGAGCCTTCTTGAAGTTCTCCATATAAAAGGAGGGAGTTGAAGGCTGTTGAGAGCAAAGTCTGATGTGTGTTGGTGCCATCAGAGATATTCATTTGGTAGCATGGAGTTGTTTCCTTCGTTGATCTGATTGGGGTTAGTGAAAAAACCTGTAGGCATGGTTGGAGATGTACAAAACTGACAAGAGCAGAGATATAGAATTTTTTGTCAACGGTGGCTCCATTACGTGGGGCTTGCATGAGTATTACACGAAGAAGAAAAAATGTAAAGATAAAAGTACTAAGTTAAGGAAAGGATTTTGAGACAACTATGCATAAATCCATTCAATATGTAGTGATGAGAAAAGTAAACTGTATAGTTGGCAAATGTACATTTTCAAATGTGAGCATGGGAAATTTTATGTTTGTTGGAAACAATGTTGGTTTAATAAGAAGGAAAGAAAAGAAGTTCCATGTTTAGAAAGTATAAGGTGCATCAAGCTTTAGCCTAATGAGGGAATGGAAATAAATGAAGAGTATTATATTTGTAAGGGATTTAAAGTTCAAGTATAGTTGTGTGTTAAATTATAAAATAAAAGCAGAAAGGGTTGGGAAAAAAATATGAAAAAAAAGCTGAAGAATGATTTGTTTTCGATGAAGGACATTTGCCATGAAAGAAGGACACCAACAGAGTTCATGTTGTTTCTAGAAAACAAACGAGGAGACTCTAAAGGATATGCAAAAACTAACATAAGTAAAGATTCATTACTACAGAATATATGTATGTGAAAATTTCAAGGGGGTTGTTGATTTTATGGTTAAGGTGAACCTAAATGATAAAGGGAGAGGACAACTAAACAAGCTAAAACAGTTTGTACAAAATACAATGAGTAGATATATGTCATTCTCATCTTAGTCATCAAATGAGATTGGCTAGATGAGGGTACAAAGGTAAGATGTGAATGATGTGCAAGTATGTTGATGCATTGGGAGACATGTTGGAATTTTTGTACTCCCCGACTTCATACTCCATATAGAAAGCACCTAAGGTAATGAGCTCAGGTTGGCTTCCCGAGTGAGAGATATCGACTTGTATAGTGGGTGAAATGTTTGCCATGTTGCCTTCCTCAAAGGAATCTAAAGCTGGGATTGGATCTTTAAGCCAGTCAACCTTGGATGGAAGGAAATCTTTGGACTCGATAGAGAATTGGGTTGTCATGGAGGTGGCAGACTCTTCGGGAATGAAATATGAGCGATGATGCATGTCATCCCAGGGGTAGTCAGGTGCAGTAAGTGCTTCGAGGATTTCTTCATCATTACAGAAGCACTGTGTCATAAAGTTGGTGGACTAGGGTGCACTGGCGATCGATATCATGTAGATGGTATTAATTTATTCCGAGGAGGAAGACGTTGGGGGATGAATTTCTTCAATGGTAGGAGGGGATATCTCTAGATCAGAATGAATTAGTTCATAGAGAGTCGCTCTATATTCCGGGAGATCGGGACAGTGATGCGAGTAATGGCCGTAAATAATGCATATCGCACAAGGGTGATTGGTACACATCGATTTATCATGGGGCTTAGGGGCAGGGTCAAGTTTGACGACCGAGATGTTGGGATCATCATCTAATGTTTGCATGTGTTCCTGAAGTGCTAGTAGTTGCAAACATTGATGGGTAGCATGGCCCAAATCGTCGCACAGAGAGCATTTGGGGGAAGCACAAAATGGCGGAGGATTCTTTGTTGGATTTGGTGAAAGTGGGGCAGTGTAAGTGTGTGGACCCCTGCCCCCAGTGTGGCGGGGTGGTGCTGGTGTAGTCCCTGATGTGGATGTGGTTGCCACCCCTGAAGGTGGGAAATTCGTCACGGTAATAGGTTGAACTGGTTGTAAAATGATGTTTGGTGACGGGGAGGAGTTGGGGCGGGTAGGTACCACACAGATAGTCCTAATGTCAACCTGGGAAGATTTAAAGTAGCCATTACTAAAGTACTAACTGCTCATGAAGGAGGAAAAAGGAACAAGATAGTGTGGATGGGTGTGGCTCCGACATGACTGGGCACTAAAGGTGGTTGCAGTAGTAAAGGGGGCTGCGAGTTGGGTGGATGTGTATTGTGTGAGAGGGTGCACAAATCAGATATCTTAGCAGACCGCAAAGGGTGTGGACTGGTTTGGAAAGTGGAAGTCATGGGTGTATCGGAGTATAACCCTGGTCCGACTGTGGAGACCAATGACGTAGGAGTGTTGTGGACGGGTTGTTCAACAATGGGGAGAACATTTTATGGTGTGGCGGGGGCATTGGGATCATAGTACATAAGTTGGTCAATCTTGATCACATGTCCCTCATGGGGGAACATCATGATGCGGAAAATGAAGGATGCGACAGCCTTCATGGCATACATGTAACTACGTCCAGGTAAGAGGTTATAATCAAGCTAGGCATTGATGACCATTATGTCGATCAGTATTGTTTTTCCTGCTAATTGGATAGGAACATTGGCTAGGAGGCCTTGTGGTTTGGCTAAGTGGACATCGTAAGCTCGTAATGTGGTGGTGGATGGCTATAGTGTAGGCGATCTGAGATTCTGCTAGACGAAAGTCAACATAACGCATGTTGAGGCACCTTCATTGATGATGCATCGATGGATCACAAGATTTCAAATGGATACAGAGACTTGAAATGCTAATGTGGAAGGCATACATGGTTTGGATTGGTCTAGGTCGAATGCCATCATTCGTGAGTCAAAAGGGTGAATGGCGAATAATAGAGTCTTGCGTTGGGAAGGACAATTCTTTAAAACCTCTAAGGCTGACATAGTAGCATGGGATTGGGCTGAGTCATCCACAATGTTATAATTATAGGTGGCACAAGCATTAGGATTATTATTGATTTGACGTAGTGGGAACCGAGGGGCTTTGGGGCCCTTGTCTAATGATGCAGTAGGTATGCGTAACGGTTGATCAGTGGGAAGAGCATTGGTGGCTTTATCGGCTAGAATGGCTTTAGAGGTGGAGCCATATTGGTTTCTTCGTGTTTGTAGGTTGACATCTAGCGATGACATCATTAACAAGTGGTGAGTACCTGATTCCATGGGTTGATGAGAAAGTGCAACATAAGTAACTTGTTGCTGTGGTATCGTGGTTCCTTGAGGGGGAGTTAACGGTTGAGTGTTCACCACTCCTTGCGTGAGTAAAGGATTCTGCAATACCAGGGGTTGTGTTTGAGGTGGTGGGGGTTTGGGTGGCGTCGGCAGTGTTGTGCCCATACCATTAGGTATCGTCGGTCCAAAGTTGGCGTGCTCACTCCAAATGTGGGAAAGTGTTCGTGTAATGGTCGTATACCCCGCATATGGGACAAGGGTGGTTTTTGCATAAATTGGGGTTCTTTCCTTGTTTCAGTTGTCGATCCGGGATTTGGTTGTAGGAGCCGCGTTGTTATTTTTTGGAGGATTAGGTGGCTGGCTTCCTTGATCCTGAGGTTGGTTGTTTCCATGGTTGCATCCTCTACCGCGGTTTTGCTGGCCTTGTTGATTACGTTGGGTATTATGGTTTTGTTGTGCATACACTTTCCCTTGGGTGGCAGGGGTATTTTGAGGTTACGTGATTGCTGGAGCAGGCTATGGTGGATAATAAGCAGGAGGAGCTCGAGGTGGTCTAGGTGTTGGTACTGATTGTGGTTGTTGATAATTCTGAGCGACTGGAGGTTGGGTTGCTATAGGCGCTTCCTGTTGTGGGTAATAAGCCGATGGGGCTTGAGAGCGGGAAGGAGCATGTGCGAACTGCTTATGGTAATATGTAGTAGGTGCAACTGGAGGGATGTAGGCTGTAGGTGCGTGACTGTAACACTGTGGTGTACATGAGGGTCCATGGGTGTTGTGGGTGTGTGCCGTGGGAACATACGAATTTGTAGCTCTAGAGTGGGACATGGCTTGCGAAAGGTCTGGGCAAGTATTATTGCGCGTGATGGTAAAAGGTGGATTGTGTTACGTAATGTGTCCAATGATTCCATCGACAACGTGTAATACCCCCAATGCGTCGTTCTAAGAGGAATCGTCGCGAGGAGCGTCGGTTAAAATGGTATATAAGTAGCCAGACTGGGCATAGATAAGGTCAAATTATTGGGATTTAAGAATAGCTTCTTCTTCAGACTGGGGTAGTTCAGATGCCACATCCTTGGCAATAATGGGAAGGAGATATTTTAGAAACTAATCTAGAAAGATACGGTCATCTAACTTAATTTTGCACAAGCATCGCCATTTACACCACTCATGAATGTCATCGGTGATGTGGGTGGTTTTGTTCTATCTTCAAGATAGTAGGATCTCTACTCCCACATCGTAACGGACAGGTAACTGAAAGAACTATAGAAAGGTCGAGGCAAGGGATGTAAAAGTGGAGTGGGTCCCGTGAGGTTGCTCGATGTACCATTTATCTATAGATCCAGTAAAGGTATGTTGTAATAGGAGGAGGAAGATGGAGTCATCCACTATGGATTTGGTGGAACACCATAAATGGAAAGACATGATGTGTTTCTAGGGATCCTCACCTGCCTTGTCCTCAAACTTGGGGATGCCCGAAGGGAGTTTGGTAGGCATATGAGGCCATGTGGGGTCATGTTGGATGGGGTCTGTTAGTGCTAAGAGATGCACCTTGACTACATAAGGAGCATGGCTAGCACATCTTAGGCTCTGGGTCTAAATAAAACTCAAATAGCTTTGGTAAATAAATTATTAGTTTTATGGTTTTAATAAAGGAAAGAAACGGGACAGAGATCGGGATATAATACAGGACATGGTTGCAGCAGATGTATGATGTAACATACTATAATATAAAGGTCTACGAGCATGAATTTATAAAAATATTGAGTTAGACTCTGTTCATATCCTTAAAGAACATGCATGTGAATCATAAGAGTTCTGGTATAAAGAATAAGAATATACAAAGACCAAATCATGGAAACATGCGTCATCTATCAATTCATATATTAAAACAAAACTTGCATCATTCGATTATAATCATTTCAAGGTATTTCTTCATATCAAAGTGAACAAAAATACATCCTTGAGAATCATAATAACAGTTTGATATCCAAAGCTCTATCCATTCTCAGCCCTCGGCTGGAACTTTCTCCCCTGCTCTCAATCTCAATTATGAAATTTATAACAATTTCAATTCCTAAACCTCATACTACCTTCTCGGGATAAAAATTTAACAACAATCTAAACATAGAAGCAATCTCAAACTGTTATAGAGATCAAATGCTAAAATTATGCATGTAATGGATCTGCCACCTGCAGCCTTGAATACTTAAAAATTGCCTGAAGATGTTCGTGATTTCTTGAAAATAGTCCTCAAACTGCTTGTCCACAATTGTTTCCTTTAAATTTGGGATCGAACTCTTAATATGTTGTAGCTGCAAGATGTTCAATTAATGATCCTCAATCTTTGCTAACTTTGATGACCTCTTACAAATTATTTCCCTTGAAACTATGGAATTGAAATGAACTGTGGACTTATGATACCCATGAAGATAAAATAATATTTCAACAACTCATTTGTTGACTCTCGGTGAATTCATGCTTTCTGTTTGGTATTTGATTCTTATAACTCTTGTAGATATTTAGATTATCAAGAAGCTTCCCTATCTGAATAGTAAAAAGCATCCAAAATTGCAACTGTTAGAACAAGAAATGATCTAGATCATCGATGGATTCCAAATTTTCTACAAGATCGAACAATTCAAGTGCTATGAAGAATATTGTTGCAAAACAAAAGCTCGAAGAAAATAAGCAACATTTGAAGGTAGATCATCATCATTCACGTTGTAAATCCTTCTAAATGATTTTCTCAACTTCTGAGTGGATGCTCTGTCTCTTAGAATTATGCCACTTATTTTCGATCAAGATGAAGCATGAATTAAATTGCTAAAATATCTGATTGCCTTCAATATCATTTTTAATTGTATTTGAAATTTTTTCCTTCATCAACTTGTAGTATAGGTCATTTGACCTGTAGGCTATCCTTATGGCGTTTAATGCTTACCTTGACACTTAGATTTGTCTCGGTGCTTGGCATTATGATGCTTGCATGTCGCCTGAGATCGACCACTTGACATTTGTATGAATACTTTAACACTGCGTTGATGCTTCAACAATTCTTCAACATTATCTTAATTAAGCATCCAGCAATTACAATACGTAGATCGGCTTCGGAGGGCGAAGCTTGTCACTGCAACAAATCTATATGCCTAGACACAATGTTCTAGGCTCATTTATCCTTTAGAAACATCAAGCTGTAACTTCCAGAAAGCTTCCTAGAGACACGAGAATATGCCTACTAGCACCCTACACAAACTGACATTAATTACAGACTGAGCTTGGCTTTTGATGCAATCTTATACTGCAGAGGCAAGTTGCAGAGCATACACCCGGCTCGACTCAGACTTGCAGAGTAGCTCAACACATGAGCGGACACAAAAACTCACAGACAATTGCAGAGCTCTAACCACTAGAACGCTCAGACTCAAATGCATAACTTAGACCCCAAGCCTTTCTTTTATAGCATTAGATCCGGTGAACCGGTGGCTTGGAATGAGAAACTGGAAGTCTAAGGCAAAGATTATGGGGTAATGGTGGGACCACACCATTATTATCTCATACCTTCGAGGCAGAGCCATATGGGGACCCGGAATCATGACTCATCATGAATAAAACTACTACCCGACAACTTTATTACAATGGGCCATCTAAACAAACTAAAGTGGGAGGCATAGTCCCGAAAAATTACATCGTCGATTCTTTTAAAGGCTGGCCCACCACAGCTTTCATGATGCTTACAGTAAAAGTAAATAAAGAAAATATATATACAAAGTGGAGATTCATGAAAGAACCCATAAAAGACAAAATTAAACTTGTTAACCATAGTCAAGCGGACTATGATCTGAATCAAATCCCTCGGACCCAAATCCATCATGGTCAAGTTCGTTGTCGTCTGAAGAATGTTGTAGAAAGTATTGGCGGTGATAATCAATACCATAATGTATTACATCCTCCATCTAGTGAGGGGCATCTTCACGGAAACATGCAAAGAAAGGAGACTGCCGGAAAAGTTCAGGCCTCATGTAGCTGGGAATGGAAACATCAACAAAGAAACAATGTTTGATGACAAGTTGAAATTCTTATCCTGGAGTAACTGAGGGGTGGACAGTAGCACCTTTCCAAAGGATATCAAACTGGAAAATACAATAGATGAGAGAGGCACCATATATTTCATCTTTCAGGACAGGAATGAAAACCTGAGGAGAGGCATGCTCTAAGGCCGAGATTCTGGGAACATACAAAAAGAGTAAAATTTTCATCCAAGGACTCCACTGACGAGTATGGAGATCATCATAGAAGAAACATACACTAACTTTTCCATTTTCTCTAGCAAGCTGGTGAATGGCATAAAAATCTATCCATCTAATAGCAGGGTCAAAAATGTAAACAAAAAATTGTTGTTCTCCTGAAAGCAAATGAAAATGCCCAATAATCATATTGACATGGTTGACTCTGAGAAGGGGATTATTGAAATTTATATTGTAGTTGCGGCGTCCCTTTGGAGAGTTTAGTTGATCTTGAAGTATCTACTGTTGGATTTCAAAAGGAAGAGTCTAGATTTTGTTGTGAAAACAATCACTGCAATAACAGTAAATGCATTCATGACAAACAAGAACTGAATTGTCTGCTGCTGAGGATGAAGACTTGCCTTTTTCAAAAACTTTGATCTCTCGGAATTGTGATCCTTCTCGGGTTAACATATCAGCAAGATGATTATCTTTGCTAGCTTTGTAGACAATTTCAAAATCAAAATCTTGAAGCCATACTTCCCGTCTTAGAACTCTGGAATTTCCATGTTATAGAAGTCCTTTGTTACCAAGCATACCCTTCATATGATTAAGATCTGTTCTAACTATAAAACAGACACTTTTGAGGAAAAGTCTGAAACGATGAATACCCTTCTTGACAGTAAGGATCTCTTTGTATGATGATGGGTACTTGGATTCTTCTTTGGAAAATGTTCCATACGTATAAGCACAAACCTCCTCTTTCTTTGAATGCTTTTGCAATAGCACAGCTGCCCAAACTTGATCAAAAGCGTCAGTCTCTAAAATAAAAGGTAGATCTAGGACTGGAAGAGCAAGGGGAGGAAGCTTCTGGATGTTTGCTTTGATTATTCTGACTGTGTCAGTCATAGATGGTATCCATTTTGTGCCAGGCTTTAATCTTTTCTGTAATAGCTTTGTGTCTTTTTCCTATGCTTGATAAAATTGTCTGATATAATTCAAGCAGCCGAGGAATCGCTGAACCTGTTTAGTATCTTGCAATCTATTAGGAAACTCTAAGAGTTTTTGCAAAACATGTGGTTGCAGAAATATTCTTTTTTGTGAAATCTGAAGGCCCAAGAATTCAATGGAAGTCTTGGCAATAACAAACTTATCTAGGGATGATGAAAGTGCAATCCCATGCTTAAAAACAAAATTATGAAATTGTTCTAAATGGATCTTATGCTCAGCTATTTTTCTGCTAAAAATGAGCAAATCATCAATATATACAATAACAAAGTCTAAAGAATGAAAAATGTCTTCCATTCTTTTTTGGAACTCTGATGGAGCATTCTTCAGG
The DNA here is from genome assembly GCA_027924585.1 of Larix kaempferi. Classification (NCBI taxonomy): domain Eukaryota; kingdom Viridiplantae; phylum Streptophyta; class Pinopsida; order Pinales; family Pinaceae; genus Larix; species Larix kaempferi. The sequence continues at coordinate 20,021,943 of BSBM01000797.1, read as the reverse complement.
CCAAAAGGCATTACTGTCCATTGATATTGGCCATGAGGGACTACGAATGCAATCTTGTACCTGTCTTCTGGTGCTATGCCGATTTTCCAAAAACCACTCTTAAGATCAAACTTACTAAAGACATTGGCTTTTGCTAATTTTGACAGAATTAAATCTTTATGTGGTAGAGGATACCTGATTGGTTCTAAAGCTTTGTTCAATTCTCCATAATTAACTACCAATATTTTCTTTCCTCTTTTCTACTCATAATGCTTATTGACATAAAATGCTGGGCAAGCCCAAGCACTTTTGCAAGGTTCTATCAACTTCCTATCCAACAATTGTTGGATTTCTTCTTTGCATGCTTGCTGCTCCGTAGGACTCATATTATTTGTTGAGGCTTTCTGAGGTTTTATTTCTGTATTATGTTTGTATGGAAAAGTGACATAGTATTTTTCTGTCTTCCAGAAGGAATCTGGATGATCAGAAGTACATTCCTTTTGTAACTTCTAAGTTATTTCTGCAAGGATGTCTTGACCATGTAGGTCTGCATGTTTGAGAATCTTTTTTATTTTTTCCAAATCCTTGACTGATTCTTCGACAATGTCTAGCTTCTCTGGAGAAATTCTGATAGTGAAAGCAGAATTTAATGGAATGGAAGTTACAGTTCCTTGGATTGTGAAATCAACTGAATCTTCTCTAACTGACATTGGCAGGTGTTTCTTGACAAAATCTTGTCCTAGTAATATGTTAGCTCCTGTGTCTAAACAATATAAAGTAACATATGTTTTGATTTTTCCTAACAAAATAGGAAAATATGGAGGAATAAAATTTACCTTGATGAGTTCCTTGTTAACTGCATTGAAGTGAATAGAGATAGGCTGCCAAAAATATTCTGGAATGGCTTTGTATTTACAACCACTGTTGATGGCACCTGTATCTACTTGTGCATCCAAGTCGTAAGCTTTATACCCTTCTATTTTGATCTGGATAGGTACAACCATCCGATCTCCTAAACTTTTTTGTTCAGGGACTAGTTCTTCTGCTGTTTCTGGAGCTGGGGTAAAGTTGTGAGCTTTTCTCATTGTTAGCTGGATATATTCAGAGTTCAGTTCATCGAGTTGATGTAGATATCCTTGTATACGTGTAGCTAAGTTAGCTAATGGTTCTCTCTCTCTTTTTACTTTGTTTTCAAAGAAAACAAATTTTCTGAGAAGATCTGCCTCGCTTAGATCTAACCCTTCATACGTAGGGACACACTGTGAAGGTTTTGGCTACTTTTTTGTCAACTCATCAATCTTTTCTTGTAGTCTTCTTCAGATTATGACCAAGCCTGGAGAAAGACTAACCTTTCTTTCTTCTAACTCTTCTATCTAACTTTTGAGAGAAGCAAAAGAAAACATAAAACAATTATTGATAAAGGTTTGGTCATCATCAGAGCTATCCAAAGAATTAATGGAAAGCTTATGGAGATCTAACTCATTAGAACTAGAATTATATTCAGAGTCATCTGTAGACTCATGAATGGAGAATCCTTCATCTTCTGATTGTAACTCAGGGACTACATCCCACTCAGCAGGATTGTACTCTGCCATAAAAATCTCACAGATTTTATTATGAAACTTTGTCTTCTTCACTGGACACTTATTTTCCCAATGGCCTTGCTTTCCATAGATGTAATAGGTAGACTTTTGAAGCGGCTGGGTCCTTTTCTTAAAGACAAAGCTATTCTTTCTATTTTGAAAAAAAGGTTTCTTTGGATACTTCGAGATTTTTTTTTAGGAAGACCAGAATCTGTAATGGGACCGAGAACTGGATTCAGCAGAATTTTTGGAATGGCAGGTGCATGCAGATGTTACATGTGGACGAGGCTTGAAACAACCATAATTGGCAGTTTCACGAAATTGCTGATAGGCTGACTGAGAAACAAAAATTTGATTTTTGAGATTTTTCTATGTCTTCATGGCGACACATTGCTATCAATTCTGTTTCTCTTATGTGTGTTATTCCCTTTTGAGGAGGGAAGAGTTATTATTTTCAAAGTCTAGTGTATTTGATACTTTGTTGTTTGAAGAGATAACATACGCATTCACCCACTCTCAGTGCTATCAGCCATCAAGGGTATTCAGGCGTGCAGTAGTTCTTCTTCACGGTGCTACATTTCTCTAGGTTCACCTTTGAATTTATCTCTTCTATTATGGATTCTTCAAATAGCAGTTTTTACTTCCCTGAATCTGCTTCTTCTAGAAAAGAGAAACATACTAAGCAATGGTCATGGTTAAATAAGTATTTAAAGAAGACTAATTCCGATACTCTATATGATACTCGTGTTGTGTCTCAAGAATATGAACCTCATCCAAACTGGTCTTTTCTTGAGATTGATGTCAAGAAAATATATGACCTTCCTATGTTTAAGTTTTGTGTCGCTCAGTTATTTCGTTTCACTTCTGTGAATATTCCTATATCTGTTGGTCAGTCTGTATATCAGATCCTGTTAATCAAATCTAAAGATATTGCTTGGGGATTAGAATAGGAATATAAATATATTCATATTGGTTTAATACAGTTTCGTATCGACCCTCTTGTCCGTCCCAGATTAAATACTTCTTGTCTATCATGTGTTCGAGATTCACGTCTTAACAAATTTGAAGATGCTTTGTTAGGTGGTTTTTAGAGTCCTCTGAACAATGGCCCTGCATGGTCATCTCTTGTTCTCCGATATCAAGTTTCTCTTACAGAACCATATATTAATGAGTTTTTGCAAGCCTATATCCAATTTTCAGGCTTTGATATTGCCCCACAATCCCAGATCACTCAATCACATTGTTCTATCTGTATTCATTTTTTGTCAACGACCATGCCTGCAATTAATCTTAAGTTGCAGAAGAGAGTGCTCTAGGAAGGAGTTGTTATTGGTCTGGGAAACACTACTCCCCTCCAACTCGAATTTTCTCAGGTAACCTTACCTGAAGAATGGAATAGCACATACCAACCACTTTCTCAGAGATATCTAGAACTCCATGATGCTTCCTCCAAACAACTTCATGTTGTCCAACATCCCGATGATAACACTTCTCTTAGATTTTCTCCTACACAATCATTTCCTCCACCATCACCTGCAATTAGTAGATCTGTTTCCCATTCTCAGTATTTACCCCATAGGTTAGAAACCCCATTACGTTCATCTACACATATACAACCATATGATTCTCAGCTACACCAACATATGGTTAACCACAGTCAGTTTCCTTCTGCATCCTGCAAATTTTGTAAAGAAAAACATACCCCACAAAAACAAAAAACATTTTAGTCTATTAATTCACACTCTTCATCCTCTTCCTCTGTTGATCATAAAGGTCAACATACTGATTGTCCTGATTGTTCTTCTTTGTTCTAAGATATTATAATTTTGTCTCTCCCCCGAGAAAAATTTGGAAACTTGTCCCAGATTTCAGCAAGAATATTAGATTCTCGCAATTCTAGTCCTTCTTTCAAGGATGGTAGTTTACAGTCAGATTTTCAATTTGTTAATTTGAGAAGCCCGAATGATCCTAAACTTGCAGAACAAATCCAGTTACAAAATTATGCTAACTTCCAGTCTGTATGAATAGCTCAAAACCTGGATGATGTTTCTAGAGATGTTTTTGAGCTCAAGGCTCATCTGCAGACACTGCATGGATCTTTAAATCATATTTCGGATACTGTTAACTCTTTGGTTAAGAACCAAAAAGAGCAGACAGCTAGGCTATCAGATATTGAAACTGGTCTCAATGTTATTACAAGATCTGTAGAAAATCTATAGTCAGCACTTCCAACTCCTTCTTCTCCTCCTGACTATAGTCAAATCAACCAAGAAGGCTATAAGTTCAAATATCATTTTGGTAGCTCAAGCCCCCATAAATTCTTGAAACAGTTAAGTCCACATAGACTACAAAGTATTAAGAATGGTGCTGAATTGCCTAGAGAAAAGTATGAATTGTTGAAACAAAGAGTTCTCTCACTTGGTTGCCATGACATTAAAATGGCATCCTCCACTATCTCTATGGATTCTGAGATAGGTGAAGCCTCTAGCAACCCAAAAAGAAACGGAGCCGAGTCACATTTCTTCCAAAATCAAGCTAGAAGTGTTTTAGGTCAAGATGTCAACCACAATAAGTTTCGCACTCCATTCCGCAAATGGACAAATGAATTAAAAAATGTAGATATCAAGATTGATTCCAAATATCTATCCAAAGGATTTGGTAACACACTGATTATTAATTATGATTTCTTGGAAAATGATCAGATTCTAAATCTATTCCAAAAGATCAATGCATGGGCATTCCAGAGAAAAGCAGAAACTAAAGCATCCTGGAAAGATATAGCTACGCAACTTACTTGGGCATTTATAGGAATAGCAAAGCTATGGTGGGAAAAAATTTCAGAAGAAGAAAAAGAACATTTACTAGAGAATGAAGATCCTTTAGATTCATGAATTGCTTGGTGCATTACCTCGTGATGCATCTCATACTGTTCAATTGTACATGTCCCAGAAATTATGTGATATCAATCTTCTTCAACAATATTTTTGTACATTGCAGACCATGTTGTACAAAATTATAGATCATCAGAATGTTGCCTACCTTCACCATTATCTTGCCTCTCTTCCTGGAAAAATCCCAGTTCTTGTCAATACCTATTTGTCAAATCATCAAGTCAATATTCAAGAGTTATCTCTTTCTAGTTTACATCAGCATGTGCTCACAACCCTCCAAAAAGAATGTGTCGCCATGAAGACACAGAAAAATCTCAAAAAACAAATTTTTATTTCTCAGTCAGCCTGTCAGCAATTTCGTGAAACTGCCAATTATGGTTGTTTCAAGCCTCATCCACATAAAACATCTGCATGCACCTACCATTCCAAAAAGTTTGGTGAATCCAGTTCTTGATCCCATCCTAGATTCCAGTTTTCCTAAAAAAAAACCTCGTAGTATCCGAAGAAACCTTTTTTTCAAAATAGAAAGAATAGGTTTGTCTTTAAGAAAAGGACCCAGCCGCTTCGAAAGTCTACCTATTACATCTGTGGAAAGCAAGGCCATTGGGAAAACAAGTGTCCAGAGAAGAAGACAAAGTTTCAGAATAAAATCTGTGAGCTTTTTACAGTAGAGTACAATCCTGCTGAGTGGGATGTAGTCCCTGAGTTACAATCAGAAGATGAAGGATTCTCCATTCATGAGTCTGCAAATGACTCTGAATATAATTCTAGTTCTGATGAGTTAGATCTTCATAAGCTTTCCATTAATTCTTTGGATAGCTCTGATGATGACCAAAACTTTATCAATAATTGTTTTATGTTTTCTTTTGCTTCTCTCAAAAGTCAGATAGAAGAGTTAGAAGAAAAAAGGCTAGTCTTTCTCCAGGCCTGGTCATAATCAGAAGAAGACTACAAGAAAAGATTGATGAGTTGACAAAAAAATTGCCAGAACCTTCACAGTGTGTCCCTACATATGAAGGGTCAGATCCAAGTGAGGCAGATCTTCTTAGAAAAAATTGTTTTCTTTGAAAACAAAGTAAAAAGAGAGAGAGAACAGTTAGCTAACTTAGCTACAAGTATACAAGGATATCTACATCAGCTTGATGAACTGAACTCTGAATATATCCAGCTAACAATGAGAAAACCTCACAGCTTTACCCCAACTCTAGAAACAACAGAAGAACCAACCCCTAAACAAAAGATTTTAGGAGATCGGATGGTTGTACCTATCTAGATCAAAACAGAAGGGTATAAAGCTTACAACTTGGATGCACAAGTAGCTACAGGCACCATGAACAGTTGTTGTAAATACAAAGCCATTCCAAAATATTTTTGGCAGCCTATCTCTATTCACTTCAGAGCAGTTAACAAGGAACTCATCAAGGTAAATTTTATTGCTCCATATTTTCCTATTTTGTTAGGAAAAATCAAAACATATGTTACTTTATATTGTTCAGACACAGGAGCTGACATATTACTAGGACAAGATTTTGTCAAGAAACACCTGCCAATGTTAGTTAGAGAAGATTTAGTTGATTTCACAGTCCAAGGAACTGTAACTTCCGTTCCAGTAAAGTATACTTTCACTATCAGAATTTCTCCTGAAAAGCCAGACATTGTCGAAGAATCAGTCAAGGATTTGGCAAAAATAAAAAAGATTGTCAAACATGCAGACCTACATGGTCAAGACATCCTTGCAAAAATAACTCAGAAGTTACAAAAGGAATGTACATCTGATCATCTAGATGCCTTCTGGAAGAGAGAACAATACTATGTCACTTTGCCATACAAACAAAATACAAAAATAAAACCTCAGAAAGCCTCAACAAATAATATGAGTCCTATGGAGCAGCAAGCATACAAAGAAGAAATCCAACAGCTGTTGGATAGGAAGTTGATAGAACCTTGCAAAAGTGCTTGGGCTTGCCCAACATTTTATGTCAATAAGCATTCTGAGCAGAAAAGAGGAAAGAAAATATTGGTAGTTAATTATGGAGAATTGAACAAAGCTTTAGAACCAATCAGGTATCCTCTACCACATAAAGATTTAATTCTATCAAAAATAGCAAAAGCCAATGTCTTTAGTAAGGTTGATCTTAAGAGTGGCTTTTGGAAAATCGGCATAGCACTAGAAGACAGGTACAAGACTGCATTCGTAGTCCCTCATGGCCAATATCAGTGGACAGTAATGCCTTTTGGCCTGAAGAATCCTCCATCAGAGTTCCAAAAAAGGATGGAAGACATTTTTCATTCTTTAGACTTTTTTATTGTATATATTGATGATTTGCTCACTTTTAGCAGAGATATAGCTGAGCATAAGATCCATTTAGAACAATTTCCTAATTTTGTTTTAAAGCATGGGATTGCACTTTCGTCATCCCCAGATAAGTTTGTTGTTGCCAAGAATTCCATTGAATTCTTGGGCCTTCAGATTTCACAAGGAAGAATAATTCTGCAGCCACATGTTTTGCAGAAACTCTTAGAGTTTCCTGACAAATTGCAAGATACTAAACAGGTTCAAGGATTCCTAGGCTGCTTGAATTATTGTTGATGTATATGTAACTTTAGAATGTATTTCATCTATGTATTTCATATATATTTATTGTACCCTTATAAGAGATCTATTATTCCTCTATAAGGAAGTGTCGTCATGTGTATTGACAAGTGTCACAAGTGTGTGTACTTGCCGATGGGTTATTAGTCCACCATGTGTGGGGTCGGCCTTAAAATATATATTATATTGTGGATATACATAGCTAGACAAGTCGGCCCCATAGTGTAACTGGGAAAACAAGTTGTAACGCCCCATATTTTGACTAGGCGTGTTTATGAGTTAGACACCTTTCACTTTATTTGCTTATTATCTGTTGGACTCAACTAGACAGAGTGAACTATATTTTCAGCATGTTAGACGTGATGATATGTTGCTACTATGTTTAGGATGTTACTATGCCCATGTTGATACTACGATTATGATGTTATGATGTTACCATCTTCATGATGTTATTAGGTTTATGTGGTTACTATGTTGTAGTTATCATGAGATTCTTTTATTTAATAATGACAGTGTAGGTTTAATAATCATCCTGGATGAAATGTGATATATATGATGTGGTAATTATGCTGTGATCGATTTAATGATTTTATGTGATGAAATAAATGATGTTGACAATATGGATCAGACGATGTTAGAATGGAAATATTGTTATAAATGTATGGCTGCAAAGTACTAATCCATAGGACACCGGGCCTATATAATAGCCAAATACTTGATATGAAGTATGGTATAGTACCTATTTTGCAGAGAGCCTTGCTTACAAAAGTTGATGATACGATGACACAAACCAATAATCTCTAGAGAAGCAAAGTATGATTTGATAAGGGTGTAGACCCAGTATGTTGAGAGGGATGGATGTATTGCCCACCCTATGTTTCTATGATACCCGGGGTCGTGGGAGGGCCGTGCTGAGACACGCTCCCCAAGTTGTTGTGATGACGATGGTCGGATGCCTGCTAGGAGAGGCTAGGTCCGCTAGTTAGCCGATGCTAGCACTATCAGGTTTTATGTGGTTGGGTCAGTATAGCTGGCACCCATTTTTGTACTAGCAGAGGAAGGATAGGGAGGATGCGGATGCAGGTTAGGATGGTAGGATATTTTAGTTAGTACTGTTGAGGTTTGGGTATTCCGTGATCTTGAGTTAGTGGTAGTAGGTACATTTCCTTGTACTTGATTCACTAAACTGATGTAATCATAAAAATAATGAAATGAAATTTTAAAAACTCATAATGATAACCGATGATGTTTTAGTAATGTTATGATAAATGTAATATACTTGTTCTATTTGCATGTAGTATTATTAGTATTATATAGATGTTAATCATAGGAAATATGATGTATGTTTATAGTACTTGTCCGACCTCTGCATTCACTGGCCATTCATGCACATTTTTTACATGTGCCATAGTATCGGTTTACGACATACTTATCAGTATTTAACAATATTATAAGTTGTCATAGATAACTCAGTTAAGGTTTGGGTAAACGGCATGAGTAATAGATGATCGATTTGTTTATGTATAAAATAATTTAATTAATCTTATATGTAAACATTGTAATGAACAATTAAAATAATTGCCGCCAATTGTAATTCTCATCAAGTGAAGGTATCGAAAATATGAAGTATAGCAGATAAACATTAATGTTGGAAGCATGTATTATCTAATTGTTAATATTGATTAATTAAACCCTTAAGAATACTTCCTTTATCAATGAAAGTATGTTAGATTAGTGCTAAGGTACTTATTATTAATTAAGTATGTTAGATTAGTGCTAAGGTACTTAAATCACCATTAATATTTATTATTATTATTATTATTATTATTTAACTAATGTTAATAATGATAATGTGTCCTTATTGGAATGAAAGAAATCATAAGTGGGTAAGTGAACATGTTTGAATTATTAAATTAATTAATTTATTGTTATGAAACGAGAAAGGAGTATTATTAAATTATTAAATGAGGAAGGTTAAGATAAAACTCAATTAAATTTATATTCATAAATTGCTGTCATGTCACAAAACCGATCTTAGATTGGATTTTTATATATATTTATAATTAAAACAAACTACCACTTCAAATTTGAAAGGGTCAACATGATAGTATTTAATTATTATTCATTCAACATATTAAACGGAGGATAAAACTAAAATTGAATCCACTGCTTCATGAATGTCTTAAATTGAATATTTCGAGAATCATTAAATAATGTACATTCAACCCATCAAATCCAACCCAACTAGTCTTAATACCATTGAACTGCTCGAGAAAAGAAGTACTATAAAATAATATTTATTTATGAATTGGATTGTAAAACAAGCAATCAACTTAATGTTTTGGGGACTCAAGGGTTTTTATGGATGGCGGTGGAGTAAACAGGAAGGCAAGTGGAGGAGGAAAATGGATCTATAAAGCAATGGTTTCACGGAGATGAGAGGGGGGGGGGTTGGTTTTCTTTTGGGAGAGGTACACTTAGTATTTTAGTATTTTGATGAAAAGGAGGAAAGCCGAGGAGGGGGAGAACTCGAAGCTTTAAGGAGGTGGGAAACTCAAAGACTGATGTGGGGTTAACTCAGAGAAAAATTACTATTGAACTATGGAAAGGTACTACGGAAAGTTGTTGTCGGGATTATTGGTTTGTGGGCTCGGGGGCTAGGAAACCCGTCGGTTTCCTAGGGCCAGCACGATAAGAGCTAGTTGGTAGGGTGGTTCATCCATTTTTGGTATAAAGGCTTGGAACGGAAAGTTTGCGGGAGCAAAAGCTTGGACGGGAAAGGCTACAGGAGCAAGGGGACAATCTACAACCTACATCGGTCCAGGTATTCTACTGGTAGTTAGAAAAATGATTATATTTCAATATACTGAGTATTATGCAAGAAATTACAATTATATGTATGTTGTTAAAATTACTATATGTAGGTGCACTGCATGCTACTAGACATTTTCTAATCACTAAAATTATGCAGAAAATTAGCATAATGAAAGCATAATGATACTTATTTATTATTGAAATAAATAAGAAAGAAAAACAACTCCGTAGGAGCTGGTTAGAAAACTTAATTTCAAAATCTAGAACTTCAGTGCCCTTCCGGATAGAGGGGCACTGCACTTGGTATCAGAGCACAAGGCTCAAACACTCAGACCTTAGGGCCTAACTACACCTGGAATTATAGTGAAATTTACCAGAAAATAACAAACAAACATGATGTTTGCAACAAAAAAGGGGAGATAACTTGAAGAGCCTTTTATCTATTTATTTATAAAGCATAACAGAAACAGAACTTGAACAATGTATATATATATAGATAGATAGATATTGAACAGAAAATTTTGAAATTATGTGTAAACCTAGCATCTTCCACCCAGAAAATTGAACATAAAGTTTTGGAGAAAAGCTAGGAGGCTGCCTGTAAAGTAAACGGACTCCCATACTCCAAATCTATGGTGGATGGGAATATTCTTCCTGCAATATAATAGAAAACTAGGTTAATAAATGTGTACATATATGAAGAAAAAAAAGAAAAGAGATAAAACCTGTGCACAATGTGTCACTTTCCAAAGCCAGCCCTACTCAAGGGTCTCCACAGCTGGTACTTTAGTGGCAGCTTGCATAAAACAACAAATGAATAAAGGAATTCTACATTTCACAAAAGTTTATCACATTTACTTAATTCTTTGTACTCAAATGAAATGAATGAAATAAATTCTGTGCATATTGCATATCCTTATTTATAATTTAAACTGGCAAAAGCAAAGCACATTGTTGAGGATGAGAGTAACAGATTTATTACACATAATTAAAATGTTTAAAATCTCCATGTGGCAATGGTAATATTTCAGGTTTCTATTGGTAAAAGTGGTCAACATGTTAAAAACATATAAAATAGAAAAGAACATAATTTACAGAGATTAAAACTCATTTCCTATCCAAGAGCTATAAACTACATGTGCCAACACAAAAAAAAAAACTAATTACCTGCATAAACAAAATTTGTCAGGTTAGATTTTGTTGTTAAGGGTTCTGCTTAGGAGAATATGGGCTCCTTTTTTTTTAAACCAGAAATATATATAGTTAAAGGCACAGTAAAACAGTGTGATAATCGTCTTGGTAAATTACAAACACAATAATATCTATATCTATATATGTAAATAGCCAGAAAATGATTACCCTTCAAAGGCCCATCCACCATTCGGTCCAATTACCTGAACACATAGTAATGTTGTCTTTATCTTTGTTTCCAAAACAGAAAGTGGATATCTCTGTTTCATTAGGAAGTATTTGAAGCTACGCCAGGGTTTCACCTTTTTCTATTTTTGCACAAGTGTTTTTTTTTCATTACAGCCTTGGCTCTTCTCCCCTAACAGATGGAACTCTTCATCAACTGAAACTGTAACAGACACAGAAAATGAATCTATAATCCTAATATCAACAAATTTAGTCTCATAAGGTGACATGGTGGCACTCCATAACCCCTTTTGCAGCGATTTCCACTCATACTTAGGGCATTGCCCAAGTCCAAGAGATGCATTCTGATGAAAGCAGACTTCAATCTTTTCAACAAATTTTCCTGACAACACTTCTGAGGATTCCACCCTAACTCGAAATGAATGAGCATATGTATTGACGTTAGTAAACCTTGGAAGGCCTGGAATGTGAACCCGCTCACAAGCTATCAAAGACCCAGGCTTAACACTAGGTGAAGCATCAATGAACGGAGCAACCTTCAGCTGTAATTTGAATGGAATGCCAATACGAACATCTTTAAGGGAGGAATTCGTCGAAGAAGAATTTGAGCAGAGTAGGAGGAGAAGTAGTAGTTCAGAGAAAACGCACTTCCACTTCCAAAGGGAGGACATAGATTCCATTATTGATTTGTACTTCTGAAACTGGCAAGAAAGATGCAACCTACTCCCCTCTATCCAAATTGGGTTTCTCTGTTTCTGTCCAAATTGGGTTTCTCCCCTACGAGAACCAAATTCTTCTTCTTAAACTGTAACCTTTCGAAGGATTTCTATGAGTCTTTTAAATCTCAACATTTCTATTTCCAGTGGCTTCAGCACCGAACCCTAAACTTTGAAGTCGCAGCCAAGCAAGCCTCCTGCAGATGGCTAGCACAGGCTTCCAAGCAAACGTCGTAGCCGCCTGCAGGGTTAGCGTGTGTGTGCTTAGTCCTGCTCGCATTATTGTCTACTGCACTGTGCTTAGTGCTTCTCGCATTATTTCCTATAAATAATAATAAATAAATAAACTGGAACTTATCCTCAATAACCTAGCCATTTACAGGTAATTTTACAAATATATATATATATATATATATATATAGATCTCACCCTCGGCCCAATTTCTGTATTATTTATGAATACTCGTTAGCATTTAAACCCATTACTTAACAAACTACCACACTTAACAAGCCAAACGACAAGCAATTTTACCTTTATTCTGGGAGCGCGGAGCAACACTGCTACATATCGCAGTAAGGAAGCCGTGTGCTACTTCACTCATTGGGTGATGTGAAGGTTAAACCGCCGACCCTCAAGAACAAAAGAAGATAAATAATCTTTCCATATCTATAAAATAAAAAAAGAGGGGGAAAATAATGAAAACTAAATAATAATGTAGCTGCCATATTGACGCAAACCAGATTCTGGAAATAATCAGGTTGCCTTATAAAAACCTCTTTTTTGGCGGGCCGAGGACAACCCTCATCGTGGGTACTCATTTGGATTTTTTATAAGCTCTCTAACGGCAGGCTCCAACCAGCAACAAATAGTCCAGTGGCATAGTTTAATTTGGAGCAAGTAAAACCTTCGGCAAAGTCAGGTCATCAACAATAGGCTCACCCATAGACAAGCACAATGCATCAGTAGCCAAAGCTTAAGTGCGAAAGGTTTCATGCTAAAACCTAAATGTGGAGTAAGCAACTGGAGAAGAAACGCTTAACACTAAAACAGCAGAGAAGTTCCATTTAGAACACGCATAGGGCTGATTCTTCATTTGTATATTGGACCAGCCTGAGGTTGCAGCGTGCAGCATTCGAAAAAGGAAGCATACAACTACAAGCACTATCAGACTTACAGATGCATGGAGGAAAACAAAATATTTAATCTAACTCGTAAATAGGGATTATTTTCAAATAAAGCCAAAGCATGCAAAAGATACCAAACAGGCCCGAAAGAACAAGAAAACCCGCACTGCAATGCATCTATTCATCGAAATAAACTAGAAAAAATCATTTCTTGCCAGAAAGTACCTTCAAACAACCATGATTTTGAACGGATAAGTAGGCAAAAGACATTTTTCTTTATCTCAAGTCTAGCTAAATCCCAACCCTCGGACCTAAAATCAGTGAATCCTCGATCGCTCGCAAAAATATGTTTGCTCGGAAACGTTGATTCTAGAAGCTTTAAACTGGCTAAAGAAATTACAGAGGAGCTCATTTTCTGCATCAAAACTACTGCCTCAAGAATCCTCGCAAGAAGGAGACAACGAGGATGTAGGATTTTGACTAACCTTTCATAGCAGGAAACTATTATTCGACCAAAAACTCAATCGGGCAGTGGATCTGCACAGTTTCACACCATACTGGCACATAGGAAACTCGAAAAGAGATCAAACCAAAAAAAATGAGAGCTCACGCACGCGCGAGGGAGGTGGAGACTTGATATAAGGAGGATCCTTCAGCTGGGGGCTCCTCGCTAGAGTCCACCTAGTAGCATGCACACTGGCGCGTGGCAAGCATGCGGGAGACCCTTACGTGGGCACCCTTGAACCATAGGCTACCCTGGAGGTGAAAGGATGGGGATCCGGGGGCAAGTCAGGGATGCGTGGGGAAATAAGGGCTGCGTGCCCTGTGGAGAGAGAGAGTTGCTAGCTAGGGATTAAGCTAGGGTTAGGTTAATATTCTATAAAACAAATAATAATAATAATAATAATAAAATGTTTAAAATTATTAGTATAAAATATTTAAAAATTCAAAATTATAGTTTCCATTAAGTCTAATCAACGAAGATTTTTGAAATATAAAAAAAAATTAAAATTAAAATGATAATTGATGTTGATTAAATGTTTTGATTAATGTCTAAATTAATGATATATCAGATTTTAATTAATGATGAAATATGTTTATTTAAATTTAAATTTTTGGTTTAAATTGAACTAGAATGTGAAATAGTGATGTTGATAGTGGAATATTAGTGCTTAAATTAAGTTAAATTAATTATTTTTATTATGCTGAACCATTAAGATTAATGTCTGGGTTTAATATGTAGACTTGATCAAACATTAATTAATTTATTTAAAACTTAGAAAATCCATTACCGAGACTGTAACATATAGTCGAAGAGATGAAACAAACACATAATCTGAAAATAAGGAACTGCTGAAACGAGCATGGCGAGCTGAATGCTAAGACGCTAATTTCACTACATGACAAATCATTAATGAAAACGACCATAGATTTCAACACGTTGATCCTAACAAACTGTTCCTTGCACATAAGTATAAATATAGGCATTTCTAAACCTTTTTTTTTCCCAATAGAGGAGCATTACATTTGGGGGGCACTACATCTGGTTACTAAAATTTCAAAATTTTGGTGAAATTTGAATGCTTAAATTTAATATATATTTAAATTTTCATATATAAAATTTAAATTATAATTTATATTTAAAGGGAGAAATTTAAATATTTAAATTTAATATATATATACATTTAAATTTTGGAAAATCTCTCTCTCTCTCTCTATATATATATATATATGTGTGTGTGTGTGTGTGTGTGTGTGTGTGTGTGTGTGTGTGTGAAGTAAGGACAAAAACAAAAAAACGTATGTGTAATTATATAATAATACAAAAAAAAAAAAGACGATGTGGTTGCCAAATGCTAGGAGTAAAAGATTATATATATATAAAGAGGGCAAGAAGTAAAACATTAAATGAACTAAATAATAAATAGGTAATATAAGAAGGGGACTATAGTGAAACAATTTATAAGGAATGAGGAATGAATTTGAACATAGTAAATTAATCACAAGGATGATAGCAATATAAGTAATAAGTATGATGGTGAAAACAATGAAAGTAATATTTAGAAACTGAAAGTACACTACGGAACATTAGTTCGATGTGTTGTTCATTAAGAGTTAGGTTGGTGAGAGTATCTTAATTTAGCACTTGAGATACCTTGTGTATTTAGCTATGTGAATAGGTGCGTCGTGACCTACTGGAGGTGTGATGTCGATCTTTCTATAGCTAGTGTTCGAAGTAAGTAAGTTTTGACCTGATCTGGATTAATATGGAGGGACATATTTTGTATCAATGTAGTGACTTCTTATGGCTCATGTTTCATTCTAGTAAGTGTCGACAGGATGTCATATGAGGGGGCTATGCTATAAATCTCGAACCTAAGTTTTGAAGGATAAGTGAAATGGCAAGGTGGTATACCTTAAAGATTGTAATGAATGAAGAAGTGTTCTAGTTCTATTAGTTAAATATGATGGTGGAGTCCACTTATGTTTAATTGTTGAATAAATATACATTTGTGTTCAAATATTAAGGGATGATGGTTACCACTATTAGTGACTAGCATAATTGTGTTGCTTCCCATTATGTACAGGATCTACAGGTTATATATATATATATATATATATAAGGGGAGGATCATCGATAGAAACAAGAGATGTATTAACTAAATCTAATAAGGTAGTAAATGGAGTAAGGACATGGTAGGAAAGTTATAAATATGGGAGATAATTGAAAGTCAATAACACTTGACCAATAGTCTAACAACCATTATAAATCAAGTACTTTGGAATTTGTAATAAGACTATGTTTTAGGAGAAATAGTGCATTTCCAATTATGAGAAATGATTAAATTATTTATTGATGAGAATGGGTATCTTTACAAAACTGGCAGGTAAGGGAGTAAGATTATATGTGTATCTCATGTCTAGTGATAATGTATAGTTGTATGAGGCACCTAGATATAGGTGGTAGGTCAATATTTAAGGTATGTGTGAATGGATTCCTCTATTGGAAATTTAATTAGTATTAAAATATGGGAGATATCTATGTATTAAAATCAACACCATAAATTTTCTATGTGTAATGTGCAATTAATCATGTTTCAATGTAGTAAGTGGAAAGATATTGAAGGAACTAGGTATGCGCGAGAAAAGGGTAGGGGTTATATGCCGCTAGTCTTGCTTAGGTTAAATTGTCACGATGGGGGAAAATATTATTGAGAAACAACTAGGATTTAATAATTACAAAATGAACAAGCAATAAAATAAAAAAGTAGGTAAATTATTGAAGGACTAATGAAGTTACCGTGAATGAACGTGCACCGAACCCTCAACAAGGTTAAGTGAAATAATAATACAAGTAAATGGGGTAATAATGGAGGCAAAATAGGAATCGATATGCACCTCAACGAATAACGTTACGTTGTTTAAACCCCTAATGGATACTATCAGTGAACTTAAGCATTTTGATAAGATATAGTTACTAAAAACATTCTAATAAATGATAGTTCTCCTAATTTAATATTTGTTACAATACTTATGGTAATCAAGGATGCAGATTGCTTATTAACACTAAGGTAATAATAATGTTTGACCTTAGGATGAAACAACAGGGATCTTCATCTCCTAGGAGAGGTATGCAAATCTTAAAGATCCTTGTAGTTGCTTGTTGAATAATTAAAGATTATGAACTCTCAGCTCTCCATTTTAAAAACATCGAATATTCTATGCTAAGTTAGATCAAGATACGCCTATGATGAGGACTTGGTTGTATGATGAATAAACTAATCTGGATGAGGTAACTTAAGGCAATGGTTATAGGTTCATAGTATGATGCTAAGGTGGGTAGCACCTAATTATAACCTTTAATAATTCTAAATATAATATTGAGATTCTCCAAGAAGGATTAATCTAAATGTCTCATTAATTATTAGAATACATATTAGGGTATTATAGATATAGAACCATAAGATAATATCAGCATAGTTGGTCAAGTCAAAGCTAAGTAGGGCAAGTATGGCCAACACCTGCTACTTGCAAGAATGAAGAGGTTAGGCATCAAGACTTTCCCTACATTATTATGACCATAACTTCGGGACGAAGTTTCCTGAGGGGTGGGTATATGTAACGCCCCATATTTTGACTAGGCGTGTTTATGAGTTAGACACCTTTCACTTTATTTGCTTATTATATGTTGGACTCAACTAGACAGAGTGAACTATATTTTCGGCATGTTAGACGTGATGATATGTTGCTACTATGTTTAGGATGTTACTATGCCCGTGCTAATAATACGATTATGATGTTATGATGCTACCATCTTCATGATGTTATTAGGTTTATGTGGTTACTATGTTGTAGTTATCATGAGATTCTTTTATTTCATAATGACAGTGTAGGTTTAATAATCGTCCTGGATGAAATGTGATATATATGATGTGGTAATTATGCTGTGATCGATTTAATGATTTTATGCGATGAAATAAATGATGTTGACAATATGGATCAGACGATGTTAGAATGGAAATATTGTTATAAATGTATGGCTGCAAAGTACTAATCCGCAGGACACCGAGGCTATGTAATAGCCGGATACTTGATATGAAGTATGGTATAGTACCTATTTTGCAGAGAGCCTTGTTTACCAATATTGATGATACGATGACACAAACCAATAATCTCAAGAGCAGCAAAGTATGATTTGATAAGGGTGTAGACCCAGTATGTTGAGAGGGATGGATGTATTTCCCACCCTATGTTTCTATGATACCCGGGGTCGTGGGAGGGCCGTGCTGAGACACGCTCCCCAAGTTGTTGTGATGACAATGGTCGGATGCCTGCTAGGAGAGGCTAGGTCCGCTAGTTAGCCGATGCTAGCGCTATCAAGTTTTATGTGGTTGGGTCAGTATAGTTGGCACCCACTTTTGTACTAGCAGAGGAAGGATAGCGAGGATGCGGACGTAGGTTAGGATGGGAGGATATTTTAGTTAGTACTGTTGATGTTTGGGTATTTCGTGATCTTGAGTTAGTGGTAGTAGGTACATTTCCTTGTACTTGATTGACTGAACTAATGTAATCATACAAATAATGAAATGAAATCTTAAAAACTCATAATGATAACCGATGATGTTTTAGTAATGTTATGATAAATGTAATATACTTATTCTATTTGCATGAAGTATTATTAGTATTAGTTAGCTGTTAAGCATAAGAAATATGATGTATGTTTATAGTACCTGTTCGACCTGTGCATACACTGGCCATGCATGCACATTTTGTACATGTGCGATAGTATTGGTTTACGACATACTTATCAATATTTAACAATATTATAAGTTGTCATAGATAACTCAGTTAAGTTTTGGGTAAACGACATGAGTAATAGATGATCGATTTGTTTATGTATAAAATAAGTTAATTAATCTTATATGTAAACATTGTAATGAACAATTAAAATAATTTCCGCCAATTGTAATTCTCATCAAGTGAAGGTATCGAAAATATGAAGTATAGCAGATAAACATTAATGCTGGAAGCGTGTATTATCTAATTGTTAATATTGATTAATTAAACCCTTAAGAATACTTCGTTTATCAATGAAAGTATGTTAGATTAGTGATAAGGTACTTATTATTAATTAAGTATGTTAGATTAGTGCTTGGATGTATAGGATTGGGTTAATCCTGAAAGAGAATGAGTTGGACTCATACATAAAAGAAGACATCCCTATCGCAGAGGATGAAGAGGCTAAGGTATTGTATAAGAAGAACTTGGTCAAGGCAAAGAGAATCATTGCTGATTCCATCAAAGACCATCTCATACCCCATGTGTCTTCTCTAAAGACACCCAAGGCTATGTTTGACTCTTTGACAAAGCTATTTGAAGGGAAGAACATAAATCGGAAGATCACCCAATGGAATCAATTGAAAGGGGTGAAGATGTTGAATGGAGAAACCATTCAATCTTACTTCTCCAAGGTCTTGCAAATCAAGGAACAACTTGAAGTTGTGGATAATGGTGAAGTTGAAATGACCACTCTGAATGGCCTTCCTAGGTCATGGGACTCCTTTATTCAAGGAATCTGTGCAAGAAAGAAGTTGATCTCTTTCAGTAAACTGTGGGAGGAATGCTCTCAAGAAGAATCTAGGCTTGAAGCTCATGAAGAAAAGATGGAAGGTGAATATCAAGCTCTCGCAACCCATACCAAAAGAAGCAAGCCCAAGAAGGAGCACTCTCACTTAAAGAGATCCTATCACAAAAAAACAAAAGAATAAGAAGGATATAAGATGTTTCTCATGCAATGAGAAGGGTCACTTTGCTTCAGAATGTCCCAAGAGCAAAAGGGATAACATCAACTCCAGCAAGAAGAAGAAAGGCAACAAAAGAAAGTTCCATGCTCATGCTACCGAAGATAATGAACCTCCAAAGAAGAAGGCTAGGGCAGAAAGTGATGATAGTAATGATGACTCATCAAGTGAAGAAGAGTATGTTCTAATATCTTCTCTCATAGGTACTATCTCCCATGGTTGTAATGATTGGTTAATTGACATAGGGCTTCCAAACACATGACTAGGTTTAAGGAATCTTTTGTAAACCTATCTGAACATGAATCACCCAATAAGGTGAAACATGGGGATGATTATCAATACCCAATCAAAGGAAGTGGTGAAGCCTCCTACAACCTAGATTTAGGAAAATCTTTGAAGATGAAAGAAGTCCTTTATGTACCTGGGCTCAAAAAGAACTTACTCTCCATCTCTGCATTAGATGCAAAAGGTATGAGGGTTGCATTTGTGGATGGCCAAGTCCTAATGTGGCCAAAGGGAAAGACCATAAATGATGTAGTAGTGATTAGAGAGCAAGAGGGAGGTTTGTATAAATTGAAAGGACAACATGAACATGCCATGGTGCATGAATCCATGGAGCCAAGTGAACTTTGGCATATAAGACTTGCTCATATGCACTATAGGGCGCTTCCAATTGCAAGCAAGCCTATAGAGGGTCTTCCTGAAATCAAGACCAAACATGAAGGTGTTTGCAAAGGATGTGCAAAAGGTAAGAACATTAAGAAGGCTTTCCCAAGCAGTGAAAGCAAGGCAAAAGGTATCCTGGAAATCATCCACTCAGATATATGTGGTCCTATGTCATCCAGTTCTCTAAGTGGGTATGCTTACTATGTCTCATTTATTGATGACTTCTCCAGGAAGACTTGGGTATACTTCTTGAAGAACAAAGATGAGGTGTTTGATAAGTTCAAGGAATTCAAAACCTTGATGGAGAATCAAACTACAAGAAGATTAAAACATTTAGATCCGACAATGGTGGAGAATTCACCTCAAGTGACTTCAAGAAGCTTTGCAGTGATTCAGGGATTAAGAGGGAGTTGACTGCTCCTTATAATCCTCAACAGAATGGAGTTGTAGAAAGGAAGATCAAAACAATCATGGAAGCAGCAAGGGCAATGCTGCATGACCAGGATCTACCTATGCATCTATGGGTAGAAGCAGCTAGAACAACTGTATATGTGCAGAACAGAACACCCCACAAGATATTGGACAACAAGACACCAGAAGAGGTATTTTCTGGTAAGAAACCTAAACTCAGCCATCTCAAAATATTTGGTTGTCCAGTATACACTCATGTCCCAAAGGAAAAGAGGACCAAACTAGATCCTTCAAGAAAGAAGGGTATCTTTGTGGGTTACAGTGAAATATCGAAGGCTTACACAATATACTTTCCAGGGCTCAAGAAGATTGATGTAAGCAGGGATGTGACATTTGATGAAAACTCAGGATTCATCAAATCAAGGAAGGCACCTAACAAAGTTTATAAAGAACCTAAGGAAACTAGATTTCAAGACACTACCATGACTGAAGCAATTCCAAAAGTTGTTCGTGAATTTGAAGATCTGCAAGAACCTGTAGACCCACCCCATGAGGATAACTCTCACAAGAGGAAACCTGCATGGGCTAGAGAGCTCATTCAAGATGCAGCAAGATTTTCCATTTCAGAAGAAGAACATAGAGCAAAGAAGAGAACCACATCACATACCAGCTATGTTGCTTTACTCTATGACATTATGAACAAAGAACCTTCCAATTATGAAGATGCAGTGGAAAAGAAAGAATGGAAGGATGCCATGGTTGAGGAATACCAATCAATAATGAAGAATGATGTTTGGGATGTTGTCCCAAGACCTAAAGAGAAGTCTGTTGTGACTTCCAAATGGATCTACAAAATCAAGCATGCTGTAGATGGCAGTATAGAGAAATACAAGGCAAGATTCGTAGCTCGTGGCTTCTCTCAAAAGGAGGGAATAGATTATGAAGAAACTTTTGCACTTGTAGCCAGGTTTACCTCCATCAGAACAGTACTTGCCCTGGCCACATCAATGAAATGGAAAATACACTAGATGGATGTCAAGACTGCTTTCCTGAATGGTGTAGATGAGGAGGAAGTATATGTGGAGCAGCCACTCAGTTTCGAAATACATGATAGGGAGTCATATGTCTACAGATTGAAGAAATCCTTATACGGCTTGAAGAAAGCTCTGAGAACTTTGTATGGTAGGATGGACAGTTTCCTACCTAGTTTGGGATTTACCAAGAGTAAAGCAAATTCCAACCTTTACTACAAGGTTGAGGAAGGGAATCCTATGATTGTACTCCTGTATGTGGATGACTTATTTGTAATAGGAGATGACAAATTGATTGCAGATACTAAGAGGAAGCTTGCTGTCGAGTTTGATATGAAAGATTTGGGAATGATGCATTATTTCCTAGGTATGGAGGTGTGGCAGAGTGCAGGTGGATCTTCCTTGGTCAAGGGAAGTACACAGTAGATATCCTGAAGAGATTCGGGATGATGGATTTCAAGGCATGGCCACACCTATGGAATTGAATCTGAAGCTTCTATGTGATGCTTCATCTGAGCTGGTTGATGTCTCTATGTATCATTAGATGATTGGGTCCTTGATGTACCTGATGAACACGAGACCAGATATTTGCTTTGCAGTGAACACATTGAGCCAGTTCCTGACGGATCCAAGGAGTGTTCACCTGGTTGCTGTAAAGCATGTTCTGAGGTACTTGAACGGTATAGTGGATTATGGGCTCAAGTATGAAGCAAATCAAAAGTTTAACCTGCAGGGTTATGTTGATTCAGATTAGGCTGGCAGTACTACAGATAGGAAGAGCACATCTGGATGTTGCTTCAGTATGGGATTAGGTGTGATCTCTTGGTTTAGTGGGAAGCAGTCCTGCATAGAATTGAGTACAGCGGAGGCAGAGTATGTTGCAGCCTGTTTAGCTAGTTCTGAGGTAGTATGGATATGGAAGCTACTGTCTGAGTTATGTGATCTCCAGTTGGATGCTACTGGTATCTTTTGTGATAACCAGAGTTGTGTGAAGCTGTCCGAGAACCCAGTGTTTCGTGACAGGTCGAAACACATAGAGATCAAATATCACTATATCAGGGATATGCTGTAGAGAGGAGCTGTGAAGCTCCTGTATGTTGCAATGGATGAGCAGATTGCAGATGTGCTGACGAAACCACTAGCCAGAGTGAAGTTTGAGTACTTCAGAGAGAGGCTTGTTGTTCTTCAGATTGATTACACTTCGAGGAAGAAGTGATGGACACATTTGCAAAAGCCGTTCCAAGCATGCTAGAAGAAGGATCCTTCACATGGCTATGGATGTAAGCGCTAGATGATGAGCATTAGGATGATGCTCCAGTTACTGCTCTGTATATGCATCAGGAGGATGTTGGATATGATCAGTTGGATCATTTATATGTATATGTATGTACGCATCATGTTGGATGCTGGATATGATCAGTTGGATCATTTATATGTATATGTATGTACACATCATGTTGGATGCTGGATATGATCGGTTGGATCATTTGTATGTATATGCATCATGTTGGATGCTTGGACCATGTATCTGTATATGTATCAAGTGGATACTATGTATGATCAGGTAGATCATGTATGTTGATATGTATCATGTATGATCAGGTGGATCATGTATTTGTATTTGTATCAGGTGGATACATTGTATGATCAGGTGGATCATGTATGAGGATATGTATTAGATAGATACTTGGTATGCATCAGGTAGATGCATTGTATGATCGGGATGATCATGGATGACGAGCTTCAGGATGTTGCTCCAGATGATATGCAACAGGATGTTGCAGTGATGATGATCAAGATGATCATGTGTACATCAGGATGATGTATGGTGAGTATCAGGTTGATACTCTATGGCTATGGATCAAGTTGTGCAGATGAGCATATAATTTGGCCCTGGGAGATTTGCAGATAGTCTTGCAAGGTTTTGCCTATGGCATGTAATTTGGCCTTGGGATATCTGGCAAATGCTCTTTTGATGTTTTTCTCTGGGAGGACATATAATTTGGCCCTGGGAGATATGTAGATACTCTTGCAAGGTTTTTCCTATGGCATGTAATTTGGCCCTGGGATATCTGGCAGATGCTCTTTCGAGGTTTTGTCCTATGGCATATAATCTGTCCCTGGGAGATCCGATAGGTTGGGCTGTGTGCCCAAGATAAGTCCTGGGATGCTCTTGCAAGGTTTTTCCATGACCCCATATAATCTGTCCCTGGGAGATCCTATAGGTAGAGTTGTGTGCTCGTAACAGCCTGGGATGCTCTTGCAAGGTTTTTTGGTGAGGTCACATATAATATGGCCCTAGGAGATCCTATAGGTAGAGTTATGTGCTCATAACAGCTTGGGATGCTCTTGCAAGGTTTTGTGACACATGTAATAAGTCGTGAGGATTCCATAGTATGGCCAGTGATGATGAAGACCTGCAAGTGGTGGGCATACATCTAGTATGAAAAAGGACTGGATCTGTAGAACTTCCTATGATGAGTAGAGTCAGAAGTTGATTGAGATAGCAGTAGCAGTGATGATGATGATGATGATGCATCAATGACAATGATCCCGAGAAGAAGACTTGTCTAGAAGATCTGTGTCAAGAAATACCTTCCTAGTTAAGAGGGAGTGTTGATGTATATGTAACTTCGAAATGTATTTCATCTATGTATTTCATATATATTTATTGTACCCTTATAAGAGATGTGTTATTCCTCTATAAGGAAGTGTCATCATGTGTATTGACAAGTGTCGCAAGTGTGTGTACTTGCCGATGGGTTATTAGACCATCATGTGTGGTGTCGACCCTGAAATATATATTATATTGTGGATATACCTAGCTAGACAAGTCGACCCCATAGTGTAATTGGGCAAATAGGTTAAGTATAAATAGAGATCGGGAGATCTCTATTTTGATCACTCGAAAACTCATACTTCTCTCACTCAAAAAGTGGCGCACTAGTGAGGAGGAGGATCATCTGCTACTAGGAGACTATCTCAGTGTATTTTTGTTGTACTTTGGTTGAGCCATTGCTCTCTCTATCTCTGAGGAAGTTGTGGGGTTTTTCACCTTAGGGTTTTCCCCATGGAAACTTTGTGTCTCTTGTCTCTCTTGATTTTGTATCTTGTGATGCTTGATATGATTGTTATGCATTGATATAATGTACATGTTATTCTCTCAGTAAAGATCCTAGAGTATTGTGAATTAATGCTCAAAATTTAACAATTATATCAGACAGTTTTATCAAGCATAGGAAAAAGACACAAAGCTGTTACAGAAAAGATTAAAGCTTGGCACAGAATGGATACCAGCTATGACTGACACAGTCAGAAGAATCAAAGAAAACATCCAGAAGCTTCCTCGCCTTGCTCTTCCAGTCCTAGATCTACCTTTTATTTT
Organism: Larix kaempferi; assembly: GCA_027924585.1. Classification (NCBI taxonomy): domain Eukaryota; kingdom Viridiplantae; phylum Streptophyta; class Pinopsida; order Pinales; family Pinaceae; genus Larix; species Larix kaempferi. The sequence goes on along the minus strand of BSBM01000797.1, from coordinate 19,997,071 downwards.
AGAGATGGATGCTTCTGATCAAGTTTGGGTAGTTGTGCTGTTTCAAAAGCATTCAAAGGAAGAGGAGGTTTGTGCTTATACTCTTGGAACATTTTTCGAAGCAGAATCCAAGTACCCATCATCACACAAAGAGATCCTTGCTGTCAAGAAGGCTATTCATTATTTCAGACTTTTCCTCAAAAGTGTCTATTTTACAGTTACAACAGATCTTAAGCATATGAAGGGTATGCTTGGTAACAAAAGACTTCTAGAACATGGCAATCCCAGAGTTCTAAGATGGGTAGTCTGGCTTCAAGGTTTTGATTTTGAAATTGTCTACAAAGATGGAAAAGATAATCATCTTGCTGATATGTTAACCCGAGAAGGATCACAATTATGAGAGATCAAAGTTTTTGAAAAAGGCGAGTCTTCATCCTCAGCAGTAGACAATTCAGTTCTTCTTTGTCATGAATGCATTTACAGTTATTACAACGATTGTTTTCACAAAAAAATCTAGAGTCTTCCTTTTGAAATCCAATGGAAGATACTTTAAGATCGGCTAAACTCTCCAAAGGGATGCCGCAGCTACAATATCAATTTCAATAATACCCTTCTCAGAGTCAACCATGTCAATATGATTATTGGGCATTTTCATTTGCTTTCAGGAGAACAACAATTTTTTGTTTACATTTTTTACCCTGCTATTAGATGGATAGATTTTTATGCCATTCACCAGCTTGCTCGAGCAAATGGAAAAGTTATTGTATGTTTCTTCTGTGATGATCTCCATACTCGTAAGTGGAGTCCTTGGATGAAAATTTTACTCTTTTTGTATGTTCCCAAAATCTCGGCCTTAGAGCATGCCTCTCCTTAGGTTTTCATTCCTGTCCTGAAAGATGAAATATATGGTGCCTCTCTCATCTATGGTATTTTCCAGTTCGATATCCTTTGGAAAGGTGCTACTGTCCACCCCTCAATTACTCCAGGACAAGAATTTTGACTTGTCATCAAACATCGTTTCTTTGATGATGTTTCTGTTCCCAACTACATGAGGCCTAAACGTTTTCGGCAGTCTCCTTTCTTTGAATGTTTCCATGAAGATACCCCTCACTGGATGGAGGATGTAATACATTATGGTACTGATTATCACCGCCAATACTTTATACAAGATTCTTCAGATGACAATGAACTTGACCATGATGGATTTAGGTCCGAGGCATTTGATTCAGATCATAGTCCGCCTGACTATGGTTAAAAAGTTTAATTCTGTCTTTTATGCGTTCTTTCATGAATCTCCACTTTGTATATATATTTGCTTTATTTACTTTTACTGTGAGCATCATGAAAGCCGTGGTGGGCCGGCCTTTAAAAGAATCCACAATGTACTTTGTCGGGACTATGTCTCCCACTTTAGTTTGTCTGGATGGCCCATTGTAATAAAGTTGTCGGCCAGTAGTTTTATTCATGATGAGTCATGAGTCCAGGTCCCCATATGGCTCTACCTCGAAGGTACGAGATAATTATAGTGTGGTCCCACCATTACCCCGGAATCTTTGCTTTAGACTTCTAGTTGCCCATTCCAAGCCACTAGTTAACCAAATGTAATTCTATAAAAGAAAGGCTTGGGGTCTTAGTTAGGCATTCAAGTCTAAGCGTTCTAGTGGTTAGAGCTCTACAAGTGTCTGTGAATTTTTGTGTCCGCTCATGTGTTGAGCTGCTTACCTGTTGATATTGGGTATGGGATTTGAATGACTTGCATGGAAACTCGATGTAAAGGACTGGTGGTAGAACATGAAATAATATGTGGCTTAGAAACCCAAGACTTTTACATGACTTAGCTTTTGATATTTGGGAGATGAATCTCAATGAATGATAAGCTCCATTTTGGCTTGATTTTAAAGTGATTTTAAATGGCTAGGAGAACTTGGTGTTTTCGACATAATTGAAGAAATCAAAGGATCGGGAATAACCTAAGACTTCACCATGTTAAAGTTTTAACATAAGGAGAAATGTTCAGGATGACCAAAAATCAAGTATTTGACAAAAATAGGCATTTTGGCAGTGAGAACTGAGGTCCATCTTTATATGTATGCTTTCTGAAACTAGAATTTCATGATGTAAATTCTAGTTACAACATCTGGCTTCATGTAGGGATGACATTCTCCCTGCAAGATTCCAAGAACAAGTAGACTAAGGGCCTTATATCCATTGGGCTGGAGTTATCTACGCAACCAACATTCATCACTTATTTAAGAAAACTGATAACCCTGTTCCAAAACTTGCAACCTTGCTCATCTAGCTAAAATTGCTCACTCCAAACAATACTTGTTGAAAACAAACCTTACACTGCAAACTGAAGGAAATGCTTAAAATCATCTGCTTATTTATTTACAACTTCCAGTCCTAATCATCTGCTTCCTTTCGATTAGGTAAAATCATGGTTCCAATGAATCCATACAAACATCTGACTAACTGGTGAAACTTCTGCTCTGGAAATGATGAATAAAGGAACCCATGAAATACCAAAATGCATTTCAAAAGAACATAAAAGCCAACCTTCGTTTGAAAGAAAAAATATGACATTTGAACTGCTCAAAGACTCCATATAATCAACAAACGGATCAATGAAGCTATAAAGAATTACCTATTGCTAATGTTTCAGCTGAAGATCAGAAGATATTTGCATATCCTCTTCCTCATAATGGCTGCCACTTTCAACTACCTACAAATCTGAACATGGTTGCGGACTGATTTCTTTGCTAATCATAGGTTGTTTGATATTGTCTGCAGATCCAAGTTGAAACATGATGAATGCAGGCTTGCTGATTTGCAAAGATGGTTGCTCAATGTCTTCTACAGATTCAGGATGGTTGATTTCCACACAATGTTGTTTCTCACAAAAATCTGATTCAAGCATGACAGATATAGGATCGCCATTTTCTGGAAGTCGTGGCTCAAAAATACTCATTATAGATTGTTCCAATAACTCATTGACATTCTTCTCATTGTCTACATATGGATAACTGTGATACATCTGCTCCATTTGTTCATGGATAATGGACTGAATGCCATCGTGCTCTAACATATTAAGATCATCATCACTATATTCATCATAAATTGGAACATCATGAAAAAATTCCAATGCCAAGGATGAAGCTTTTTGCATATTATTATCAGTAATATGACTTCCAAAAAGATTCAAAACAACTCCTGTATCATAATCATCACTATTAAAAATATCCAGATTGGTACCAAATATATTTAAAGTATTACGATTATCAACTTCAATATCAGAATGTTGAAAAACCTCCTGCTGTAAAACAGAATTGGGAAAAGATAAAACTGACAACACATTGTTTTTCTCTTCTTTAACTTTATCATCTTCCTCATCATATACATGAGAACCTTCATAAATATTTTGAACAACAAATTCATCTTGAAAATGACTGGAATCTTTTTTAGACTGATTAAAATCAAATCCCTCTTCATCAATCTTTTCATTACAAGGTTGATCTTCATTATCCATTTCTAATTCATGTTTATGGGAAAACACATCATCTTGAAGATCATAAGAGAGCTAATGAAGATGGTGATGAACAATTTCTTCTCTATCTATATCTTCAATCTCATCACACAATTCATATTCTTCACAACAATTTTTGAATAAAAACTCATTTGAAAAGTACCTTTTACAGTGTTCATGGAATACTGTGTGGAAATCCTTTAAGGATGAAATGCTGGAAGGAGATAATGAGAAATACCATTCATGTGCATCGCCATCCAATGAATACATGAACATATTCATACAAACATCTTTGTGCTTTAGATCTAGCAAATTCATGCACTCATGAAACTTAATGAGGTGATTTGCAGGAATGTCTTCTTTCCTTTCTCTGAAGTTGGGTAGAAAAGTCAAGAGGTGCAAAGCTCCAAGCCACAATGGCCATCATTCAATCATGTGATGTCATTTTGGATCTTCGATCATTGGAGTCGCCCCTATATTCTTGGGAGTCACCAGTGAAGAAATTTGCAGTCATATAAGTGTCCACGTCTTCTTCACTATCAAGAAGAGGATCTAATCAATATCAAACCCTGAGGAAGATAACTTCATTTCTCCGTCCCCAGCAATGGTGCCAGAAGATGTTAGTGCTAAAAGATGCACCTTGACTGCATAAGGAGCATGGCTAGCACATATTAAGCTCTAGGGATAAATAAAACTCAAATAGCTTTGGTAAATAGATGATTAGGTTTATGGTTTTAATAAAGGAAAGAAACAGGACAGAGATCAGTATATAATACAGGACATGGCTGCAGCAGATGCATGATGTAACATGCTGTAATATAAAGGTCTACGAGCATGAATTTATAAAAAGAATGTGTTAGACTCTGGTCATATCCTTAAAGAACATACATGTGAATCATAAGAGTTCTGGTATAAAGAATAAGATTATACAAAGACCAAATCATGGAAACATGCGACATCTATCAATTCATATATTAAATTAAAACTTGCATCATTCGATTATAATCATTTCAAGGTATTTCTTCATATCAAAGTGAACAAAAATACATGCTTGAGCATCATAATAATAGTCTACTCTCCATAGCTCTATCCATTCTCAGCCCTCAGCTGGAACTCTCTCCCCTACTCTCAATCTCAATTATGAAATTTATAAAAATTTCAACTCCTAAACCTTTTACTGCCTTCTCGGGATAAAGATTTAACAACAAGCTAAACATAGAAGCAATATCGAACTGTTACAAAGATCAAATGCTAAAATTTTGCATGTAATGGCTCTTCCACCTGCAGCCTTGAATGCTTTGAAATTGCCTGAAGATGTTCATGATTTCTTGAAAATAGTCCTCAAATTGCACGTCCACAATTGTTTCCTTTAAATTTGGGATCAACCTATTAAGATGTTGTAGCTTCCAGATGTTCAATTAATGATCCTCAATCTTTTCTAACTTTGATGACCTATTACAAATTATTTCCATTGAAACTATGGAATTGAAATGAATTGTGGACTTATGATATCCATGAAGATAAAATAAGATTTCAACAACTCATTTGTTGACTCTCGATGAATTCATGCTTTCCCTTTGGTATTTGATTCTTAGAACTCATGTAGTTGTTTAGATTATCAAGAAGCTTCCCTATCTAAATAGTAAAAAGCATCCAAAATTGAATCTGTTAGAACAAGAAACGATCTAGATCATCGATGGATTCCAAATTCTCTACAAGATCAAACAAGTCAAGTGTTGTGAAGAATATTGTTGCAAAACAAAAGCTCGAATAAAATAAGCAACATTTGAAAGTAGATCATCATCATTCACGTTGTAAATCCTTCTAAATGATTTTCTCAACTTCTGAGTGGATGCTCTGTCTCTTAGAATTCTACCACTTCCTTTCGATCAAGATGAAGCCTGAATTAAATTTCTAAAATATCTGATTGCCTTGAATATCATTTTTAACTGTATTTCAAATTGTTTCCTTCATCAACTTGTAGTACAAGTCGTTTGACCTGTGGGCTGTCCTTATGGCGTTTAATGCTTACCCTGACACGTAGATTTGTCTTGGTGCTTGACATTATGATGCTTGCATGTCGCCTGAGCTCGACCACTTGAAATTTGTATGAATACTTTAGCACTGCCTTGATGCTTAGCTGTTGAGCTCGGGTATGGGACGTGAATGACTTGCATGGAAATTCGATGTAAAGGACTGGTGGCAGAACATGAAATAATACATGGCTTAGAAACCCAAGACTTTTACATGACTTAACATTTGACATTTGAGAGATGAATCTCAATGAGTGATAAGCTCCATTTTGGCTTGACTTTAAATGGCTAGGATAACTTGGTGTTTTTGACATAATTGAATAAATCAAAGGATCGGGAATAACCTAAGACTTCACCACGTTAAATTTTTAACATAAGGAGAACTGTTCAGGATGACCAAAACTCAAGTCTTTGACAAAAATAGGCATTCTGGCAGTGAGAACTGAGGTCCATCTTTACATGTATGCTTCCTGAAGCTAGAATTTCATGATGTAAATTCTAGTGACAATAGGGTCGTTGGTCAATATGGCCATGTCAGGAAGGTTGAGGCTAGCCATGAATGGAAAACTGGAATAAGGATGTGACATGATTACTGGGGCGTATGTGCTACTAGTAGCGCCTATGGTGGGGCGAGTGACCCCAATGGAAACATCATTGGTATAGGTCATGATGGGGCTCGTGGGGCCTCCAGCCATGAGTGGGGGGACTGTGTATGAAGGCATGTGCCCCCAATGTATGCAACTAGAATACGAGTTGTAACAGGAATGTTGGGACCCCCAAACAAAAGTGTGGAGGTTGTGTTGGAAGGACCTATGCCTCCAACTGTACCATGAGTCACTAATGGGGCAGTAGTGGGCCCAGTAGCCATTGGGTTGTGAGTGGTGACGGGGATGGTATATGTGGGTCCTACTGATGGCATACCCAAGGTGTGTGTTGTCGTGGTGGCTAGAGCGGTGGTGGTCCCTCCACTGAAAACCCTTCCAATGAATAGGTTGGGATTCATGCCAGCCATGGGGCCAGACAGAGTTGTGTATATAGGGTTTCCTGATTATATCTCAGAGTCAGATGTGAAATGGGGGGCGTTGGAGTCAGGTGACAAGGCTCTACGCCTATGATGAGTGGTGTCAAGTGATGAGTCTCTATGCTTGTGATGAATGGTGTCAAGTGAACCGTGCTACAGGGGCTCTCCCCGGAAGCACCGAGAACGTCTCGAGGACTCAATGGTGACAGACGGATAGTAAAACAGTTGGGTTGTGGTGAGTGAAAAATATCGAAAATCCTAAAGCAATCGTGCATGCAGAAGGAGAGTGCAAAAAATATGTCACTCAAGCCAATAATAAGCTCGAAACGTTCACTATAACAGTTGTGCTACGGTAAGTGGAGCAACAAGAAAAAGGTGGTAAGAATACCAACAAGCAAATGGCTCCTAAAAAAGAAAAAATGGCATACTCGGTAAACTAGGGGGAGGTAAGGGAGCATGCAAACGCCTAACTAAAAGGTATGTTGGCTCAAACCAGACATATGCTCTGCAAGGTGATGAAATCCAAGTCGAACAATATGAAAAGCATAACCAAATGGTTAAGGATATCCCCCTACCGAGAGGGACTCCAAGTAAAAGAATCCTAGAAGAGAGGCTACTAAGATACCCAGTTCATGACATGTCCGAAAATGTAAATCCGCAGCTCTCATTCTATCATCGTTGTACCCCTAACCAGGTAGCACAACGAGAACAACGAGTAGGTAGCCTTCAGTTACTGAATGGATTGCGGTATTCCACTTAGGCCTCTGGAACCAGTCTTGCTATTTACCCTACTAGGGGAGAGGCCTTTCCAACAAATTGGTGTATAACCGTGACAAAACATACTAGGGGATTTTGGTACCCTAATGGACAACTTCTATGTCTCAAGTGTAAATGACTGAGGGGTGATGTTTGGATGCCTATCCTCCCTGTCCTACCTAACTACAATGTTCTTTCATGTTCCCCAAGTGGGATTAAAAGGTTGGTTGAGTTAAGTAATTTTATGGCTCACTTGAATTAAGGTGACAGAGTGTGTGTAAGTGAGATGATGTAACCAACAAAATGCCACACTTGGGAAGCTATCTAAAACATGTAAAAAACCGAAATTCAACTGCAAATGCTAGAATTTAAATATAAATGCTAAAATTTTCTTTTCAATGTAAATGTTGAAAATATGTAAAGTGGCACAGTGAGAGAATAACAGAAAAACTCAATGCATAACTTGGGATGCAGGTAAAACAGGGGGCTGTTAATGTGCATAAAAAATGCAAAAACAATCTCTGTAGAAATGGGTAAAAAACACAGAAAACCAATCGCGGGTTTTGGTCCAAAACTAGCAATCTCGGTCTCGGTTGTCTGGTCGAAATCTGCAGCTTGGGTCAGAGCAATGGGGATGGAGGATGCAGGCCAGATCACAGGTTGAGTGCTATGATCTGCAGTCTAGACCGCGGCTTCATCTCTGGGATCTGCGGTTTGGACCGCGGCTTCGGGCCTGTGATCCTTGGTCTGGGCCGCGGGATCTGGGACTGGGCCTGCATGCTGGAACACGGTTTCAGTGCAGAGGGATGTGGATGGGACTGCAGGAATGAAGGTGAGGAATTCAACTAGGGCCATGGGTAGGGTGATTATATTTTGTGGATGAGGCCGCGAGAAGGGAAACGAACGACGCGATCTAGATCGTGGTGATGTGGCAGAGTTCGGCGTTCAAGGCTGCAACAAGGGAACAACGTTCGGCGAAGGCGGCCGTAGGACAAGGGGAAAATAATGGAGCTGGGGGTGGGGAAAAGAAGCTAGGTTCGGTGGGGTCGATCGCAGGACTGGGGGAAAAAGACGCGGGTTGGGCCGCATAAAAATGTCAAGAACCTGCAATCTGGGCCGCAGCTGAGGGCTGAACAACCGCGATCTGGAATACGAGTGTGGGGTAAAAAACAAGGTTTTCCGGCATGAAAAAATGACTATTGAAAACAGTGGCCAAATAGAAAAAACGGGGACTGCAGGTGTTGTAGGAACAACAAAGGGCTTGGGCTGCAAGTTAGATCTGCAATGTCAAATCAAAATAACTACTAAAAACAAAACTTTAATAAATTTAACCAGAGATTCAAGCTAGTGGAGTCGCCAAAACTGTAGCTAGGGTTTTCACCCTAGCTTGTGCTAATGAGCACCTACTAAGGAGAATGAACTCCTTAGTAGCAGTTCAAGAAAACAATAAAAAACCGAGTGCAAATAGTGAAAACTAATCTAACATGTGTGTGGGCATTCATAAAATAAACTTGCAATAAACAATAAAACATTCATATTTTTCCATGTAAAACAAATATTCAAGAGATTGATATGTTTTTATTCAATAAAAATGGAGTTATACATGAAAGGTTACCTCTATGGTGAGGTTGGTGGAGCTTGTGTAGCTGTGGGGATGGGTTGATCCAAAGCTCCAATGTCTCCTTCTCTTCTCCAAATGCAATGGGGATTGTCCAAATGGCTCACTCAAATGGTGTATCTAAGCACCAACGGTGGGCTTAGGGTTTCAAGAGGGATTTGGGTAGCATGAGGTTAAGATGGATTGTGGATGGAAAATAGGGAGCCTCCATCACCTATTTATAGGTTTTTTAGTGGTGGAGTATTGACCCATGGTATTTGGTACCACATGGTTTAGGTTATTGGTGTAGGGTTTCTCCTCTTCTTTTCCCTTTTTTGAATTTTATTCCCTTTTATTTGATTTTTGGGAATTTTGGGCCCTTTTTTATGGTTTTTGGCATTTTTTTAGGATATTTAATTATTTTGAGGAGAAAAGGGTTAATTTTGGACCTTTCGGTGACCATTTAAAGGTTTTTTGAGGTTCTGGAGGCTAAATGGTGGGAAAAATGGACAAATGGGACATGTAGCTAGGGAGATGCACTAGTGAGCATTTTTTGGGTGTTAACAATATCAAGATGTGAACATAAGTACAGATGCACATGTGAAATGGACAATAGTGGTGATAGTAATGCAATGGGTTTTTTAGCCAAGGTATCATAGTTTTATGTGGGCAGTTTGCTTTCATCACATTATTATGTCCTTGTGAAAATTGCTACAAGGTGCATTGTTCCAATTAAAGCTATGCAGATGCAGATTAAGAGAAGAAGTATATTCTGTAATTTATATAGAAGGATGGATAATTAGAATTATTATTGTTGGGAAAAAAAAGAAAATAATTGTTGACATCAAAGTAAGATATAAGTATAAAATATTCCAGGGAGAATATAGGATATAGAAAACAGAAGGTAGATTAGATTGATTGAAAAGGAAAAAGAAAAAATAATACATTTGCATGGGCACATTGGTGTAAGGAGATGAGAGAATGCATTATGTATAAGACAAGTCTATTGTTGGTATGAGCTAGCAAAAAGTAAAGGAAAAATGGTGGAGGATTGAAAGTGATGAACTAAAGCAAACATACCTGGCAAAAGAGGGAAAACTTCAGATATGTTGCGGACAAATGTATTCTTCACTCTGGTGTGGCACTGGGAGATTTGCAAGACAAGTGGGAAGGACTTAGAAATAAAGTGAGATAAAGTGAGCTAAAGAGTAAACTGAAAGTAAGAATTTATGTTTTCCAGTGAGTTAAATGTATACACAATATTAATCACAAAAAAAACAATAATATCTTTTGGAGTTGATCCCTAACCAATAGTTGCAATAATAGTTATGGAAACCAAGTAAATCCATCAAAGGTTCTTTTGTTGCAATTTAGGGAAAAATGTTGCAAAGACCCCTTTAATTTATTGAAAAACGATGGAAAAGAGAACATAGAACAGTAGAATCTAGAGTTATAGGTTGACCTTTAAGGAGATGGGATACAATGAACTAACATTCAATTCCTAAAAGGTATCATTTTGAGCATTACAAAATATATTTTATAAAATCTTGTATAGAAACAAAGAGAACACACTTTTTAATGTTGTATCACTACATATCTAGTAAATCATGTCATGGTAGTGTTACTGTAGGAAGAAGCGGATATTTTATTTGAGTGCTCCAAGTAATTTCTAGGTCTGTTTCTTAGCCAGGAAGACCCTTGGCTAGTTGAAAGTACGGTTCCGAGTTGTAAAACATTTCTTTATATACTATGTGTTAAAAGTTTTTTTCACAATAATGGCTAAATTTTTGTATTTTTTAAAAGCTGTAGCCGAATTGTACAGGGAGAAAACATAGAAATGACATAGAAAGGATGCAAACTATTGGCATGGCAATATTTTATCCATTGAAAAGTTTCTACCATATCCTGTTCTAAACCAGTAGTTATGTACCTGATAGGGGTACTATAAATTTTGCTAGGTGACTGAAGTTCTTTTGTTCTCAGAATCTCAACCAAACAAATCAGTTGTTTAATTGTAGAAATTTAACTTTCTCAAATAACAATAATCACCAATATCTGGAAATTACATAGCGAAGTGTAAAACAATTACACACATACACAAGTAATTTTTCCTTCTAGTTTGAGTGGTAGTGGGATAGAGTGCTATCTTATCCACAATGTTGGTCCACTTGTATTCGAATCTATGCATCATGTCTTCTTTCCTAGGAAAAATGGCACCCGAAATATTGGTGGTTTTAACTTTTGCTAAGAGCATCCATGAGACATCATGTATTCTTCTAAGATTTATTAACCTTCTACAATCAGAGTGTGAGCCACATTATTTTTGCAGGGGGGAAGCTTGTCATGGAAGAGATATCCCCTTGAAACTTGTTGAAATCCAAATGGAAAAAACAGATAAAAATTATATTCTTCAACTTTAGTTATTCCAATTTATGCTTTTACCGTTAAATAAAAGATGAGCCAAACTGTATAGGGAGAAAACACAGAAATGATATAGAAAGGTTGGAACCTATTGGCGGGGTAATATTGTTGTCCATAATTTTTTTTTTAGCATAGGCTGTTCTAAGCCAGTAGTTATGTACCTAATAGGGGTACTGTAAATTGTTCTAATGCCTAGGTGACTGAGGTTCTTATGTTCTCAGAATCTCAACCAAACAAAGCAGTTGTTTAATTGTAGAATGGTAACTCTTTCAAATAACAAGAATAACAAAAGATCTGGAAATTACATTGTTACACCTAAAATCTACCCATCATGAGATTCAGTGTATACACCCTTAAAGATATCTTGACTGAGTAATTAATCTGGGAGGATTTGTACCCAGTTGTACTAGGTTTTGAGAGGTCGTCGCAGGTTGCAATCATGCAACATGCGACGTTGCAGCTTGCTTCATTGCAAAGTGCAGCAAAGTCAGTTAATGGGAAAAAATAGCTTCTTCGAGGTTCTTCTCGAAAATTTCTGACTTGGGGCCTTATCCCTGACCTCTAGGGGAGTTGGTACTCAATTCCTAACACCTTGGGAGGATCTCCTATCTATCTCCTATCATATCTCAACCTATCATATCCATACCCTATCCACTTAGTCCTATATAAGAGAAGCTCTACCCCTCTCCAAAGGCAGGAAGTCTATGGTGTCTACATGCTGGTGAAATCACTCTCGAGAGATCCCTATTCATCTTTGAGAGACTCAAGCTTCCTTAGGAGGAAATGGCAAATGGATTTGTTGGAGAAGGGCTACAACATTAAGCCTCGATTGTAGTTATATATCTCTTTTATATACTTCCCTATTTTTACAGTAATACAAATGCTTTCCACCAATATTGTTCATGTGTGTAATGATATTGAGTAGTTTACCTGCTTAACTGTTCACTTAGATCTCTTATTGTATAGAAGCCCTTTACTTGTTTCTCTTGTTTCTTGTCTTGACAGGTCTTGCAGCTTGGATCTGACGACCGTGAGACATGGAGCAACATTCAGGAGAAAGGATAGCGAAGTGAAAGGTAAGACATCTAGTAGTCGATCCTTAAGTAGATCTAGGAAATGCATTCGTAGCCTGTCTTATTTGTTCTAGACTTGGATTGAGCTAGGGAGATCCGGATCGCATCCGCTCGAGTGGATTGTCCGATAAACAAATCTGGCTACCATACTGGGGATAGTAGTCTGATTCTGTAATTGTCTGAGAGTCATTTTTAGTTGATTGCTTGAACCCAAGCCTTCCATTTGTCATTTGCTTCGTGTTTTGATTTCTCTCTATCATATCTTCGTCTTGAAGACACTGATATGCTTCCTCTGATTTTATACTACTCATTTCCAAACCATTCCATGGTTCATTTCTTGGATATACGACTCATTTTTGGACTTAGATCTCGCCTGTTGCACCTGAATAGTGGAAACAAAGCGACACTATGTCATTTCCGTCCTCTGTTCTTTACCTGTTAGTCACTCGTCATAGCCTTTTCATTGGTATACTATGACGTCGTCGCACTTCCTGCATTGGTGAACTGTGACATCGCACTGTGTACAAGCACAGAGTGTGCCGATTTGTCAAAATTTGACATGCAGGTATCCCTTCTCCATTTGCCAATTCTGAAATTTGGTTTGTTGTATGAACTCCGTCTGTGCTGCAAGATCCAACTAGAGAATTCATTCCTTGATTCGTGTATTGAGTGTTTGGTTTTGTTTGGATTGATTTTGGGTTCCGTTTTGGACAAGTCTGAGGACCGGTAGTGGTGGGTACACTTGTCTCCTCCACCTTCATCTGCTCACCCTTGCATTCCCTTCCTTCCATTCATGATCTGATCATTACATTAGATTAGATTCCAGACCTTGTTTACATTATTCTTTGGGCTTTGCTTGCTTGGTTTGCTTGCTACTGCTTGATTTTGATTTAAGTGTGTCTTTCAGCTTGGTTGAGTGCTTGTCTTTTTTTGAGTTTTCTGAGTGCACCAAGTGTTGCAAGTAGTGTTTTATTTTCATTTGTTTACATCTGAAAGCTCAATTGTTATCAAGTTTATTCTTTGATGCATCTATCAAAAAGTTAAAAAGTGCTTCTTTCCCATAATTTCTTGAGTGTTTTTTAAAGAAAAACGTTCTTGCATTGGAATGTTTCGTTTACTAATCTTTTGGAAAATTGAATGAATGTATGATCATTTGTGTTTTTCTTGAAATATGAATCGCTCATCTTCTTGAAAAACTCAAGCTACACTTCCAATTTTGCAAAAGTATTTCCATGCTAGGGAAAGATAGGTGCATTTTTTATTTTTCATTGCTTTTAGGCCATTGAAAGTGAAATTGAAAAGCTTGCATACTCCATCTTAGAATTCTCTCTTTTCATTACCTAGCATCAATTTCGTTTTGAAAAGAAAAAGAAAACAAATGTTGTGATTTTGATAGTAGTGTTGTGATTTTTTGTGTTTCGTTGAAAAAGGAAAAGAATGTTTCGGTATCAGATTTGATAGAATTGGGATTGTGTTGCATTGCATTGCTTTGGAAAAGTCATTGGAAAGAAAAGAATATTTCTCCTTCCCATAGGTAGCATTCATCGAAAGAAAAGCATACTTTTTGCATGTAGCTAGGGCTTGCATTATGCTTCCGATTATGTACTCACCTCATGCATTCAGCTAACCATCCAAGATAAAATTAACAGTAGAACGAGGTAAAATTTTTAGCAACTTGTGTGTAAGTTAGAGACGTGTTCCGGCGTCGTTAAGCATGGTAGCTGTCGTTATTTTCTAGCATTGTATCCCGGGGGTATTGTAGTCTTCCATGTACTTATTTGTGTATCGAGCTCCTTCACGTACTCACCAAGTACCATAATCCGTACATGGCGTATATCGAAGGGTGTATCACGTACTTGGTAGTATATCAGAAGGTCTCTTGCTGAACGGTTGTGCATTAGATAGCACCACTACGGATTTGAGCTCCCACGTACCTTGCATATATCGGGAGACACCATTAGGATTCTTGAAACCAACTGATTTAACCATTTGGCCGTCTTGGCAAACCAATACATCGAGAACAACACTCAGGGAGATTAGCACGCACATACTGTCTAGGTAATCAGGTATGCAGGCAAGGGTACAGTCACAATCCTCCTTGTCGCATCATATTGTTGTACCCTGCAGTATCTTGTGGTTTGCGATGCCTTGATAATCCCATGAGGTTCCAGAATTTTGAATCCACTCTGTCACATAAGTCTGGTTGTTGCCTTAGTTTGAGTAGATTTTTCTGGACTGCTTTTCTTTTGTAGCATACCCTTAGGAGAAATATTGTTTCAGCCACTCTGGCTGACTTTTGTAACATTCTGGGGGATTTTCCCAAGAGAAGGTCCTGTAGGATCTTAAACTTATCACCCGAATATCCCCTTAATCTGAAGGTTATTTTGAGGGTAAGAATGGATCAATGTAACACAGTCGTAGTCACTGAAGTGGAAAACCCCACTCTGAATGTTGGAGGACTTTTGTTTCCTTCAGACTCACATGCCTCTAACCCTACGCAGGGCGAAGAGGTGGACACTTCTACTTCACAAAACCTGTCTCTCGTTTTACCAGGATAGCCTAGATCATTGGAATGGATAAACCAACCCTAGGATGACCCTACAGTGGCTGTTGGTCCTTCAGCAACTTACCAGACATCTTCTACTGGTCACCCAGTGGCTCATTTTTCCATCGCATCACCACCTAACTAGACTACTCCAGAGCTCTCTAGACCCTTCTACATGCCTGACCCTGCCGAAATATTTGCACCCATTCACGAACGCTTGGATCAGTTACGTATTAAGGGTAATGAACTTTGAATACAAAGTCTCGAGCAAAGACCCGGGAATAGAGATACCTCAATTCATCCGATATCTTTTGGATCACCAGAACAATCTTCCCACCATGAGACCATTAATGAGATTGGTCAACCCTCGCAAGAGTCCAGTCCTGCTCTTCAAGCGAACCAACCCATGGAAGGACAGCAGTCCAACACACCTGTTACTACCACAGTTACTTTACCAGTCCCTCCCCCACCTCAAAATTCAAGGGGAGGATATTCCATTCCTATGGATTATCTCATTGTTAACGTTATTACTATGGTAGCTAATCAACAACCTACGTTGGTTCAACCTTTGAATAGTGGTCATCCTATTGTGGTTGGGGGGAAACCCCCGTTTCCTAACCATAACGTAGGTAGTGGAATCCCCAAGGGACCTTCCTTTGGAACTTCTCAACCCACTAGACCATCCACCGTGGGATTATTTCATGTTGGGGGTCCATCCAATGTAACCCTACCCTCATGGTGTCAAGCGTATCCAAGTTCTGTTGACCCTGCACTGGGCCAATCTAATCCTAGAAACACACTATACGGGATACCTTATCCTGGGAATCCATACACTCTATGGGGGCAATAGCCTGTGTTGCAACATGGACCCCAACCAACTATCCCTCAAGCACCACCACCCCCGATCAGTCCTCCCCCACCTCCTGTTGGAGGCGGTGGGCCCCCACCTAACTTTGGTAGAGGCAAACCTCATTTTACCAACCATGTCCCTCACCCTTCCGGTGGTGGTGGGAATGGTCCACCACCCCCTCTAGGCAGAGGTGGCAGGGGACTACCCTATTATGGTGGAGGAGGACATTTCCCTTTGGGTGGTGGAGGTGGTCCACCACCCCCTCCAGGCAAAGGAGGTGGAGGACCTAATTACTATGGTGGAAGTGGTGGTGGTGGAGACCCTCAGCCTTTCGACAGCGGAGGTGGTGGAGGTCCCCATCCTTCTGGTGGTGGAGGTGGTCCACCACCCCCTCCAAGTGGAGGCGGTGGTGGGCCGCCTTATTACGGTTATGGACCCCCACCTCCTCCCCGGTGTGGCGGAGCACCTTCACCTCCTCTCGGTGGTGGAGATGGACCCCCACCTTATTGGAATGGACCACCTTATGGTGGCGGATCCCCTTACGGTTCGGGCTCCACACCCCCCTACGGCTAGTTTCCTCTTGGTACACCTTACGGTCATACTGGTCCTTACACGCCTTATCCGTATTATCAATATGCGCAGCCTAGTCCACAGCTGCCCTTTTTGTCTACCTTGGACCTACCTAACCTATCTCATTTAACCAACGACCCCATTTACCACAAAACTAATTGGCCACCTATTCCAGTGAAACTTCCGTCTGATATCCCAAAATTTGACGGCAAGCCGGGTGAAGATCCTAAAAACCATGTGATGACTTACCATTTATGGTGTTCATCTAATTCCTTAATGGATGACTCAATTCATGTTAGATTGTTTCAAAGGACTCTCACCGGTTCGGCTTCCAAGTGGTACATTGAGTTGCCACCCCACTCTTTTCCTGATTTTGGCTCTCTTGCCATGAACTTTTTGACTCATTTCTAGCTGTCTATACGGTATGAAACTGGTACCAAGCTTTTGACTTCGCTCCATCATAATACCGCTACTCATATTTCTGATCATATCCATGAGTGGTGAAGGAGATGTTGTCTCATCAAAGCTCCCATTCCATATCAACTCCT
The DNA here is from genome assembly GCA_027924585.1 of Larix kaempferi. Classification (NCBI taxonomy): domain Eukaryota; kingdom Viridiplantae; phylum Streptophyta; class Pinopsida; order Pinales; family Pinaceae; genus Larix; species Larix kaempferi. The sequence continues at coordinate 19,980,155 of BSBM01000797.1, read as the reverse complement.
AGCAGACTGGTTTACGAAGTCAATCATCCCCGTCATAGCAAGAGATGTTTCCATGCAAGGTGTTGTCACCGAAGAACAAGCCATCACGAGTGCCCATGTACTAGACCTAGTCTAAACTCAATCGGGCACTTTGTTTGATATTCTTCCTGACGCACCCCATGACGCTAACGATCCTGCGAAACCACTTAAGGGACCCCAAGTCGATGGCATCATCGGATCTTTTCACACCCAGGATCCTCATCAAACTGTTGGTTCTTCGAACCCTTAGGGTTCAGCCCCATTACCAACATAGGCTGGTCTTAGCACCAACAAGTCATCCGCTCCTACTGCTACTAAAGAAGTGAATTCTGTCTCATCAGCTTCACCTCAGCAGTCTAGCAGTAAGAAGAAAAACAAAGGAAAACCTAAGAAATCTTCTACCCAACAGGAACAAAAGAGCACTCTTGATGATGCCAAACAGAAACGAAAGCTAAAATATCCTTGTTTACTGTGTGGAGATGATCACTTCTCTAAAGAGTGTCCCCATAGAGATGAAGTCCAAAAGTTTCTTAGGGGTAAACCCACTCCCACAGTCCTCAATGACCCGTTTCCCACTCAAAACCAGCAGATGATTGCTCAACCTCACCCAGCCCAAGGGGAATCATCCAATACAGTGCATGTTCTCATGGTGCGAAATGAGATAATCAATTTGAACACTCGCTCACGATCATACGACATGGTCCCTTCGAAGGAACCTCTTGGGAGTAATGCTGAAAAAGCTTCCAACTCCTTAGCTGATGTTACTGTACCATCAAATTCTCTTACCATTGAGAAGCCATTCTTCGATTTGATATTGCGACCACCCAAGGGAACGATTAGAAAAGTTGTTTTTAATCCTAATGCTCGGGCGGTGCAAAATTACAATATCGTAGAAGACTTGGCGCAAGCCCCTTGTGCCATGTCCACGCTAGAAGTTTTGTAGAATTGTCCCAATCAACGCAAAACTCTCCTTGCAGCAATCGGTGTTGTTGACCATGATTCTTCGAATACCATCATGTTCCGACTTTACCATTTCAAGACGAGGATTTCCCATCATCTTGCATTTCAATTAGCTGCAAACCTCGCTAGTAAAATTGTCCATTGTACCCTTCTGGACGAAGGCGCCTCTACGTCTGTCATGTCGATCGCCTGTTGGAGAGCCATTGGCTCTCCCGAATTGAATCGTTCTCCGACCACATTGAAAGCATTTGACGGGTGTGGCTTTCAACCTCATGGGATCTTACAAGCTCTCGCAGTCGAGCTAGGTAGAAAGACCATAACCATCAATGTAGAAGTGGTCTCTGCCCCAATAGACTATAATCTCTTGCTTGGTCGCAATTGGTTTTATGCCATGCAGACGGTAGCTTCTTCAGTCTTCCACACGGTATAATTCCCCCACCAAGGACGAATTGTTACCATCGACCAATTAGATTTTTGCATGCCAGACACTACTACTCATCCTGGTGACCATGTTCCTTCCATTGGACAAACGTCAAAACAGTATGAGAGTATAGGGGTTGGCTTTTGAAAGATTCATCTCTCATGGGCGTTTTTCCCATTTCGGACTCCCCTAATCATGTTGCCCCGGTGAACATGATCTCCGCGGAGATTTCATTTCGCTCTACTAATACTTGGCTTGTACCGGACGAAGCCACAAAACACCTGATTGGAGACGGAATGCCTCTTTCACCCGTTGAACGTATTTACGAGGCTATCCAATCAGCACCGGAGGACTACCTAACCGTGGCCTCCCCATCTTGTTCTCTACAACGAGAATCATCCCTACCCGACCTTTTACTTCGAACTTTTCATTCAGATGAGTCCATCATGGAAGTTATGAATGTTGATGATGGCCCGTGGGATGACCTTCACCATAGGTCCTCTTTTCTTCCACCTTTGGAGTACATAAAGAACAACATTCACACCATCTTTTTCCTAGATATCTACCCGTTCCCTCTTTCTCCCATACTTATATGTCTTTCAGACACTGAGGGTAACTTGGCCAACATTGAGCCTACCACATCGCGATAAAACCTAGTGTAGTGGAACACATTCGCATAGGCTAGAAGTGTTCCCCTGAAGAAATAGCTATGGGAACGACCTTATTCAAGCAATTTCGAGACGTATTCTCTTGGTCCTATGAAGAGATGCCTAGGATAGACCTTGCGATTGTTTCTCACAAAATAAAAACCTATCTTGACATAAAACCTATACGTCAAAAGTTGCGACCGGTACACACCCAGAAGACTGCAGTGATCAAGGCAGAAATTGAAAAACTCTTGAAGGCTAGTTTCATTTATCCTGTCCCGTTAACGGATTGGGTCTCAAACGTCGTCCCTGTGAACAAAAAGCAGGGCACCATTCGTGTCTGTGTCAATTATTGGGACCTTAACAAGGCTTTTCCAAAGGACAATTACCCAACCCCATTCATTGACCAGATTATCGACAATTGTGCTAGAAGCGTCATCTTTTCATTCATGAATGGCTTTTCTGGTTACAACCAGATTGAGATCAACCCAGTCGACCAACATAAGATGGCTTTCATCTGTCCTTGGGGGAAATTTTCATATCGTAAACTCCTGTTTGGCCTTAAAAATGCCGGTGCCACGTTCTAGCGAGCCATGTCGTATGCCTTCCATGATATTAATAACTTTGTGGAACCTTACCTGAACAATCTCCTTGCTCATTCAAAGTAGTGTGAGCTCCACATGGATCATCTGATAGCCATTTTCCTCAGATGTAGACGGTACAACATCCGTCTGAATCCTCACAAGTGTATCTTTTGCATTCAGTCTGGACGCCTCTTAGGATTTATAGTCTCGAAGGATGGGATCCGCATTGATCCCTTAAAGGTGGAGGCCATTGTCAACCTCCCACCACCCACCACTGTGACGAAACTTCAAAGTCTCCAGGGGAAGGCGACTTATTTAAGACATTTTGTTTTGTAATTTCACGGAAAAGACTAAGGGGTACATGAGGTTTCTTAGGAAGGACATCCCATTCATTTGGGACAATCAAGCTCAAAAATTCTTCGACAGCATCAAACATGCCATCGCACATGCCCCCGTAATCCAACCGCCCAATTATTTCCGAGATTACATCTCATATCTCGCCACTTCTGCTACCACCATCGCCATGGTTTTGGTACAGGAAGATAAAAACACCCAGGAACATGTAATATACTATGCAAGTAAGGGTCTCATTGACACTGAAACTAAATATTCACATGTCGAAAAACTTGCTTTCGCGGCAATCATCGCCATCCAAATGTTCTGACACTACATCCTGCTCTGCACCACCACCATCATTGCAGACTCGAACCCCATGTACCACGTACTAACACGTCAGGTGCTTGGGGGAAAGTATTCACGCTAGATTGGGATACTGCAAGAATTCGATCTTTTTTTCGAGATACCCAAGTCCAAAAAGTCCTTGGTGTTTGCTGAGCTGATTTGTGACTTTCCCCATGCTGATGTAGAAGGTGAGCACAATGAATCCTTTCCAGATGAGTCATTGTTTTTCATCAGTACGACCGATTCGTGGTATGGAGATATTTCTTTATATCTTCAGACCCAACGCTTCAACCCTCACTTCTCTCATGATGACTGTCGTCGAATTTGTCACCATGCAAATTATTATCTGATCATCAGTGATACTTTGTACCGTTGTGGCATCGATTCCATTCTTCGACGTTGTCTAACTCACGATGAGGCCGAACACATTCTGAATGATTTTCATGCTAAGGAGTGTGGTGGTCACATCTCTGGGATGGCTACAGCCCAAAATATTTTGTGCGCAGGTTATTATTGGCCTACTATCTTCAATGATTTTATTAAGGCCGTGAAAAGATGTCCTCCATGCCAACACTTCCATTCGAAGAAGCGCACCCATCCTGCCCCGTTACACCTGGTTATTGCAGTGGGCCCCTTTGCAAAATGGGGCATCGATTTTATGCATTGTAAGCCTACCTCAATCGGGGGGCATAGTTACATCATTGTAGCTATGGATTACTTCACAAAGTGGGCTGAGGCAATGCCTACATACCAGAACAATGGCAGAACTGCCGCACTCTTCATGTTCAATCATGTAATAGAGCGGTTTGGAGTTTCTCAAGCTATAGTTACCAATCACGATTCTCACTTTCAGAACCATATGATTGATGAACTGAGAGATAGATTGGGTTTTCGACAAGAAAACTCAACACCTTACTACCTGCAGTCCAATGGACAGGTCGAGGCCATTAACAAGGTCTTGAAAACTATGGTCCAACGGATGGTAGGTATGCACAAGTCCAACTGGCATAATATGCTCTTTTCAACATTATGGGCCTACAGAACCTCCATTAAAATCGCCATAGGTTTCATTCCTTTCCAATTGGTGTATGGATTGGAAGCTATCCTGCCTATAGAGTGCGAAATTCCATCTCTGCAACTCGCTGTCGAACTTCTTCCTAACACTACTGTCGAGGAAGAATGTTTCTTGTACTTATCAAAACTTGATGAGTCTCGCCGAGATGCTTCTCTTGTTAATGAAGCACACAAGAAACGCATCAAAGCTCAATACGACAAGTTTGTTGAACCCCGTATCTTCAATGAGGGTGACCTGGTCCTCACATACGACTAGAAGCATGACAAACTAGGAGTAGGAAAGTTTGAGTCCATGTGGCATGGACCTACATCATCAAACGTGTTTTGGAAAAGGGATCTTATGGGCTTAAAGATTATGAAGGAATATCTTTGGGTGAACCTCGTAATGGACTTTACCTGAAGAGGTACTATGCCTGACCCTCTCATGCATATATTTTCTTGTATATACTATACATGGCATGCTTGTGTGTTTTTGTGTGGTGTGACGCACTTGTTTTTTAGTGTCTTTAGATCTTGTTTTCTCTTCTCATACCATGTTCTTTCTGCCTGTGTAGATGGAAACATGCTATGGATTCGCAGACGGTGCCAGCTGACATACCTGCAACCTTGCCTTGGCAACCTGGGTATTGTACTCCCCAACAGGTGAGCTCATCAGTTTAGGAGGAAGTTGCCTTGGATTCGCAACTTTTAATGCCCCAGAGTATCTATCAGTATTTGGAACCTTAACCGATGCAATTTCCTTGGGTATGAACCACATTGTCATCCACATGGATTCTCAACTAGTGGTTTCCCATCTTAACCGGGTTTACGCTATCTGTGATCCTACCCTACTTCATCTCTTTAGATAGGTTCGTCTCTTGGAAAGGTCGTTTGAAACCATTCAATACCTGCACATTCCACGAGAGTTAAACATAGTTGCTGACTCGATGGCCAAATTCATTCTACATTGGTACATCGCACACACTTGATACTCATAACATGTAAAAGCATTCACAACATGTAAATAATGCACTATATAGAAGCAAGCATATAAACAAGACCACATCATTATTTTTTGAAACACATAATGTATAAATTGCCAAACTGTCTATATATATATATATAATCTAAAAAAGGTAGTGTTGATACAAAAATATGAAGCTCGATAGCTTTCAGTAAGTCTCTACAAAATCTGAAGCTTCGTAGCTTTTAGTAGTACAAAATTTGAGGCCTCTAAGCTCTCAATACACAGACAATGACAACATGTGGCCTATCGCCTGGCCCGTACAACCCTAGGTGGTCTAGTAGCCCTAAGCGGATGAGTCTGGAAATAGTCCACTGTTCTCGCAACCTTGCAAAGAAGTGCGTTGAAGTGCGTAGTCGCTCCAACCGTGTGCACCTTCATGGGCCGCGGCACCTCATCCACCGGTGGCTTAGGAACAGCAAGTTTCAACCCACTCAGGTTGGCATAAACTCTGTCCATCTCCACGATGGCAGCATGCACAGCTGGATCCACCATCACTCCCTCTCCTATCTCTCTCCTAGCTAGAAGAGAGGTCCCCACTGGTCGTATAGGCCCCACATCTGCAGACACATGTTGTGCACCTATCAGCACTGTATCAAAAAAATCATAAATGCAGAAAACTTAAAAAGTTCAAGGGTCATTTCTTCTTACCGAGGTATCCCCATGTTGCTCCCTCAGGTAGTGGCAAGTCTGGTTCATTTGTGAAGTCAATGCCACTATATGGAAAGTCCTCCACCATCAGTAACTGGCCTGCCAGCCAAGTGAAGAACTCAGGAGGGAATTCGATGATAGCACACCCACCATGCCGAGCCATCACATCCGTCCACCTGGCCATGTTTGGATCTATGAGGTCCCTATCCTCTAGTGGTACCCGAGGATGCAAAAGGGGAACCCATTCCAGCAAGAACGAGATCACTATAGAACCCTAGACGAACTATTTGAGCTCTCCCCGCCAACACTTTGTCAGCTGATCTCACATGTTTGCGAGGACCCCCTCACACCAGTTGAAGATCTTTGGAGACAAACAGTCCTCCGCATAAAGCATCTGTGCTCTGGTGTCTAGCTGAGGAGCTTGACTCCCCGCCATCCTCGTAATGGTGAATAAAATGGCCCGCAATGGGCGCTCCCGTACATCTTTAATGCAAATCTTCCCGCTAGATGCACGGGCATTAGGACCATAATGTTGTCGGATCAAATCTTTCACGGTTCGATCACTCCCATGTGATCCAGTGAGTGTCACATTGTCGCCGCTTTGGGACAAACCAATCAGAAAATAGATGTCCTCAACATCTATGTGGAGCTCATGCTCACCAATCAGGAAGTACTGTTGGGTTTCATCCCAACATTGGAGCATAGGGTTCAGTAGTGGAAGTTGGGATCTCATCCCCTCGATGCTAAAGAACTTGAGAAGCCCACAGTTTCTCAAAGCTTCCACACAGTGTGGATCGTTTGCAGCTTGTTCATCATCTAATTCATGTTCCCTTTCTTGCCATTCCAAAACCATTTTGGATGCTTGGAACCTGTCAACAGGAAGTTTTTAACAATGTTAGGACTTGCTTCACCCACTGGAAGTCCTTCTTTTGAGTTTTGCTTGAGTTTGGGGATGGACGTCGCCATCATCGCACCCCATTTTTGCAAATAGGGTGATGTCATCGCAATCCATGTATATTCCATTTGCGATGACTCGGTCTCATCGCAGTTCCCAAAAAGGCCAACTGTGACGAGCCGAGGGTGCAATGGCCCTTCCCAAATCAACCCGAAACCCCAAAAAAGACTGAAAATCAAAATTGTAAACCACTACGATTTTGTTGTCTGAAGTTTAGGGTTACCTGTTCCTGACGGCAGGTGAAATGGTTGATCATAGCACCCGGAATCGATAAGTGAAAATCTAGCAGCAAATGGCACTATTCCTCCCAAATTTGGCAAAAAGAACAATGGTGACTATATTTGGTTTTTATTTCTATTTATGAAACAAAATGGAATATTCCTTTTTCAAATATTTGATGTCGTTATGCTATTTGCTATAGTTTGGATCAGTTTTATTGTATTTGAACGTTCGTTTGACTATTTGACCTAGTTTCCAAGTGTGCAGGAGTTGTGAAGTGCCTTTCTATGCCATTTTCATATTGAAACGGTCATTTCAGGTATGAACACCCCTTGTGAGTTTTTATCATTTACCCATTTTTTCATAGATTGCAATTAATGAGCTTACTCTTTGTTCTTTCTCGTGCTCTTGAAACTATTAGAATACGTTACCGAGTTACGATTTATCACTTTTTCGGGCTCGTTAAACTCCTACGGAAAAGGAACCCCCCAGAGTCTATCTTTAAGCTCTTTTCAGGCTCTCAAAATATGAAAAGATTGCCAAGCAAACTTGTTGCATTCACGCTTGTAAAATAATTTGAATGGTCATCTTCTTGGTGATAGTTTACCCCTTTTACAGACCAAGGGGCACTAGTTACGAAAAAGTTATACTCTAGCCAATCATGACTGGAAGAGTCCTCTCCCGCATTGTTTTACCCTTTTTTCGGGCGATAAGGCTAACTTTATGAAAAAGGACTGTTGGAGTCTTCTTTAGATCTTTTTAGACTCTCTAAACATGAAATGATGACTGAGTTTACCTTCTATGGACTCGTTAAAGTCTTACATTGAAGGGCCCACCATGGGACGAACCCCTCCTATCCCAGGTTCGAAAATATTTGGGATTGGACTCATCTATGAGATGGGCTATATCGAGTATCTGGTTACCCTCATCAAGCTCATAAAAAACACATGACGCAATCATCGTTCATGATGGGGAAAAAGGAAAGCTTTTGTGTTACGTACCTTGTTAGTGGCAGTATGTAGTCATTCTTGAACATGGCCCTCATTTGCATTTGCATACAACACTTGGATCATCTGTTTGTCCTCGAGTTCCACTTACTTCCTGAGTCTTGTTACTCCTTTGAGTCATTCAAAGAAAGCTTCCATCATTAGTTGCATTAGGAGTTAGTGTCGTACTCGTCATGTCAATACTACCAAGTCATGCCATGCCCATGTTCAAGGATACTTTCACTGTTCATTATCTACAGTCAGTACACCTGCCACCATGTCGGTCTACTCTGAGTCAGTCTTGCATGTTACTGTACCATCTGATCTAATCTATACATTTTTTCCGTGTTTCATGTCGATTGATGGTGGATTCATCATGGCCCTCCTTCGATGGATTCATCCTTGTCGAATTCAACTCATCATCCGAGGATTGAATCTAGAAACCAACCAAGTATCTTCGCCATGCATGCCTCAATGGCAGGTTACCTCACTTTCAACATGAGTTTACATCATTGACTCTTGATTGAAAGATTTTGTCTTGCGTTTGACTTCAACTCATTTATTCACGCTCGATGATATATACTGTGATACCTTGGGAATCATTGAAATCAATGGTGATCTCCCTCATGCTTGTTAACAATTTACATCAATGGCCGGTAATCAAGTGGTTTCTACCATGTTCAACGTCAAGACATTTGTAATCACATGGATAGGTTCGTATCATTGCAGGTTCAGCTTGAAGACCCTGGGAAGTCATGTTTTACCCAGGTTGCGATGGAGTCTGTATTGAGTTATATCACATAGATCCACATTTGTATTGGTCGTGGTTGTGTTATCATCTCACCATGGATCTACACTTGTGTCTAGTAGCCATGATTTTGTTCAGTCAGTCACTACTACCATGGATCTCCATTGTATTGGTCGGCAGCCATGTTGCATGAGATTGTCAGTTTAGAGTTAGTTGTAGTGCAGCAGTGTCCTTCATTCGACAAATCTATTTCCATTTCTTCTATCAAAGGACTTCACCTGTCTATCTTCAACAACTTCATGCTTTGGGGGGAATTTTGTTACACCTAAAATCTATGCATCATGAGATTCAGTGTATACAACCCTAAAGATATCTTGACTGAGTAATTAACCTGGGAGGATTTGTACCCAGTTGTACCAGGTTTTGAGAGGTCGTCGCAGGTTGCAATCATGCAACATGCGATGTCGCAACTTGATTCATTGCAAAGTGAGACGAAGTCAGCTAATGGTAAAAAATAGCTTCTTCAAGAAACTTGCTGACTTGGGGCCTTATCCCTGACCTCTAAGGGAGGTGGTACTCGATTCCTAACACCTTGGGAGGATCCCCTATCTCTCTCCTACCATATCTCAACCTATCTTATCCATACCCTATCCACTTAGTCCTATATAAGAGAAGCTCTACCCCTCTCCAAGGGGAGGAAGTCTATGGTGTCTACATGCTGGTGAAATCACTCTCGAGTGATCCCTATTCATCCTTGAAAGACTCAAGCTTCCTTAGAAGGAAATGGAAAATGGCTTTGTTGGAGAAGGGTTGCAGCGTTAAGCCTCGGTTGTAGTTCTATATCTCTCCTATGTACATCCCTATTATTAGAGTAATACAAATGCTTTCCACCAATATTGTTGATATGTGTAATGATATTGAGTAGTTTACCTTCTTAACTGTTCACTTAGATATCTTATTGTATAGATTCCCTTTACTTGTTTCTCTCGTTTCTTGTCTTGATAGGTCTTGCAACTTGGATCTGACGACCGTGAGATGTGGAGCAGCATTCAGGAGAAAGGATAGTGAAGTGAAAGGTAAGACATCTAGTACTCGATCCTTAAATAGATCTGGGGAATGCATACGTAGCCTGTCTTATTTTTTCTGGACTCGCATTGAGCTAGGGAGATCCAGCTCGCGTCCGCTTGAGTGGATTGTCCGATAAACATACATAGCGAAGCATTAAAAAGTACACACATACAAAAGTAATTTTTCCTGCTAGTTTGAGTGGTAGTGGGATAGAGTGTTATTTTCTCCACAATGTTGATCCACTTGTATTCGAAGCTATGCATCATGTCTTCTTTCCTAGGCAGAACGACACCTAAAATGTTGTTGGTTTTAACTTCTGCTAAGAGCATCCATGAGACATCTTGTATTCTTCTAAGGTTTATTAACCTTCTGCAATCAGAGTGTGACGCACATTGTTTTGGCGGGGAGGAAACTTGTCATGGAAGAGATATCCCCTTGAAACTTGTTTAAAGGCAAATGGAAAAACATATAAAAATACATTCTTGAACTTCAGTTATTCATTTTTTTTTATCCTTAAATAAAATATGAGGGTTTAGTTTGCAATAGTGCACGCAGTTCTCAAGCAATTTATTGTACATGGATTTGGGAATGATGTAGTCATTACTGATGAGGTAGAACTTCAACGTCACCAATATATTGAAAAGATTTATATTTCCACTCAAGTAGCCAAGGGATGGAAGGTTTCATATTGATAATCTGTAAGAATTAAATAACATGTGATTGTATTCAGGGCTTATAGGTTCTAAAAATGAAAAGATATATTCTTTGCATGCTTTGTCAAGCATAAGTTAATTGATATTAGATCTTCTTTTTCAGTATTTTCAGTGAGACATTGTATCGGGTGTGGAAGATCACATCTCTGCAGGCTCAAAGCATATGGAATATTTTAAGTTATTTTTATAATTCCTTGTCTTTAATCTGTGTGCATATTATTTTCATTTGTTATGCTTCCTTCAAAATGAAATAATTAAAATGTTATCAGCATGTAAATTTTTGAAATAATCTCTCATTCCATGCAGGATCAATGCAAACCCAATGCATTTTTTTAGCTTAGATTTAATTTCATTTGTCTGTAATCTATTTGCAAATTATTTTAAGAGGAAGTTGAGTTCTTATGCTAGCAAACGTTAGGGGATCAAATCCATTACCTTCTCACAGCTTCCGCACCTAGGCATGAACAATATTAAACCTAATTGCCAGCCTAAGAAGATGAATATGTCGGCAGAAAGAAAGGGAACGATTGAAGGGGGCACCACAAGCAAAGCTGAAGGATACAACATGGCAATAAGTTTATCGATTTTGATTATAATAATGGCATGCTTGGTAGTGTTCTCAAGTAGGATGTTGGCCGTTGTGTGTACTTCCATATGGTGGTATTTACTTCCCAGGCTATTGAAAAATAGTAGTGTATCAGCAACAGGAAGAGGTGTTAACAGTGGCAGATTAGAAGTTAAACACAGGAGGCAAATAAAATTGAACGAGAGTCCTTGTGATGTCAGCGGTGCCATTTAGTGGCGTGATTATCGAAAGAAAGATTGCCAGCATCGAGGGTTTTGCAGAGGGGTTGTGATGATGTAGTAGCCATTTCAGTATCTACGGAATAATCTGACTCCTCAATTTCAGATGTTGAGTAACAACAATTGAATACTACTTATAATGAAATGAAATGGAAATGTATTCATAAAAATGAGAACACAAGAGATACTTCAGGAACACAGAAGATGCAAACGTAGAAACAGAGCATGTGAAAGAGAGAAGGAAAGAAAGAAACAAGAACAATACCTGGTATCTTTGCTGAAAGTATTTGATGAAACCTGAAACATCTGCATCTGTGCATTTCCACCCAATATATGGTCGCTGGAGGGATGGTCGCTGGATTGACAAGATTTCCAACGACCTCAATGAATACCTTAATTGAAAATTGACATTTCTGCCTTCAAAGTTGTCCATCAAGCCCAGGAAGGGATTTAGTGCAGGAAAGTTGTCCATCAAGCCTAGGAAGGGATTTATTGCAGATTAGATGGTTGAAGGGTTTTATAACAGGAAAAGAGCTATGTGCCCTCTGTTACCAAACGCATGGACTTGCATTGTGAGCGAAACTCATGTGCCTAGCCGCGAAGAAGGCATTATGTTGATGTGTACAGCAAGCAAGGTGTTGGACCCGAGGATGGCGAGAACATTAAAGGGTTCACGGCGAGCACGGTGAAGGGTTCTGTTGACGTCTACAGCAAGCAACTTGTTCAACCCAAGGACAACGAGCATAGTGAAGGCTTTTGTTGACATCTACAACAAGCAACCTGTTCAACCCTAGCACGGTCAGCACAGAGCAAACCAGAAACCCACAGGCAAACAAAGAAACAAATGGACAAAAATGTGAATAGCTGTCGAAGGTGCATTCATTAGAGGAACGACAAAAATGAACAATGTTCCTCAAAACGACCCTTAGGAAAATACATGAGAATTCAACAACTAAAAATAAGTACCGACCATTTTTGCAATCGACTACTTTTTTAATAACTCACCAATCTTACATAAAAACCATATTTGAAACTCATCGGAGGTAAAGAGGTCGACTAAAGTGGGGTCGACCATATTTGCAACGCCCAAAATAATATCACCGACCAAAGCGAGCTTCGACCACATTTAGCATCATCGTTGACCTCAATGAAAGTATTGAAATAACTCGCTTAACTCGAATGATGATATTGAAATATATATACTCGCCAATATGTCAAACCTATTGAATTCTGCAGTCAGCATTATATATAGTAGGAAACGTCATCTTAATGGTTAATGAAAGAAGTTGATAAAACACAATGGTCAACAGGCTTCGTCGGATGGGCTTTTGTAGTCGATAGTGTTTTGGAAGACTCGGAAAATTCAAATTCAACAGAATACTTGCTCAACAGGTCGGGGGACAGATAATTTTAATCAATCAAAAAAATCAAAATGCTGCAACGTCTATATCATTTTCAACTGTAAATATTTGATGTCACACTCAGGTCGAGGGACAGTCTGATAAAGTCAATCAAACTATAGATACACGTTTCTTTTGCAATGTTTAATGGACACGTCGTTGGATGCACAGGTCGAATTATAACTTTGAACTTAATCATCCTTATTACATAGTCGATTCTTTCAGCAGTCTTTAGTCAAGGAATGCTTCAATTAACGTGCTGCTCATTCGGAAAAATCATTTCTCGAGCTATGTGTATGTGGTCTCGCATCAATCTATGAACACATCATTTCTTTACACCATCCTTGATTCCACCTGCACGCAATCAGTATTTATATTTTCTTTGCAGACTCCTATTTACGATCTCCATAATTTCGTCAAGATTCATACACACTTCAACATGCTACTATTCTAATGATACAAACGAATTTTGCAGACATAGGTTGTCCAAAATAACACATATCTGGAGCAGCATATTCTGAGTTCTTGCAGTCGTTCCATTATTTCTTCCTTGAACACGTTTGTTCCAGATAAACGAGTTTGGTCGATGGCTAGACTCCGGTGGTCGAACAAGTACAGATAATCAACTTGAAAATATAAACCACCCGTGTAATAAACGGTCTTCTCCAGAAGTATACATCCTCAATATAAATTTTTAAACAATTTTCTAACTTCAATACATGTTTTCAATTCATCATAGGCGCATTTTTACACAACGTCGACATTCATGCCATAATTTCCAACATTGCGTATACAACTTACAAATTTTTATTCCTGTATACAGATGGACCCACTTAGTAAAAAGAAGCTTCTTCGTTAAGCATGTACTTCAAAAGAATATTCAATTGTAGGTCTTGTTTCCAATGAGCAGTATTCTTTGACCACATCCACCAATGAATCTAATCATTCTACAAACGTTTCTTTCTTATTGCATTTTTCTTGATCTAGCAGATCTCGTGCAGGTTCGAACCACCTCCATCCGATGCTGCTGTCACCCAGAGTGGATGGAGGAGGAAACAATGCCACTGTTGTAATCTAAAGGATTACACGATCATTCAAGCAGATGTTAGGCACATGCAAGGACACAATCGAGACACAACAATTGTATCGAACATCATACATAAGGAAATGGAGCTAGCTACATCCACTAATGAGACCACTTTGAGGTCATATATGGGGAAATTGAGCTAGCTACATCAGCTAATGCTGAGACTCAAAGCATAGAGAAAGATCTTATAGATACACCAAATATTGCAGGAGATGTGATTAGCTTGTTGAACTTTGGTTTTCATTGGTGTCAACTGATGTTAAAGGGGATGACAATTGATTGAGTTTGAGTCATTGATGTTAATTGATGTCAAAGTGGATACATCATTCCTATTCAAACTTAAATAAGTATATGGAAGTCACTTTGAAGAATTATATGTGCAAGATGGTGAAGGACATGGATGCGAGTTTGAAAAAGTATATCTAGAAGTTGCATCCAGTATGAATATGTGTGTCCAGGGATACATCATGCATGATCAATATGAAGAAGCACATAACAAAGGTACATCAGAACTGTATCATAAGAACTACATAAGAAGTACATAAGAACTGTATCATATTACATGTGGTACCAACGCAGATATCAAGTCCACCAAGTCATACTTTCTCAAGGAAGCGGTCAAAGAAATGGTTGGACAAAGGTCCACATGTGCACAATCAGAAAATGAGTTGGTCAAGCAAAGGTACAAGTGTGCAAGCATGTTGAAAGAAGACTTTGGAATGCGCAAGCATTGCTTGGCCAAATATCGGGAGTGTGCAAAGAGTAAGAAACTGAATAGTCCTGAAAGCATGCAAGTCTTTCCAATTCGAAGGCGATTTCAGTTAGTAAAGGGTGCACAAGTTCCAAGAAGGGTACAACAACTGAATTTTTTTAATCCCACAAGCCGATGATACAACAGATGCGTAAGTCCCACACAAAATGGTACTGCAAGGGTCAAATTCCCACCAATTAGAAGTTAGTTTATGTACAGATTCTACAAAGAATTAATAAATTAGGAGCACAACACCCAGAGGGGATTGTATGGAAAGGGTAAAAGACTCATCAAGTTGAAGAGAAAGGATGTGCACATACCTCAAAGAAATGGTACATAAAGAGCGCAAGAGTACACCACCAAGGTGTAAGTCCCACTAAGTCGTGGGCCACGGATGCACAAGATGTACAAAGGATGACACATCAGCAACACACAAGATGAAATGTGGTAAAAGAAAAATCTGTGAAGTATGGAAGAAGGGATGCCAGAACCAACTTGTGGACATACAATCCGTGTAGGACATGTATAAATAGAGATGCAATTTGGATATTTAGAGTAATTTTGATGGCGAGATCATAGATATGAAATTCCATAGGGGTAGATCACTGAGCTTGAAGAAACCTCAAAATTTCACAATGTAATTACTGAGAAGAATTAGAAAAAAACATGGATCA
Source organism: Larix kaempferi (assembly GCA_027924585.1). Taxonomy (NCBI): domain Eukaryota; kingdom Viridiplantae; phylum Streptophyta; class Pinopsida; order Pinales; family Pinaceae; genus Larix; species Larix kaempferi. The sequence continues at coordinate 19,964,711 of BSBM01000797.1, read as the reverse complement.
ATTCACTCATAAAAATGAAACACACATGAAAAACTGTTGTTGATACATTAATCAATTGTAAGCTGCAAATCAAAGAATGTTACAATAGAATGAATTCGATAAACCCAAGAGGATTCGAAATCACCTCAAGTCTAGGCTTAGTTTGTTTTGGAACCATCTCCCGATAAGGTTAAGTGGCCACTTATGATGAATATTCAGTTAACTAAGGTAGAACTGAGCATAACTGAATCATGTGGGCACCAAAATAGGGGAGGATAGTCCATGGAGGTGCATAACTAGCTGTCAGTTGTCAAGGAGGCCGCTCCTATACTTAGTAGCAATCAAACTAGGAGCTACAGTCAGTTAACTAAGCAATCAAGGGAACAAGGCTCCCCAAATCATGGAACTGACTATGTAGTCTCCTAAATATGTGCATGAGGGCGCATTGGAACTCCACTGATGTAAACAAGGCGCTCAGAGTGGATAGGAGGGCTAATGATGGCCAAAAATAAGCTATGGGGGGGCCAAAGTAAGGACTAGGTGCTAGGCGACTCAACTGCTAATGCATGGATGCATGGAGTGCTGCATGGAATGCATGCATCCATTCAAAATGCATGCAAACCATGCAGGACCAAGATAATATGGTGAGAATATTCCAACAGCACCCCTTAAGCTGGACTATGAGGAAAAATATAAGTAAATAATGGAAATTGGGACCCTGGTTACTGAGACCAAAAGTCACCCCGTACAATCAATCTAGAAAAAGTGAGGAAAGAGGGAAAAACTAGTGGGAAACCCCCCTGTTAGGAACTCATGACAACCCTTCTTTTCACTTTGTTAGTATATTGTTATTGGACACATATGCTTTGTAAGTCGTCCCGTAGTATTTGTTGATCCATAGTTTGTATTAGCCCATGGTATTGACCCATAGTATTGGACACATATGCTTCGTAAGTCATCTCGTAGTATTATATGTTTCATGGTATTGATCCATAGTATTGGGCATAGACTTAGTATATAAGTGTGTGTTGAGGCCAATGAAGGACCGTGAAGTTATTTTGTATTGAGCTTGCTCAAAGGTGGTTGCCCCCTTGAAGTGGCCCACGATCAATAAAAATATTCTGTGATATGACATATCGTGTATTTCATCAATTAATTGTTACAGGTTCCTCACAACCCCCCCTCGAGATAGACTGTAAAAAAATAATCAACCAAGGTAGCACTCACCCTAGGAAGGGATCGGAGATGAGTGAACTTTTTCACTGAAAAAGTCTTGGTGAAAATATCTGCAATCCACTCTTTTGAAGGACAATAGAGTAGTGTGATGGTACGATCATGCACTAAACGTTGGATGTAATGCATGTGTATCTCAATGTGCTTGCTTCTTTGTCTTAGAAATAGATCTGTAGAAATCCTAATAGCACTCTAATTGTCATAGTAGATGACTAGTGGAGTACTATAGTGATTCCCAAACTCTGACAAGATTCCCTGCAATTAGATACACTATGTGGTTGCATTCATTGCACCTTTGTACTCGGCCTCAACTGACGAAAGAGAAAGAGTAGTTTGCTTTTTGCTCGACCAACGAATAGGACTAGATCCAATCATGAAGACGAAACCTAATGTAGACTTCCGATCTGAGTTATCTCCATCCCAATATGAATATGTATACCCAAATAGTTTCAATGGAGACCCAACAATATAGTGAATACCATAGGTCTTCGTCCCTTGCTCATAGTGCAATATCCTTTTGGCTTCCTTCTAGTGCATATCATGAGGCTTTTGCATGTATCTAAAGACAACACTCACTACATAGGATAGATCATGGCAGGTATATGCAAGCAAAAAAAGACCCCGATCAGTTGTTGTTACAAAGTACTATCCACCAAAGGTGAAGAAGAACCATCCTCAAGATTGATACTTGAAAGAAAAGAAAATGTTGTTGGTTTGCATTCTATCATGTGAAACCTGTCAAGTAGATATGATGCATACTTGGACTGTGCAATCTTGATTCCTGAATCACTCTAAGAGACTTCAAGACCAAGAAACTACTTTAGCAGTCCCAACTATGACATAGAGAAGGATTTGTGCAACATTGTTTTGATAGATCGAAGACACGAAGAGAGACTCCATGTAATGAGTAAATCATCAGCATAGAGTACAATAAGGAGAAGAGTGTTACCATCATGTCTCATGTATACATTCGAATCAGACTTGCATCTCTGAAAATATTATGACAACAGAAAGGAGTCCATCTTAGCATACCATGCTCGGGGAGCCTGTTTGAGCCCATACAAGGACTTCCTTAATCTGCACACTAATGAAGGATCATCAATGTATCCTTCAGGCTACTTCATGTATATCTCCTCCTTTATATCTCCATGAATAAAATCACTCTTCACATCCATGTGATTCACCTCCCAGTGCTTGGATGCGACAAGAGACAAAACAAGATGGGTGGATTCCATCTTTGCAATAGGAGCGAAGGTCTCTGAATAGTCAATCCCTTAAACTTGTGAGAACCCTTTAGCAACCAAGTGAGCCTTGTACTTGCTTGTGAATCCATCTAATCTCATCTTGGTTCTGTATACCCACTTACATTGAACAAGCTTCCTTCCAGGAGGAAGAGAAACAAGATCCCAAGTCTCATTCCTTTGAAGAGATTGGTACTCTTCATCCATAGTTGATATCCATCTTGGACCTTGGGAGTCCTCAAATAAAGTTTTTGGATCTGATCCAATCATAAGAAAATATCTCTCAGAAAGAAATGGATATGTATGAGAGAGTGCAAACCTTGCATTTTGAAACTCAAATCTAGTTCTTCTTGGATCTTTTGGATCTCCAACAAGATCACCTGCATATTCAGGGGCCTTTGTAACCCATCTTGGAAGAGGAGTTGGAGTTTTAGGTTCTTATGGATCTCGATCTAGCAGTCACTCATCTTCACTTTCTGAGTCAAAATTTGAACTTTCATGAGAGGATGATTCGCTATCTTGTTCAATATGTTGTGGTGGAGTAGTTGGCAAGTTGTCTTCTTTGACATGGTGGGCATCATGCAATGGCCACTCTTGAAACTGAACACTTTTCTCATCTTTGATTTGTGGCTCTAAGGATCTCCTCTTCTCGGAAGGAATCCTTTCCCAAGCTCTAGATCCAAATAATCTTAGATGAGACACATCTGGCTTGTATCCCATCAATGCTTCAAAAGGAGTTTTTTTTTGTAGGCCTTTCTGAGGAACTCTATTTTGGAGGTATGCAGCACAGTAGATAGCTTCTGCCCAAAGTATAGGAGCCAATGATTTAGACTCAAGCATGCAAGTAGCCATCTCTTTCGAAGTTTTGTTATTTATCTCCACTAGAACATTATGTTGTGGTGTGTAAGGAATGATGTGCTACATTTCAATACCTTCATCCGCAAAAAATAAATAAAACTCATTCTTCACATACTCTCCTCCATTGTCAGTACGAAGGATCTTGATCTTATTATCAATGAAATTTTCTACAGAAGCTTTAAAAAATTTGAAGTATTCAAAGACTTCTGACTTCAACTTTAGAAAATATACCCCACTGAATCTTGAATAATCATCTATGAATGTTAATATTTATCTTGCATTATTCAAGTATAGGTGAGGAAGAGGTCCTGATATGTCATTGTGAATCAATTTAAGAGGAGATGAGGTTCTCTTTCCCTTTCCTTTTTCAAACTTGTGCTCTAGATGCTTACCAATCAAGCAACCTTGACAAGTGCCCTTAGCAAATCTGATGTTTGGGATCGCTTCAACTATTTTCTGATTGTGTATTTCCTGCAAATATTTGTAGTTGAGGTGCCCAAACCTCTCATGCCAAAGTCTGCTCACTTCATTTGCATGAGTAAGAAGTGCACATTTTTTTAGTAAGGAAAGAAATGAGAGAACTCATATATTTTAGAATGGTGATCTGCAATTCCTTGTGCAATGATCTTCCCATAAGAGATCTCTTAGATTTCAATCACATTAGGAGTAAAAATTGCTTTCTTTGGAACTCTTGTATGGGTCATTTGGTAAACTGAAAGGAGGTTAGTTTCCAAGGTAGGAACATAGAGCACATCATGGAAGTATCCATGATCTAGATTGATCCTTCCAATCCCTTCTGAAGAAACTTCAAAATCATCTCCCATTAGGATAGAAGGCCCAACAATACTGGGTTTGAATTCAGAGAATAGATCCTTGGATGCAGACATGTATTTGGAGGCTCCAAAATCTATCAGGAAGGAGGATTCATTCGAAGTGATATCCATGAGTGCATGAAAACTCTCTTTGTCCTTGGACTTAGGATTAACTTCTTTCCTTCTAGCATTTGCTGGTACTAGAAGATTATTTTTTCTCTAGAAGTTGGGCCATAAGATCAATGGTCTTCTTCATGCAAGCACTTTTTGGATGAAAACCTTTGTTGCAGTATGGACATTTGGTCTTCTCTTTCTGGTTTTTCTTGCCTCTCTTTGGATTCAAGGTTCCCTCTTAGGGTGGATCCATGAAGATGGGTGTCTATTTTGGGGGGTCTTATGAGAAAATAAATTTGATTTTTTCATGTTTTTCAACTTTGGGTGAACAAAAGTGATATTTTTGTTTAGAATTTAACTTTTTAGTAAAAAGAAAACTTTTAGAGAATTATGTTAGCTTTCTATTCATAAATTTTCAATTTTTTTTATTGAGATTTGATATGTTAATTTGGCAAATGTTTGACAATGTGTTCTTATAAAATGAAAGGACTAAAAAATAGTCAGGTTTTGTTGCTGTTGAAAGTATTCAAATAACTGAGAGGGGGGGGTGAATCAGTTATTACTGTGCTTAAACAATTTTACATTCCTTTTCCCTTTTAACTTTGATGAAATGTGACGATCAATATGATATGACATGTTCTATGCACATTCCTTTATAGCAAGTATATTGTTATAACATAATTAAATATAAGGCATATAAACAATGTTCAATCACATAAATATGCAGAGAAACTGATTTTCCTGAGGAAACCCATAAAGGGAAAAAACCTCTTCTTCTTAGTATGAAAGGAAAGCTCCAACTTCTCTTTACATTCTATTTTATCTGAGCTACAACCCAGATGAGGATGCTACCTCTGTTTCTTCAGCACCAACTGAATGGAAGCTACAACTCCCAAATGTACAAGCACCAACTTGCCAAGAAGACATTACAATCTTCCCTTGCTCCTCCCTACCACCCTATGTAAGAAAACATTCAGTCAATTATATCACATTGGTTCAGATATATCAGTACATACCCTTTTTATTTTGTTATGTGCTGCTACAGCTGGAGTTTTATGGGAATTCTGTTCTTCATTAAATCGAGCCATACATTTTTGTTCTCATTCTCTTCGAATCACAGCCTCATCAGTAATGACTTCTCTTCATCCTCTCAAATCTCACTCTAATTTTGTTCTCATCAATTGTTTTTTATAGATGCTGAAGTTATATGCCTCGGTCTCTTTAACTTCTAGATATACCAATTCTAAAACTGAAACTGTCTATTTAACTTCCAGAATTTACACGCTGTAACTGACATTTTAACTGTCTCTTTGAATTCCAGAGTTTACACGCTGTAATTGACTAATTAAAAATATGTTTGTGAGTCGCAGCTTGTCTGAGTCACAGCTATTTCAACCAATTGCTAATTTGTAAAAAACCGGCCGCAACAGTAAATATGAGAATTACATGTTCGGAGAACCACTTGTATAGGTCAAACCGTAGCCGTTTTTTGCGATTTCCACGCAATTCAAGTAAATGAGGCCGTTGCGCACAAAACCCATGTCCCATATTTTTGAGATTCATCTCCAGCTGCCCAAAAATCGAGACGCAAATCAATGTTTTCTTATTTGAGTCACGACTGTCTGAGTCACGACCATCTAAGTCGTAGCCGTCTGAGTTAGAGCTTGTCTGAGTCATAGCTATATGAGTTATAGCTTATCTAAGTTGCTGAGTCACAGTTTGTCTGAGTCACAGCTGTCTGAGTTATAGCTTGTCTGAGTTGCTAAGTCACAGCTTGTCTCAGTCACAGCTCTCTGAGTTATCGCTTGTCTGAGTTACTGAGTCACAGCTTGTCTAACAACAATCTTTTCTTGTATTTAAAAACTCAGTCGCTGCTTTCCAACCATCAATGATAACTGAATCAAAGTGCCAACAATCTCACCCTTTGGCATTGATGGAAACCTAAAATTTATGATGTTGCACTGACTGCTTGTTATCTGCAACTACCTGAACTTCTCCCCCTTTGACATCAATGTCAAAGAGATCATGACAATACATCTTCCCTTATCAATATTAACTCAGAAATCAGCAAATAAAACATTCTTGAACCATCTCAGAATTACATCAGATATGCAATAAGCACAAACTCCCCCTGCCAAAGTGAACAAGTTAGTTGGAACAAGATATGACACCCAACTTCTGGCGTAGATATTCAAACTAGATTTTGGATAAGGGTTTAGTAAATATATCAGCAATCTGTTCTTTAGAAGGAATGGAATGTAATTGGACAACTCTGTTTGTCACCTGCTCCCTTAAAAAATGATACTTGATTGGAATGTGTTTGGTCTTGGAATGAAGAACAGGGTTCTTTGACACACTAATGGCACTTGTTTTATCATAGTGAATAGGAATAGGTTTAGAATATTTCACCTCCAAATCAGCAAGAATTTTTATCATCCATAATACCTGTGTACAGCATGTTGCAGCAACTATGTATTCAACCTCAGTAGTAGATAGAGAGATAGAACCTTGCTTTTTACTCATCCATGCTACTAATGAATTGCCTAAGAAGAATGTGCCTCCACTAGTGTTGTTTCTTTCATCCAAACATTTTGCCCAGTCAGCATCTGAATATGCAATCAATTGAAAGTTTTGATTCCTAGGATACCAGAGACCATAAGTCATTGTGCATTTCAAGTATTTGAAAATTCTCTTCACAACTACCGAGTGACTTTGTTTGGGAGTGAACTGAAATCTTCCTACCATTCCAACAACATGCATAATATCAGGATGAGTTACTGTAATATATAGAATACTTCCTATCATTGACCTGTATGTTCTTTGATCAACATCTGGTGAGATATTGTCTTTGCTAAGCCTGCAGCCAACAATCATAGGGGTACTAACAAGTGAAGAATCCTCCATTTGAAACTTTTTCAACATCTCCTTTAGATATTTCTCTGGAGAGAGAAATAGACCTTGAGAATTCTGATTGATTTGAAGACCAAGAAAGTATGATAATTCTCCAATCATTGACATTTCAAACTCAGATTGCATAGCATTAGCAAACCATTGAAAAGAAGAAGCATTAGTACATCCAAAAATGATATCGTCAACATAAACCAAAACAACTAATAAGTCATCACCTTCTGTTTTGATATAGAGATTACTATCAACATTGCCTTTCTTGAGTCCTTTCTCTTGTAAATATTTATCTAATCTATAATACCAGGCTCTTGGTGTTGGTTTCAATCCATATAGATCTTTCTTCAATTTGCAGATATAATCAGGATTGTCTATCAGTGAAAAACCTTCAGGTTGCTCCATATACACTTCTTCTTCTAGATATCCATTCAGAAAAGCTTATTTAGCATCCATATGATAAACTTTGAAATTTTTGTGACATGCATAAGTAAGAAACATTCTTATAGCTTCCATTCTTGCCACAGGTGCAAAACTCTCATCAAAATCTTGCCCTCAACTTATGCATACCCCTTGCAAACCAATCTGGCTTTATTTCTCACAATTTGTCCTTTTTCATTCATCTTATTCTTAAATACCCATTTGGTACCTATCACATTCTTATTTGTTGGTCTAGGAATAAGTTCCCAAGTATTATTCTTTTCAATCTGATCAAGCTCTTCATTCATGGCTTTTATCCAATCTTCATCTTCACCAGCTTCATAAAAATTCTTGGGTTCTATTATAGATAAAAAGGCAATGTGAGACTATTCTGTATCTTTGAGTAACTTTCTTCTTGTCTACACACCTTCATTCTTGTCACCAATGATCTGACTTTCTGGATGATTTTTCTGAATAATTCTTGAAGGAGGTTTTTAGATTGCCGTTGTGAGTCTGCATTTTCATTCTCTAATTCAGATTCTTCCTTTTCTGATTCTTGGACCTATTCTTCTTCATCTTTAGCTGTATCCTCTGTACATGATTCATCATTGTTTATCTGAGTGTCTTTTACATGACTCCCTTCATCTACTTTAATATCAATGTAGTCAACCATCTTATGCAACTTCTTATTGTAACATCTATATCCTTTACTATTTGTAGTATATCCTAGGAAAACACCTTCATCAACCCTATCATCATATTTGCCAAGATGTTCATCTTCTTGATATAACACTTACTCCAAAAGACTTTGAAATGCTTGATTGTAGCAGGTCTCCCAAACCACAATTCATAGGGGGTTTTATCATTGTTCGTCCTTAAGTGGGCTTTGTTAAGTATATGAACAACTGTATGAATTTCCTCTACCCAAAAACCCTAAGATATATTCTTTTCTTTCATCATTGATCTTGCCATTTGCTGAACTTATCTATTCTGTCTCTCAACCACTCCATTTTGTTGTGGAGTCCCTGGAATTGTATACTCTCTTTTCATACCCTGTTCATCACAAAATTCCTTGAAATGCCTTGAGCTATACTCTCCTCCTATATCTGACCTTACTGCTTTCAGTCTTGTTCTTGTTTGATTCTCGGTCAGAGCTTTAAATACTTTGAATTTTTCAAATGCTTCAGATTTCTCTTTCAGAAAAGCAACCCAAGTAATTCTAGAATAATCATCTATAACCAACATAAAGTAATTCTCTTTTCTTGTACCTTCCTTCCTTGATGGTCCACACAAATCCATATGCACTAATTGAAGAGGTTTATCTGAAGATGGAAAGCTCTTGGATTTGAACTGTGTTCTAGTTAGTTTTCCCATTTGGCAAGGTTTAGAGACAACATCATACGGATTTGATATCTTTGGAAAATCTTTCATTGCTCCATTGTTTCTAAGTTTGATTAAATGATCAAAATTTAAATGTCCAAGTCTTCTTTGCCATAGCCAGCTCTCATCATACTTGCTTTGATGGCATTCCTCCTTTTCTTCTTTCAAGACAAAAACATTGTTTTCTGTTCTTATACCTTTGGCAACTAATTGACCCGAGTTTACAGAATTTATCTTACAATCTTTAGAAGTGAAAACCACTTCACATCCCCTGTCACAAACCTGATTGACACTAAGAAGATTATGTTTTAAACCATCCACAAACAATACATCTTGAGCTTTCCCTTTTCCATTACTCACACTTACCATTCCTTTGCCTCTGATTTTTCCTGGAGCATCATTTCCAAAAGTTACATTTCCGGATTTTTGATCCCTTAGAGACAAAAACTTACTTTTATCCCCAGTCATGTGTTTGGAGCATCTACTGTCAATATACCATGGGTCCTTCTGTCTGTGAGCAGAAAGCGCTAAATCACATTGATTGCTTTCTTTCCTCTTCCACACTTTTCTTTCAGCTGCATAATTCACTCTTGAATCTGTTTTGTAGTTCTTCAAATAACATGGTGTAGCATTGTGTCCAAAGTTATGACAAACATAGCCTTCTGGCTCATTGCACAGAAGATCAAAAGGAGTAACATTTATATCATGAATTCCTCTTCTAATTGTTGATAGAGTATGATAGTTTTGATTACTCACTGACTGTTCCACTCTGTGTTGTAGCATTTGATTCTTACTAAATATTCTTTGTTGCATGTTTCTAGGATTAAATACACAGATTGCAGCTTTGTGACCAAAGCTAAAACAACAATAACAGTAACCATTAAAGAAATTTTGATACCTGGATCTTAGTTGTCCTCTTGGAATTGATTTCCTTATCACTCTGTATTGTATATATTCTTCATGCTTTCTTGACTGCAGAATATTGTTTTTTGTTTTTGTAGCTATATCCTTTTTATCATTCATTAGATTGTCATTACTGTTGGTTTTCTTTGCTTCAGCTTTGATGGAGGTTGCAGACTTTGTGAATTATGATTTCTTGCTGCTTTGAAAGTTGATCACCTTAGTTATTTCTTTGTCCTCTGAGTGACTACTGCTTGAACCTTATTCATAGCCTAAACCATATTTAATCAAATGATATCTTTGCTTACTCAAGATATTATTTAACTCTTCTGAGGCTTTAATACTTGAACAATTCTGATGATACAAAGTTTGGAATTTTTCTAATTCTTTCTTCACAGTCACCACTTCTTCCTCTAACTTTTCACATCTTGTTTTACTTTCAGCAAGTCATTGTTTAAGAATGTCTTTTATTTTCTTTGCCTCTTCTAATTCTATTTTTACCAAAATACAGTCTATACTAGGTTATTTGTCATTCTTTTCATACTGTATCAACAATTGTTTTTGTTTCCTCTTCTTTAACCCGAGTCTATCAATTTCTTCCAATGCACTAATGAACTCACCTTTCATGTCAACTATAGCGTCTTCATCATTCATGTCACTTTTTGCATATTCAATGTCAAGATCTTCTATGGCCATAAGCATAAAATCATTCATTCTAGCTTCACAAAATGAATTTCTATCTATATCCTCTGAGGAGACATCATTATTTGCACACAAACTTTTCTTTTTACTGTATTTCTTAAATTTGTATTTCTCTTCATCATCAGAATTCTGATCTTTCTTCTTGTAAGGACATTTAGAGGAAAAATTACCTATCTTACCATAGTTAAAACATTTAAAAGGCATCTTGTCTCTATATTAACCTGATCCTTTCTTCAATCTTCGTACAAATTTTGCCTCAATCTCATCTGCTTCAGAATCAATATTCTTATCTGCTTTAAAGGAGGCTTTTCTAGTGGTATTTGTATCTTTGTTGATCCTCATCTCATAGGAAGTTAGAGTTCCTAGGAGTTGATCAATACCTAGATTTTTAAGATCATTTAACTCATCTATTGCTGAAACTTTGGGGTTAAATTTATCAAGCAAAGATCTTAAAATTTTCTGAACTAAAGATGTTTCTTCAATTGTTTCACCGAGGCCCTTCATAGCATTCACAAGCTCTTCAACCCTTAGGAAATATTTACTAACAGTCTCATCCTCATTCATCTTTAGTTGTTCAAATTTCATCTTGTATGTTTGCAATTTGGCATCTTTTACTTTCTCATTTTCTTCATAGCTATTAATAAGTTTATCCCACATATCTTTAGTAGATTCAATATGCATCACTTTCATAAACTCGGATTCAGCAAGACCACTTAATATTGCATTCATTCCCTTACCATTAAAACTAAACTCCATCTTGTCATCTTTGGAAGCAAGAACCACAGGTTTTGTATATCCAGTTTCTACAACTTCCCAAACATCAGCACCTAAGGACATTAAATATGTTCTGATTCTAACTTTCCAAAAGGCAAAATTTGTTCCATCAAACATAGGAGCGTTATTGGTTGAGCCTTCATGGCTTGTCATGTTTAAGCTTTTGGATCTACCTTAGAATAAAGGAACACTGCTTTGATACCAATTGTTGAAAGTATTCAAATAACTGAGAGGGGGAGGGTGAATCAGTTATTACTGTGCTTAAACAATTTTACATTCCTTTTCCCTTTTAACTTTGATGAAATGTGACAATCAATATGATATGACATGTTCTATGCACATTCCTTTATATTAGGTATATTGTTATAACATAATTAAATATAAGGTATATAAACAATGTTCAATCACATAAATATGCAGAGACACTGATTTTCCTGAGGAAACCCATAAAGGGAAAAAACCTCTTCTTCTTAGTATGAAAGGAAAGCTCCAACTTCTCTTTACATTCTATTTTATCTGAGCTACAACCCAGATGAGGCTACTACCTCTGTTTCTTCAGCACCAACTGAATGGAAGCTACAACTCCCAAATGTACAAGCACCAACTTGCCAAGAAGACTTTACAGTCTTCCCTTGCTCCTCCCTTCCAACCTATGTAAGAAAAAATTCAGTCAATTATATCACACTGGTTCAGATATATCAGTACATACCCTTTTTATTTTGTTATGTGCTGCTACAGCTTGAGATTCTAGGCATTTTGTTCTTCATTAAATCGAGCCATACATTTTTGTTCTCATTTTCTTCGAATCACAGCTTCATCAGTAACAAATCCTCTTCATCCTTTCAAATCTCACTCTAATTTTGTTCTCATCAATTGTTTTTTATAGATGCTGAAGTTATATGCCTCGGTCTCTTTAACTTCTAGATATACCAATTCTAAAACTGAAACTGTCTATTTAACTTTCAGAATTTACACATTGTAACAGACATTTTAGCTATCTCTTTGAATTCCATAGTTTACACGCTGTAACTGACTAATTAAAAATATGTTTGTGAGTTGTGGCTTGTTTGAGTCACATCTGTTTCAACCAATTGCTAATTTGTAAAAAACCGGCCGCAAAAGTAAATCTGAGAATTACATGTTCAGAGAACCACTTGTATAGCTCAAACTGTAGCTTTGTTTTGTGATTTCCATGCGCTCAAGGGAAATGAGGCCGTTGCGCACAAAACCCATGTCCTAGATTTTTGAGATTCGTCTCCAGCTGCCCAAAACTTGAGACGCAAATCAATGTGTTCTTATTTGAGTCACGACCGTCTGAGTCACGGCCGTCTGAGTCACGGCCATCTAAGTCACAGCTATCTGAGTCACAGCTTGTCTGAGTTATAGCTTATATGAGTTGCTGAGTCACAGCTTGTCTGATTCACAATTGTCTGAGTTATAGCTTGTCTGAGTTGCTGAGTCACAGCTGTCTATGTTATAGCTTGTCTGAGTCCAAAAACAAGCTATGGGGGGCCCAAAGTAAGGAATAGGTGCTAGGAGAATCAACTGCTAATGCATGGATGCATGTAGTGCTGCATGGATTGCATGCATGAAAAGCATTTATGACAAAGATAAGATGGTGAGAATATTCCAACAATAGAGCTTCAAGTGGAAGATATAGATTTATATTCGGTGCATCAAGGCATCGAGGACAGAACAACATGATGTAGAGAGGAGCCGAATGCGCACATACATAGGAATAATACAATTGATGGTGCACATAATGATGATGTAGATATGTGACAAATGCGCAAATACTGAAAGAAAGAAACACAGAAGTATGCACAATTGCGTGAAGACTAAATGACAAGATTGCATACAACACATAGATAGTCGCAGATTTTGTAAGAAAGGAAGTAATGTAGAGATAGAACCGAAGTATATCAAGTGATACACAGATGTTTGGATGATGCATGAAAACCGAAGTGAAGAGTGCAAAGTTGAGAAGTCGATCTGATGTGTAACGACAAAACACCAGTAGGATATAGTACATACATCATGATGAGTATAATCTGAGACAAGTGCGTTAAACCAAAAGGACGAAACAATTGATGCATGGCATGTCGTAGATTGTCTAAAATAATGTGGCACTTAAACAAAATGTACACATTAATAAGTGCACAAATTCATCTATTACTAGTGCATTATCTTAGAACATCAAACTATAAATTGAAAGCATAGTATCAGTTGGTAAGTGTAGTTGTTCAGAAGTAGATCGATAGAGCATACCTTAGCACAGACTGCAAAATCAGTAGCACATAGTACATGAAGTAAGACATTAGCATAAGTGTTGAATTGAGAGGAATGATAAGTCAAGTGATATATGCAGTATAGTGACAATGAATCGTCTGCACATGAAGATAGTGCACAATGAAACTAATATCAGAAGATCATAAGTGTGCACGAGTTGGAATTTTAGTAAGTCAGAATTGTATATTGGATATCTTGGTGGCATGATAAGGAAAGGAGTAGGGGTTTGTAGCCTCCTTCCAGTTGGTTCTGGAGAACGCAGGTAGTTGGAGATTCCTTCAAGTCATTCTCTGTAAAACCATGGGGTCGGTGTCTCCTTCCAGTTGGTGCTGGTAAATAGAGGAATTTGGTGCTTCCTTGAATGTATTATTTTCATTATGAAATAGCATTTCATGGTTTTCCACCAATTGGGTTTCCATGTCAAAATCTTGTTTGTTCTGTGTTCTTTGTCTTTGTGCATATATGATGAATCATTTTGCTAACATTGGATGCATAACTAAATATCAATATTAAGTCAATACTAATTTGTTAAAGAAGGTAAACACTACTAATAATTGCGCTAATACTGATTCAACCCCCCTCTCAGTATTAAATCAATTCCAACACTTGGTATTAGAGTGGGTTGCATCAGTAACATATTAACATCTGGAAGATAGATCCCTATGCAGAACTCAACATACATGGATTAAAAATATGAATAGATGGATTAATTAGATATTGAAGGGGAACTAGTCGGTTCTCTAGATGGACTAAAGAAGTCGAGGAAGAAAAACAATCTCCTACAGGAAGCTCTTCTGAGATTTGAGGTAGACACTTCCAGGCAGTTGAATTTTAAAGATGACAATTGCGAGAGTCTGGAAGATGAAATTTTCTCTCTAAGAAATTATCTATAGAAATTAAGATTTCAGTTAGAAAGTGAGCAAAAATATGAAAACAACATCAATGAAGAATCGTATTTTTATAAAATTTATGAAGACACGCTCAAGACTCCACTTTCGAGGACATATCAGAAATTTCAAAGAGAGCACAGAAAGCCAAGTCATCTGGAAAACAAGCCTGCACAGCTCCAGGGATTTAATTCTATCAGGTACCAAAATATTTTCTTGGGAAATTGTTATTTATGTCATAATTTTGGTAAAAAAGCAATAAATTGTCAAGGTCGTGCATTAGCGTATGTTAGGAAGAATGATTTTTGCAATCAGACAAATACCAAACAAAGCAACCTCAGAAAATTGACTAAAATATTGATAGAAGACCTAAATCCCTTTAGTGTATTAAGCATAGAAGATGAGTGCAGTGATAATCCAAATCATGATAGTTAGAACTACAAAAATTAGTAGCAATCTACACAATGCACTGAAACATCTAAATATAAGAAGGTGTTAGGAACCCATGTCAACCCTTCTCTTTACTTTGTTAGTATATTGTTGTTAGACGCATATGCTTTGTAAGTCGTCCCGTAGTATTTGTTGATCCATAGTTTGTATTGGACCATGGTATTTACCCATAGTATTGGACGCATATGCTTTGTAAGTCATCCCATAGTATTATATGTTCAATGGTATTGACCCATAGTATTTGGCATAGACTTAGTATATAAATGTGTGTTGAGGCTAATGAAGGCACGGTGAATTTATTTGTATTGAGCTTGCTCAAAGGAGGTTTCCCCCTCAAAGTGGCCCATGATCAATAAATCGATTTTGAGTTATGTTATTTCTGCTATCTTGTGCATTTCCATCAATTAATTGTTACAGGTTCCTCACATCTGGTATCAGAGAACTTTCTTGAGCTCGTTGGGGGAATTTCTACCAAATGTTTTTTTTGCATCTGTTGTAGGTTCAGATCTAGGAATAATCCCTATCCGCTTAACTGTGGGAATTACTTGGGCATAATTCCTAAAATTCATTGTGAGGAGTACCGCAGGAACCCCGAAGTAGTTGGCCCATTGAGAGGACCTTCCAGCGAAAAGGGAAATGACCCCTACCTGATTAACTGGTTCCCACCCGTGAGGTAAGCCAAGAGCTTTCGTTTGTGGCAAAGCAGTTTTCAGTTTTACCTGAGACGTGGAGTGAGGGGTACTACCCCAATACGCAAGTTGTCAAACAACATTGGTGGCCGAGTGAATCCCATGAACCGTTAGGAAGCTGAGCATACCTGGGGTCCATACCTATTTTTAGTTGCTAAATAGCAAATTACATCTGTCCATACTTGTTTTTGATCACTTCTGCATTGTTTCATATTCATCTGTTTCTGATCACTTCCACACCATTGTAGATCCATCTATTTCCGATCACCTCCGCACCATTGCAGATCCATTCTAAAAAGAAAAAAAATGTTTGTTCGCCATATCTCCTTTGTTTTTTCGCCATATCTCCTTTGTTTTCACTTTGTTTCCCTTGAAACTTCACTGACATCACTGCAATCCCATTATGTATATTTCATTCATGAGGACCCTATCCCCAATTCCACTTCCCAAAGCAAGAAATCTCACATTTGTCTATTTTTAGGGTTTTCCATAACTTCTTCGATTTTCACCCAATCACCTTCAAATTTTGCCACTGTGTTCATTCCCTATTTCTGCTTGTTTGTCCCTCTCTGACAAATTTTCCCATTCTTTCACCCTGCTTCTGAAATCCTCATTTTCTGCTTCCCTGTCCATTCGAAAGTGACCAAAACCTATTTAAACCCCAATTACCCATCAAAGTTTTTCCTAAATCCAAATTTCCCTTTACTAAATATGCTTGTATTTGTATTTTTCTAACCATTCACAAAAAAAAAACTCTTGGTTATGGTTGTCACCCACGGAGGAGCACAAATCATGGAGGAAGAACTTGAAGCCCTCAAAACCAAACTCCAAGATTTGGATGAAAAATTTATCATCCTCCATCTTCAACATCTAGCCATGAACAATGGGTTCTCTTCTTCCAGCAATTTTCATGGGACGAAGCTTGATTTTCCTCGCTTCAATGGTAATGATCCAACTGGAAGGATATTCCATGCAGAATAATATTTCATTCTGCATAATACTTTTGATGTCCAAAAAGTTCCACTTGGATCCTTTCATTTGGAACAGGAAGCCCTTCAATGGCATCATTGGTACATCAAGGCTCATGACGATCCAAAATGGATAGATTCTTGCCAACTCCTTTTGCAACAATTTGGTCCTAGTGCTTTTGATGAATTCACAGGAGCACTCACTAAACTTCGCCAATTTGGCACTGTGAGAGAGTATCCGATAGAATTTCAGAAACTATCCAATCACATAGAAGGATTGTCTGATGAATTCTACAAAAGTTTTTTTATCAGTGGTCTTAAGGATCAAATCTGCTCAGAGGTTAAAATGTTCTATCCCAACACAATTATGGAAGTCCTAGGGTTGGCTAAGTTGGTGGGGGACAATATCCCATCCCAACAATGCTCCAAATCCACTTTTGTTCCATAAGAAATATGGTTTCCCAATGCCCTCACATCACACTAGCTCCTCGCACAACTCCTATCAAGCATTTTTCTGAAGCAGAGATGTGGGCACATACAGAAAAAGGGCTTTGTTATAATTGTGATCAGAAATTCACTCAAGGACATAGATGTGTTGAGCAACAGCTCTATCTCTTAGATGTGGATTCTCCACCTACCTCTGAACTTGGTGCAGAAGCTCCAGATACACTAGATGATCAGGTCGACATTCAGCAGCCGCCTATTGACCCTCTATCTTTAGATGACCACCCAGAGCTATCTCTCCATGCTTTAGCTAGAGTCACCACCCCACAAACAGTGCGGGTCACGGGTTACTTCAAGAATATCCCTCTTACAATACTCATTGATTCTAGTAGAACTTATAACTTCGTTGACTCTCGAATCGCCAAACAGGCTGATTGTTTTGTCCATCCTTGCTCCAACATTGAAGTCATGATTTCCAATGGGGGCACCTTACCTTTCAAGGGGAAGTGTCACAATGTGCATATCTCTATGGAATATTATAACCTGCGCTCTGACATGTTTTCCTTGTCCTTAGGCAGATGTGATGTGGTTTTTGACGTTCAATGATTACGCAAACTTGGTCCCATGTTATGGGATTTTGCTGAAATTTGGATGTAGTTTTCAGTCAATGGGAAACAACACACATTTACGGGCTTACAACCACGGTCTCTATGCATCATCAGTTCACATCGCCTGCAAAAGATCCTTAAGAAACATTCACATGGTGTCATCGCTCAGCTCCATTCCATTCAGATGCACCCATCAATGGTCTCCACTACTTCCTTGGATAGATATGCAAGTGTTTTTGCTGAACCAATGGGATTTCCGCCTTCAAGAGACCTTTCTGGTAAGCATTTAGCCACATCTACATACGAGAAGGAAATGATGGCTATTTTGCATGCAGTACATAAGTGACATCCATACCTATTAGGGAATTATTTCTACATAAAGACTGATCACCAAATTTTGAAAAAATTCCTAGAACAACGAGTCTCCTCCCTAGCACACATGAAATGGGTTACAGCCAACTCATGGGTTATGCCTATGCGACCACTTACAAGAAGGGTAAGGAAAATCTGGTGGCGGATGCTCCTTCTCGCACATTTGATGACCCAATTTTTCTTTCAGTTTTCTTTATGCTTGTTCTAAATTGGTTGCAATCTATTCAACATGGCTCTATCTTCTATGAACTCCCTTCTTCTCCATCGGCAGGGCACTCTGGGTTCCTCAAAACGTATGACTGGGAAAAATGTAACTTCTTTTGGCAGTGACTGAAAATGACAATTCAATAGATGGTGGCTGACTGTGATACTTACCAGGTCAACACGGGTGAAATGACACTCCTTCCGGAACTGCTCGAACCCTTTCCCATCCCTACACAGATTTGGACATCTATTTCTATGGAATTCCTTGAAGCACTCCAGTTGTACAATACCACATCTAAAATGACACCATATGAAGCAATCTATGGAAAGGCACAACCAGTTCTTCTTCCATACACCCTCAGCAGTTCCCTAGTTCAGGCAATTGACTCGGTTCTTGGAAACTACGATAAAAAATTTCTCATTTTATAGGACAATCTTCACATGGCAAGAATTCGACTTAAAGAACAAGCCGATCAACACCGTTCTGAGTGCACTTTTCAACCAGGTGATATGGTTCTTCTTCATCTACATCCTTCGAAGAAATCCTCCCTGAAACTCAAAAGGAGTCAGCTTATCTCTCAATCTATCACAGAGGTATTAATTTAGTGGCATGGAATGCAACCTGAGGTTGCCACAGGGGAACCACTCCTTCAGATTCCACATCAATTTCCACATCAAAAGCTTTGAGGACAAAGCTTTTTCTAAGGGAGAGGGGATGTTAGGAACCCATGTCAACCCTTCTCTTTAGTTTGTTAGTATATTTTTGTTGGACGCATATGCTTTGTAAGTCATCCTGTAGTATTTTTTGATCCATAGTTTGTATTAGCCCATTGTATTGACCCATAGTATTGGATGCATATGCTTTGTAAGTCGTCCCATAGTAATATATGTTCCATGGTATTGACTCATAGTATTGGGCATAGACTTAGTATATAATTTTGTGTTGAGGCCAATGAAGGCACAGTGAAGTTATTTGTATTGAGCTTTCTCAAAGGAGGTTTCCCCCTCAAAGTGGCCCGTGATCAATAAATCAATTCCGAGTTCTGTTATTTCTGTTATCTCATGCATTTTCATTAATTAATTGTTACAGGTTCCTCACAGAAGGATCAATTTCTTCATGAATCTTGCAAATTATATTTACATGCAAAATGTAAAAGGGGGCAATGTTATATAGACAGTGGATGTTCCAAGCATATGACAGGATATAAAAATACATTTATGAAGTTTAGAGAAGACAAGGGAGGTAGTGTTTACTTTGGGGATAATGGTTCAACCAAAATATTAGGTATGAGCTTAGCAAGTCTAGGAACCAAAAGGACCAATGGAGAAAATGTTCTAATGGTCGAAAACATGAAACACAATCTTCTGAGTGACAACCAAATGTGCAACCAAGACACACTCTTACTTTTGACTCAGAGAAATGCGAAATAAAAAAGAAGGATACAAGAAGAATTATGGAAACCAGTTTCAGGACTCCTAAAATTGTCTATATTCTAGATGAGGAAAAGGAAGAGAAACATTGCATGGGACAAATAGATGAAAATTGGTTGTGGCATATAATAATGGAACACATCAATTTTGACAACCTTTTCAGAATTAGTAGGAAACAAGCAGTAAGGGACATTCCAAGACTCACTAAGCCATTAAACCCATTCTACAAACACTATGTACATGTGAAACAAACAAGAATTAAGTATCAAGCAAAAGAGTACACTACCTCAAAACCCTTGGAAATGGTTCATTTAGATCTTTGCTATCCAATGAGAATGAAAGGAATAAATGGTGATTCTTACTTCCTTCTTTTCATTGATGATTACTCTCGAATGATGTGGGTTTTCTTTCTTAAAGAAAAGTCAGAAACATTCTAATGTTTCAAAACTTTTACAAAAGTGGTTGAAAATGAAACTGACTTAAGAATAAAGTGTTTAAGATATGACAATGGAAGATGTTATCTCCCCAAATAAATTTGTCGAGTTGATAAATTTTAGATGATAGGATGTCATTTGAAAATTCATTTCTAAATTTCTTAAGGATCATTGTTGATAGCTTTATGCATGTAATAAAGTTAGAAAATCATTAGATTGGGTTTTCATTTCAAAAATTTCAAAAGACAGGTTTCGGTAGCTAAGCGCTTAGTTAAAACAGTTCCTAAGCTACTGAAAGCTCTGCTTTTAGCAGCTTAAATGAAATTTTCAGGGCTCTCCTAGCTACCAAAAGTGAAAGCAAAATTTTGAAATGAAAGCAGATCAGATAAGAAGAGACCCATGTGCCCAGCATTGACAGTGAAAAATGTTTCAAAGATTGTGTAAAGAAGCAAAGGGCCATCCACGAATATTTGTCGTTGGTACTCAGCAAGTCTGAGAAATTTCTTTGATAAAATGATTCCAATGACAACACAGATTTCAAGAGTAGATGATGGAGAAGGAGAAATCACTTGGTCATGCTCTGCATAATATTTTCACAAATAAACCATCAATGGTTCATTAGCTATTGAAAACCCAGCTTTCAGCAACTTACAGAATGGAAGACAAAATTCTTCAGCTATCGAAAGGAAAGGAACGTGTCAGGTATCATGGAACAGTTTCGGTGGCTTAGGCAGACAAGGCGATGGTTCATTAGTTACCGAAAATAGAGCTTTTGGTAGCTTACAGATTCAGAATTTGGCTTGCCTAGCTACCGAAAGCTAAAAAACTCGACATAATGTTACCATTTTGCATAGATCTGATTTTTACTGATCCAAATAGCTCAAGGGTGGTTTATAATGTTATATAATAATTAAAGGCATCATGATCAAGGTTCTATTCCAGATTTAAAGGTACCAACAAGGTGGAGAAGATGATGGACATTTACTGAAATTGATGGCGATTTTACTGTGAAAGGTCATCATTTTCAAATGATGTTTCTGAGTGACTGGAGTATCATTTTTCAAAACACTCAAAGGTTTTTGTCCCTAAAATGTCAGAAAAAAATAACCTCTCTCATTTTTCCTACAGGTGTCACAGATTGGGAGAATCAAATCCGTCACTGAGCCCCAATTTTCGGATCCCAGAATTTGCCTGTTTGACACATGTTTTTGAAATGCAGATCTCAGGAAAATGAAAACAAATTTCAAATATCCGAGAGAGGTTTTTTCTCAAACAAAATCAATGCACAATAAACTCTTTCAGTTTATACACAAGTGTCACATATCTAGAGAACTGAACCCATCTCTGAGCATCTTTTTTAGCAGTTTCAGCACAAATGGCGTTTTTACTATGCAGAGTCATCATTTTAAAATGATGATTCTGAGCGACTGGAGCATCATTATGGGAAACAGGAGGAGGTTTTTGTGCCTAAGATGTCAAAGAACAATAAAATCTCTCATTTTTCCTATAGGTGTCATAGATTGGCAGAATCAAATCCATCTCTGATCCCCTTTTTTAGTAGTTTGGTCAAATTAAAAAGTATTTTTCCCAGTTTAGTGAAAACGGTTTTGATTTTCTATCTTTAGCAGATTCAATTCAGTTTCTTTAGGATATTGAACGTTTTTGTAAAGGCTATAAAGCTTGTGATTCATGTAGAACAAGTGTTGGACTTTGGAGACTTCTCATTCCTGTAATCTTAGACTTTCTCATTACATATCAGTATTATAAGCTTCTTTTGCCATTGATGTTCAGACTTTCTCCTTCTATTTTTTTTGTACTTACACTTGAATATTATGTTCATGTTATTCA
Organism: Larix kaempferi; assembly: GCA_027924585.1. Taxonomy (NCBI): domain Eukaryota; kingdom Viridiplantae; phylum Streptophyta; class Pinopsida; order Pinales; family Pinaceae; genus Larix; species Larix kaempferi. The sequence continues at coordinate 19,942,773 of BSBM01000797.1, read as the reverse complement.
TGCTTGTCTTATGCCTGATAACTATCATCTTATCACTGCATTGATAAGTTAGAATTGCAAGTATTCCTTACCCATTGTAATTGGCCATTCATATATGCTTTGTGTGTATGTTTCTGTTGATATAATAAGTTTTCTCCATACATTCAATTTTGATAAACTCTCTGAACAACAGTGGTTGAAAGCCTTGTACATCGGAGTGTGTTAATGCATGTTTTGAGTGAGTGAGGTTTGATTAAGTCATCTAACTTGATCCTATTTACCATACATTGTTGATCTATTTAAGTTACTAGGATCATTACCTTCACAGTCAGGGAAAGACTTCTGGAGAGATAACAAAAGAGAATATACTTCAAACAATTTTGATAACTATTGTGACAAACATGGAATTAGAAGATAGTTTTCAGCAGCTAGAAATCCACAGCAAAATGGAGTAGCAGAAAGGAAAAACATAAATGTTCAAGAGATGGCCAGGATAATGTTGAACGAATCAAAGTTGTCAGATATGTTTTGGAGACATTCGATTCATGCAGTTGTCCACATTTTCAGAAAATGTTTGATCAGAACAAACAACTATTCAACACCATATGGAATCTGGAAAGGAAGACCATCTCCAATTAAGCATTTCAGAATATTCGGAAGCAAATGCTACATCAAAAGAAATGAAGAAAACATTGGAAAATTTGATTCTAGATCAGATGAAGGAATTTTCCTTGGTTTCTCCTCTAGAATCAAATCCTATAAGTGCTATAATTTGTGACTCAGAAAGATAGTTGAAAGTACCGAAGTGAAAGTTGATGAGGTACTGAATCATAGAAGAATTAAAAAAGATGATGATTTACCCTTTATAGAACATTCATATGAAGAAAATCAAGAAACAAAATTTCCACGGGAGGAAGTATATCAGCACGGATTAGAAGAATGAATACCATACACAAAGGGCCCTTCCAGATATGTCCAAAAGAATCATTCAAAAAAATTTATTATCATAGGAAAAGATGTTGGTGTAAGAACTAGAAGGAGTTTGAGCAATCCAACTGAGGAAGTGCATTTCCCATTACTATCTTGAATAGAACCAGAAGGAATTGAAGAACCAAATATGATGAAGGTTGGATGAAGGCCATGAATGAGGAATTAGATCAAATTGAAAAGAATGAAACCTAGGAACTTATTACAAGTCCTAAGAATAAGTATGTTATTGGAACAAAGTGGGTATTCAAAAACAAACTAAATGAAGAGAGACAGGTTGTCATAAATAAGGTGAGACTAGTATGAAAAGGATACGTGCATATCAAGGGAATATACTTTGAAGAATATTTTGTCCCTATGGCATGAATGGAAGCAACCAGTATATTCCTTTCCTATGCTTGTGCATAATATGTCTAAGTATATTAGACAGATGTAAAATGAACATTTTTGAATTCATATCTTGAAGAAGAAGTATACATTGAACAACAAGATGGTTTTTCACTCTCATGTAACAAATATTATGTTTTCAAACTAAAGAATGCTCTATATGGACTTAATAAAGCTCTTAGGGCCTGGTATTAGAGGCTGGAAAAGTACTTGCAACATCAAGGTTTTAAAAGGTGTAGTGTAGAAAACAATCTCTACATAAAAATTGAGGATGGAAAGATGATAATCGTAGAAGCATACGTTGCTGACATCATTTATGGAAGCAATGATGACACAATGAGTCGGCAATTTTCCAAAGATATGCAAAAGGATTTTGAAATGTCCATGCTCGAGGAATTGTCCTTTTTAATTGGATTATAGATGTCTCAATTAAATGATGGTATTTTCATCTCTCAATCTAAGTATGTAAAGGAGATGCTAAAGAAATTCAACATGGAATATTGCAAGCCAGTTTGTACCCCTATGGTTACAGGGTGCAAATTGAGTAAAGAAGATGAGGCTAAAGAAGTTGATCAAAGGATTTATAGATCCATGATAGACAATATTCTATATGTAACTTCCTCAATACCAGATATCATGCAAGTCGTTGGACTTGTCGCAATCTTTCAGGAAGCACCCAAGGAAACACATGTTCAAGTAATCAGGAGAATTTTAAGGTATTTGAAAATAACCATGAAACTTGTCTTACGGTATCCACCTAGCAAAAATATAGACTTAGTACGATACAATGATGCGGATTGGGAAGGAAGTATAGATGATAGGAGAAGTACTAGTGGAGCTTCATTTTTCTTAGGAAATTGTCTTGTATCGTGGATCAACAAAAAACAACCATCAGTTGCATTATCCACAGCATAAGTTGAATATATTGTAGTAGTTGCTTGTTGTTCACAATTGTTAAAGATGAAATAGACCTTGAAAGATATGCAAGTAAACATAAATCATCATATACAAATACTATGTGACAACAAAAGCACAATTAGTATCTCCAAGAATCCTGTTATGCACTTCAAAACTAAGCACATTCCCATCAAGTATCACTTTGTGGGAGAAAAAGTAGATGATAATGTTTTCAAACTAGAATATGTTGATACTAAGGAACAACTAATAGAGGATATATTTACGAAACCTCTTCCATGAAGTACATTTGAATATCTCAGGGAAAAACTAGGTGTGGTTCTCTGATCCGCATCGCAGTTGGCAAGTCATCGACATTGATGTAACTTTGACAAGTTTCAACTTCAACACAACTTCGACTTGACAGGTTATCTCCGACAGCTTCCGAACTCAACACAACTCCAATGAGTCTCAACTTCGACACATTCGCACCTTCGACATGTTCAGCAACCTCATAGTTCGCGACATTGACAAGTAGCATCGATATGCGACCGGCGACTGTCGAACTTCGACAGGCTGTCTTGCTATCTTCTAGTCAACTGTAATGATTGAACTGTTGATCTGTTCTAACTTCTTCTTTGTAACTGAACATAATGGGAAGGAACCCAAGCATCTCAGGAATCTATATAAGCATGTATAATATTGTAGCATACATCGATCAAGAGATAAATATTATCATGTCTTAGACTTGTTTATAGTAATAGAATATCAGTTCGCATTCCTGCATATTCTCTATGCATATTTGTGCTTATATGTGTAGTGTAATCCTGCTTTGCTCATTCTGCTTATTCTTATAGCTTCTTCCATAACAGAGTTGACTCATTCAGTTGAACTATTGTCACCCTCGTGCTTCCTAGAAATGACCCAGATCATTGGTATTAGAGCAGACTCAAATCAGAGCACTCAGTTTCTTGCTTAAGTTCTGTGTATCACTCTCTTGAAGTTACCTGACTTATGCCCGTTCAAACTCGCTCGCAATCTCAGTAATCCAAGCAGACACTACCTTGAAAGATGGAAAAATAAACAGATGATAGACATGTAGTCGACAAGACAACACAGCTTATTGAGCAAGCTCTGGCTCGACAACAGACTGAAATGTTCACCCAGTTCAATGATATTCTCATGCGATTCGCTTCGGCATCTGGAGGATATTCGATGAGAACTCACTCCGATAGAATTATCCCCTTCAAAGTCAAATGATTTGTACATACCGAATCTTGAAGGTAAGATTGACGCGGAATCCATTGACAATTGGGTACTACAATTGGAATCCTATTACGATGTGAATCAACTCTCCAAAGCTGAAAAGATCACCATTGCATCCTTAAAGATGTCAACCTCCATGCACTGCTGGTGGGAGAACCTCTCAACAAAGATGGAGAAAAGAGAAGACCCCATCGAAACATGGGATAAATTCGTCGAACACATTCGAAAGGTATTTTACCCACCTAAATACCTCGAGCAGCAATATAAGAAGTGGAAGTAGCAAAGGCAATGGAAAGAACAATCAGTACATAGTTATACTGACGAGTTCTACTGACTCATGGCTAGAATTGGCATCCAAGAAGAAGAGAAATTGCTTCTTCTAAAGTATGTTAGCAGATTGTCCCAGTACATTCAGCAGGAGATGGAATTTTTTACTGTCAATACACTTGCGGATGCTTTCCACTATGCCAGCAAACTGGAAACCAAGAAAAAGGAAAATCACATTTCGTGACAAAGTCGACATTAGGACGACCACTCGACAAGAAGGCACCAGCCAACTTCAAAAAGTTGAAATCTCCTCAGCGGACACCACCAAAGCCAGATCATGGTAAGAAGTCTTTTCATAAGAGGGAACATAGCAAACAACCACCGATCGGAAAATGGTGCGATTACCACCACTAATCTTGGCATGATACGACTGAATGCAAAGCTAGGAAGACATTTTTGGAAAAATTGTCGACGTCCGATGCTTTCGACAAGACGGTGGAAGAATCTGATCCAGACATAATGACCCTTTTGACCTCAACCACTCCAGCAGCCTTGACTATCGTCGATGAGGAGGAATGAGAGTGCCTATTCCATACACGGATATGGGTCCAGATCAACCCATTGCATCTGATTGTGGACAACGGGAGACAAAAGAACTTTATTTCTGAAGATCTCGTTAAGAAACTAGGTCTTGTTACCCCTCTACATCCTCAACCTTACAACATCGGTTGGATGAAGGATCAAGAAGAACTCTAGATCACTCGACAATGCAAACTTACCTACTTCATAATGCCTTTTGAAGATAAAGTACTCTGCGACATGGCACCACTCTCCCTAGCCGACGCCTTGTTTGGGAAACCTTACCTCTCGGATAGACATGGAAGTTATCAGTCATGGCCTCAAAAGGTGATTATCAAAATCCAAAATCGATGGTTCAGCATACTACAGTGTCAACCTACACCGATGGTTGCACTGATATTTTCCAAACAGACAAAGAAGCTCATCAATCATGCTCAGAAGTTCGCATTAATCATGATCAAGTGGCAACATTCTAAAAATACTGCATCAACAAGTCAAGTCACCAACCATTGCAGCTCTCGACAGAAGCAACAAGTCGATCATATTCTCGATCAGTATCAGAACCTCTTTCAAGCTCTAGACATAGTACCTTAACATTTTCAAGTAAAACACTCTATTGAACTTGTTCCTGGTTCTTCTTTTCCTAACTCATCTTTTTATAGAAGATCGATTCTAAAAAATGAAGAGATTCGTAGACAGATCCAAGAATTAATCGACAAAGGTCATATCCTACCCAGCTCCTCTCATTGTGGAAGTCTAGTCATCCTAGTTTCAAAGAAATACGGGACTTGGCACATGTGCATCAACTACAGAGCTCTCAACAAAATATCGGTGAAGAATCAGTACCCTCTGACATGGATAGATGAACTCATCGACTGTCTGAAAGGTGCTAAATTCTTTACTAAGCTCGACCTCAAGTTGAGATGCCATCAGATTCCAATCAAGACCTCAGATGTGTGGAAAACTGCTTTCAAAACCAAGGAAGAATTGTTTGAATGGTTAGTCATTCCTTTCATCTTAACTAATGCACCTTCGACCGTCATGCGACATATGGATAACCTTCTTTGACCTATCATCGACAAATGGGTTATTGTCTATCTCGACGATATACTGATTTTCAGTCGATCATGGCAAGAACATGTTGGACATCTTTGACAAGTTGTTGACACTCTCCATCAACATCGGCATTATCTGAACATGGACAACTGCTCTTTTGCGATGACTAACATCAAATATTTGGGGTATGTAATTGACTCTGCAGGAATTCACGTCGACCCAGACAAAGTACAGATCCTCAAAGATTGGCCCATTCCTAGAAGCATTCAAGAACTAAGAAGTTTTCTTGGTTTGGCGAATTTCTATCGATGATTCATACTCAGCTTCAGTCACATAGGCTGGCCCTTGAATCGGTTGACGAAGGGAAATGGGAAAATTGTCTTCTAGTGGACAACAACACAACAAGCAGCTTTTTAACAACTCAAACACAAGCTCTGCACTGCACCAGTACTTGTGTTACCCGATTTGCATCATCCCTTTGAGATTGAAATGGACGCATCAGACTATGCCTTAGGCGCATTGATCACTCAGTCCGGTCACCCAGTTTCTTTTCATTCCGAGACTTTTAACGAAACAGTTAGAAGATACTCGACATACGAAAAAGAACTGTACACCATTGTGCAAGCTCTCAAGTAATGGAGGCATTACATCCTTGGCAAGGAAATGATCATTCTCACTGATCATAAGCCTCTATAGTTCACTCTGACACAATCAAAGTTGCATACAAACCAACAAATCAAGTGGATTAATTACCTACAACAATTCCAGTTGGTGATTAAGTATTGGAAAGGTAAGGCTAATGCCGTCGTCGATTGCCTCATTTGACCACCCATTATTCTCCTTTTGATAGTGATGAGTATGCAGGGATACGACACGACCACTTGGCCACAGTTGTATGAGGACGACAAAAAATTCTCAGTAGTCTACCGACAATTATAGACTAACAAGTTGTCGACCTCAACCTCCGACTATTTCCTGAAAGACACCTTGCTATACAAGCTCAGATAGCTTTGTGTACTGACCAGTGAGCACCAACAGCAGCTCATTTGGGACACGCACTACAAGCAGACTGCAGGACACTTTGGAGTAGCAAAGACACTTACTATTGTCCAGAAGTATTTCTTTTGGTGTACACTTCAATCTGATGTCAACAAGTACATTCCATCATGCGTGGTTTGTGCCATTGCTAAACCTCCTAATCGATGAAAGGGATTGTACACATATCTACCAATTCCTAGTCGACCATGGGAATCTATTTCTATGCACTACTTGATGGTTTATCCTACTACTAGACATCAACACGACGCGATATTAGTAGTAGTCGACCAATTTTCCAAGATGGCCATTCTCATACCATGTAAGAATACCATGACAGTGCAGCAGACCGCTCAGCTCTTCTTTACACATGTTTGGAGACACTATGGTTTACCCATAACCATTATTTCTGACCGAGATGCCGGATTCATCAGCATATTTTGGAAGAACCTCCGGCAATTGCTAGACACACGACTCTCATTGTCGATATCTTTCCATCCTCAGACTGGCGGACATACGAACATACGGAAGTTGTGAATCGCTTAGTACTACAACTGCTCTGCATGTACAATCACCAACATCAATGCACATGGGATGAAATTCTTCCATACATCCAAGACAACTATAATCAAGCTCAGCAAAGCTCTACAGGAAAGAATCCATTTGAATTCTATTACATATTTCAGCCCTTAGCTCCTATTGACTTGATCGGATCCTCGACACAATCGAGGGATACCAACTACAGCCAGCAAAAATTTGGTAAAGCAGTCAAGTTTAGAGATCAGACATGTGACATCCAGAAGCAAGAACAGGAAATGTTGCACAGAGCAAGCAAGAAATCTAAGGTCCACGACAAGCATTGTATTCCTCATTCATTCCGAATTGGGGATAAGGTCTGGTTACATCTCAATAAGGAGGACTTCACAGGACCATTCAAGAATCTCAAGCCTTTGTGATATGGTTCGTACACTATTCTTTGACAGATTGGAGAAAACGCTTTCCAGCTCGACATTCCTGTATGCATGGGTCTGCATCCAGTATTCAATGTGGATCTACATCAACCATATCATGCACCCTTGTTGGAACAGAACGACTTGCAAACAACAGAACCTGAAGACATCCATCCAGATGTTCACGAGCCTCTTCCTTGTGACACCATTGTGCGATGATGAGTATGCCATACAAGGACGAACACAATCTCCTTGTTTCAGGTTTCCAAGGCTGGCCAAATCACATCTCAAGGAAAGTGGTACTCTGTTATTGAATTAACCGACAAGTTTCCTCACCTTCGGGAGCAAACAATGGGGTCCATTGTTTCTTAAGGAAGGAGGTATGATCTGCATTGCAGTTGGAAAGTCATCGACATTGATGCAACTTTGACAATTTTCAATTTTGATACAACTTCAACTCGACAGGTTATCTCCGACAGGTTCTGAATTCGACACACCTCAACACATTTGCACCTTCGACATGTTTAGAAAACCTCACAGTTCACGACATCGACAAGCAGCGTTGATATGCGACTGGAGACTGTCGAACTTCAAAAGGTTGTCTCTCTGTCTTCCTATCGACTGTAATGGTTGAACTGTTGAGCCGTTATAACTTCTTCTTTGTAATTAAACGTAATGGGAAGGCACCCAAGTGTCTCAAGAATCTATATAATTAAGCATGTATAATATTGTAACATACATCGATCAATACATAAATATTATCATGTCTAGACTTGTTTACAGTAATAGAATATCAGTTTGCATTCTTGCATATTGTTTGTGCGTATTTTTGCTTATCTGTGTAGTGTAATCCTACTTTGCTCATTATGCTTATTCTTATAGCTTCCGCCATAACACAGTCGAATCATTCAATCGAACTGTTGTCCCCCTCATGCTTTTTGGACACGAACTAGATCATTCTCGATCCACAACATAATGAGAACTCAAATAAAGAGGCATAAATCCCTAAATGTTTTGGCACTGTGCAGTGGGAATGAAAGGAAGCCTGCATGGATCACTGCACAAAGAATGATGAAGTGTTGTCAAACAAATAAGAGATCAAAATGAAGGGATAATGTAACACCTATAACAAGAAACCAATCAAAGATAATTATGAAAGGATATCAATGCATAATTACAACAAAGAAATAGAGCATGAAGTCAGGGGGAGTCATCCCTTAAAATAGTTGAGGTAGAGGAAAGCGCAAAAAAAAAAGGAAAACCTACATTGTGCAAGTAATGGCACCTATTTTCCATTGACGCCAGTTGTAGTCGAGGGGGTTGTATTGTTACCAGGGATACATATTATCTATGAGCAAGCACAAAAGATACAGATACAACAGGATAAGAAGATGGAGAGAACAAAATCCTTTTATTACTCAGCAAGATGTAGAACAGTACATATAAGAACAGATCTAAGTTAACCCAATGGTTCGGCTCACCAGCCTATATATATGATTTACATACAGTTATGGTCGATGCAACTGTCGACATGATTTACAATGAGTTGGGCGGAGGACCTAGTCGACAGGCCGACTTAGGCTCCTCCAACATCTCCCCCACCTCAAAAATTTTCTTCATCCTGAAGAAAGGAGGAGATGCAAAATTGTTAACTATGCAAAAAGAATAGATGTAGTTGTTACTGTTGTTCATGACTGGAACTGGCCACTGCTTGCTGCTGGACACATACTTTGACAATAGCTTCAACAGAGATAGATAACTGGTGCTGAAAATATTCCGAGGTGCGCAGCATGTTTTGAATATCTATGGTTAATTTGGCTAAGCTTGACAAGTTTTCTACTTTGTCCTGAGTCAATTTGTTTCGCAGGTTAATCAAGTCATGACCAAAAATATTTACTTTGTCATCAGCGGTTGAAAGTAGTCTTCATGTTTTTCCAGCTTCGTTGATAGTTTGGATTAGAGCTTCATCGACTACTTGTCGTTGCAAGTACAGATTGTTGAATAGCTTGTGTGTCCACTGCATTTCTTTAAATACATTGTCGTAATGAGTATACCAGTTGCTGAGGACTTCGAAAACTGTAGATGCTTGATCATTGTACATTCTTAACTGGATGTGACTTGAGGTGAATGTTGTGTATTGTGTTTCCAGTAAGGAGGATGTTTCTATGGCCTGTTCTTGTTGGTTCTTGGCGATTTCATCTTTTAATGTTGACATGACAGTTTTGATTATTTGGTATTCTTTGTCGAGTATACTTGTCCCATCAGAACTCGACGACAACAGGATGACTTGTTGCGCTATGTCTTCACACTTAGCCAAAAATGATGCTTGGTCCTCCTACAGTTTTTGGATGCATTCTTGGGTTTCAATGCGTCTATGTCTTTGTTCTCATTTAACCGCATCTACAAGTAAGTCGAGCTCCTTCTGTGTTTCTTCTTGTGGGTCATATGTGGATATTGGCTAGAACTGGTCAAGGTGAACAGATATGTGACTCTCTTGTTGAATATACTGAAGGTGTTGCTGCTATCTCTGCTTTTGTCGCTCTTTTTCTTGTCATCTCTTTTCTTTTCACTAATTCCTCTTTTTCTTTTCTTGTGATTTTTATGTAACCTCTGTCTGTGGTACTGGTTCTTTTTGTTGATCAGCCGCTGCTAGTGATTTATTTGCATCTGCTTGTGTGGTGACGGCAATTTGTTTTGTCTACGCCTGGATGGCTGGTTCTGATTATGTTCTTGTTTCTTCTCATGCTGAAGTATTGTCTTGTTATAGAGATACTGTGTTTGCTGCTTCAGGTTCTGTTGTCTCGGTTTCCTCTTGTGCTGGTAGCACTATTTCTTCTATAATGGTTGTGTCAGTTATTTCTGTTGGATTTTCAAACTACTAAGCTATTGATTTTGGAGAGGTTCCATCGGTAGGGGCCGGGGATGAAAGAATAGGGTCCACTTGAGCCGAGGGTGAAACGGTCGGTAGTCAAGGAGGAACTTCATCTATTGGTGGGGTTGGAGGGGGTTCAGGGCTTCCATATGGAATCAAACTGACATGGGGTGACAAGACTTCGGGGATGAGTGTTTCTTCTTCGACAGGGTTATCAATTTATGGTGGACTCTCAGGTGGGTCGACTAAATGTCGAGGAGGTGATTGATATTCCACCGTCGAGTTGACTAGAAGGGGGATGAAGGACGAGGTTTCTCGGGCGATAATATTACTAGTCGGGTTAGGGTTTATTTCTAGACGTGTTTCGTGAATTCCAATCACTTGTGGTGATGTGGTTCAGGGAGAGTGCAATCATTTAGCAAAATGGAATTAGCGAGAACCGGTTTCTTGGTGATGAGCTTGCACTAGTTAGCAAATATGGATGGAAGCGGGGATATGAATTGGTTAAGGTCATTATGACCTTGAATATTTTGTCTGAGTGGAAGGGAAAGGGCCTGCATAATATCTGGAATCTATTTAGGTGTAGGTGTGATGGATGCTAGAAGTGAAAGAGTTTTTTCCTCCATCACAATAGTCGAAGATGATGGAGGGGGGATTTGAGTTAGGTCGACATGGGGTTCGATCATAATCTTAGATTTCATCTGTGGTGCTGGTCGGCTACGGGAATTGTCTTCTTCAATGAATTTCTTAAATTGATCTTCGACAGGTACTTTGAATTTTGCAGTGTCAGCTAAAATCTGAGTTGCGCTGTCGTAGATTTCAACTTCATATTCCTCTATCGGTTCTCGAATGACAAGATTTCTTTTCCCTTTTCCTTGTGATTTGGGATCCCTTTATTGTCATTCTTTAGGAATTTCTTTTGCTAACTATTGGATGTTTTCGGTGGTGAGAGCGTATTCTAGAAGTGGATCATCTAACTGAGTGCTCTCATCCAAATGTTTAGCTGTCTCAGGGGGGTCCAGATGTGCAATCATTTTGATTGTGAGGGGTGCTGGATTTCTTTCGACAATTGGCTCAGCTTGTAGGATGAAAGTATTCATATAAAGTCGGCATTCATAATCCTCTTCATTCTCCACATTCGTTAAAGGTTCAACTATGGTTAATTCACCTCTTCGTTCCTGGGGAGGAACTTCCATTCTCATGCTTGATTGTCTTCTTAGCTCCATGAATACTTCCTTGGATGAAGGGTAGTAGTCAAGTGTTTCTGTTGCTCCTGCTACACCCTGCAAATACTAGACTGAAGTGTGGTCTAGCACCAGTTGGATGTGTGTTGTCGACGGTAGACTTCGTCGGACGTTTTGAGTCACCCTCCATCTTGTTGATTAGACCTTAATATTTTGGAACGAACTTTCTAGCCAAAGCTTGACTGTCGAGGGTCCAAGCTAACTTCCTTCGTGTGTGAAGCAATGGAAATTTTCCATTAGAATGCTTCTTTCTCTTGCAAAGTACTTGCATCATGTCGGTCTAATGTGAGCCATAATAATCCAAATAATCAAATATGGGTATCAAATGCTTGAACCCTCTTCTTGGAATTTGTAGCATATGGTTTTGACTATGTCGGCCAAATTTTCATCCCATTTGTATACTTTGCCTCTCATCACCATGTTTTGGACCACCTCCAGCATGTCGATTTTAAGATCAGAGCCTCAACCAGAACTTGATAGAGTGGTTGACACAAATATTGCAGCAATTTTATAGTTGGCATAGATTATTTGATTCACCATTAGCCCTCTAGAGTTCTTATCGGCAGCTGTTCCTGTGAATTCTTTGACCAATTCTGGATTTCAGAACATTGGTACATCATCACCTTTGTTTGATAGTCCGACAATCTTATAAATGAGTTCACCATTTATTTCGATAGATACATTGAAATAAAACTTGCCATCATGGTACCTGCTTACTATAAACTAAGCTATGATGTATTTCAAGCCACTGAAGTTGTCTAGCAGGGGAGGGTTCATGTAATGTATAATTGTGGTGGTCTGCAGTTTCTATGCTTCCTCCCTCCAGCGTATGTTTGTTTCTTTTCCCCATTCAATGATGTCGCTCCAGGTCCTCCTCCAATGTGGTTCTGTAACTTTGGCGTTCCAGACCAGTTGTAATCGAGTTTCCACGGGAGAATGGGATTTTTCAAGCTCTTTGACTTTTGATGCTACAAACCTAGTTTTCTCCTGAGACTTCTTAGGTTCCATTGTTGTTACATGGTTCTCAGGTTCAATATTGTGTACGAAGAGTTGGAAAAAGAGTACGCAGGAATCCTCGATCTCAGTATTTATAGTGGGGATGCTCGGCACAGTTGAATGCGAAGTACATGGATGCATTGATGGTTGATTTGATGAGGAAATTAAATTTGAGTGACGGGTTGTCAGCTCCTTGTTGGGCATGTTTTGGATTTTCTTATCTACTTGTCGTCTTTCACGATTTTTTTTCTTAGCTATTTCTTCAGTATGATGTCAGTGCATGGTTTCGGTCATGTCATGTCGGCCAGCAATAGGTCTTCCTGTCACGTCTCTTCTACGCGATTTTTTTAAAAATAAACTCTAACACTTCGAATATGCGGAACTGAAAACTCTAGTTGTCTCTACATCTGGCGTAACTCTTTGATGAAAGTTACCATACAAGTACAATTGAAATAGCAGCAGTTAATTGCACGCTATATCCTAGACACTTACGATCATAACAGAGATAGGCAATAAATAGCGGTAGTAACAATAATAACATACTTTAATACGTCATCACACCCTACTACTTTGTTCATAGTACTAAATGAAAGTCATTTTAACGTGGCATGGTTATGTGTTACCAACACATAACCTATGCGATTGTAATAATTATGCTAAGTGGTACTTGTAACAATACTAGGCTACTGCCATTACTGACTGCATCATTCTCAACGTATCTAGGTCTATATAGTTAGGACTACTACACCACAATGATAGAAAAGAAGGGAGAGAGATGCAGCATTAGTCCTAACCTGCTAAATACATGCATATATAAAAGTTCACCTAGAAGTAATCACCTATAACACCTATGAGTATAAATGCTATAAGGCCTTCAATTCAATGAAATGCACATAACATGGAAGGTCTTAGTTCTCCAAATAATACCATTACATATATATATGTTTCCATGTATAAAAGTATAAATATATAAATATATAGTTAAACCTATATACATATATATTTATCTTATCTCTAAGTTAAAACATGGCTTAAAAGCCCATGTAATACAATACAAGAAACATCTACTTTTTAAATTAAAGATTAAAACTAAGTCAATTCAAATGTTAAATAATATATATATAAATATTATTATACATATATATATATATATATTATACAAATCTATATATATATATATATATATATATATTATAATGTCCTAACCAAGGACTAAGGCTTAAATAATGCCAAACATAAACTTTTAAATCCAACATGCCATAGGGTATGACTTCCACCCTATGCGACGAAAAGGTATGCTGCTCACATTTCCTTTTCCATTTCCCAAATAGCCTCTCCAAGATTATAGTGCTCCCATTGCACTTTTACCTGAATGATGGTTCGATTCCAAAGAACCACCTCTTTCTGATCCAATATGCATATAGGGTATGTTTGGAAGTCTCCTTCTGATTCCACCTGAATCACATGCCAGTTTACAATATGCTTAGGATCATATACATATTTATTCATCAATGAAACATGAAACACATCATGTACTTTAAAATTTGTTGGTAAAGCTAACTGATAAGCAATAGGTCCTACTCTAGCAAGTATTTGGAAAGGACCACAAAATCTTGGTGCAAGTTTGTCAACCTTGCCCAAGCTCAAAGAAATTTTCTTTGCTTTCACTCTTAGGAATACATGATCCCCAACTTCAAATTCTTTATGTTCTTTATGCTGATCAACATATCTTTTTTGCCTATCTTGGGCAATTTTTAAGTTTGCTTTTACTTTCTGTACAATGTTTTCTAGTTCACCTAGCATTTCGGGACCCATCACAATCCAATTTACCGGATCATCCCAAGTCATAGGGGTGTTACACTTTCTGCAATACAACACTTCAAATGGACTCATTCCTGCAGAAGTTTGCTAACCATTGTTGTAGGCAAATTCAACTAAGTGTAGGTAGTTTTCCCACTGCTTTGTATTGTCCGTGACATATAAGCGAAGCATGTCCTCAAGGACTTGTTTCACCCTTGCAGTCTGCCCATCAGTTTGTGTATGGTAGGATGTACTAAAACTCAGTTTAGTCCCCAAACTTGTAGACTGATCCTTCCAAACGTGAGAGGTGAATTTGGTGTCCCTGTCATATATAATCACCTTGGGAATTCCATTTAGTAGAAAGACTTCCTTCATGAAAGCCTCAACAACATTTATTGCCTTGAAAGTGGATTCGAATGGTATGAAGTGTGCTGCCTTAGTCAATTTTTCCACCACAACCATGATAGCATCATGTTGTTTATTATTATTAGGTAACCCAGTGATAAAGTCCATAGAAATGGTCTCCCATTTCCATTCTGGTAGAGGTATAGGCTACAACAAACCAATTAGATGTTGATGTTCTATTTTCACCTGATGACAGTCCATACATTTTGCAATGTATTCAGCAATTTCTGATTTCAGTCTAGGCCAATAATGATGCTTTTTAACAGCTATCAGCATTTTCTGATATCCTAGATGACCAGAATATGGTCTCTTGTGAAATTAGTCCAAAATTAGTTGTTTTAATTCTTGCTGATCTGGTATGTATAGCCTGTTTTTAAACAGCAGCAATCCATCCTTGGATATGATGTAATCAGTTGCTTCCTAATCTGAATTTTCTGCAAGACATTTTTGTCTTAAGTTAAGATATTTTTGGTCTTTTTCAGCTATTGTCCAGATGTTTGATATTAAATCAGACTGAAAATTGTTGATTGATTCCATAGTTAGTAGGTGCATGCGTCTACTATGTGTGTCAGCAATTTTATTTTCTTTTCCTTTAATGTGCTGAATTTCAAAATCGAATTTGCTTAGAAAATCCAACCACCTTGCTTGCCTTCCATTTAGATTCGAATGTTCAAAAAGATACTTCAGCCCAATGTGATAATTTTTCAAGACAAACCTTTTCCCAAGAAGTTAATGTCTCCACATTCTTAACGCATGGATTATGGAATCCAGTTCTAAATCACGCATCGCATAGTTTACTTCATGCATTTTCAACTTTCTAGATTCGTAGCCAATTATTGAACTGTCTTGCATTAGCATGCCACCCAAACCATCCTTGCATGCATCCGTGCACACAAAAAAATATCAAAATGGATCAACCACTTTTAGAATAGGAGTTGAAGTGAGCAATTGTTTCAGCTTTGCAAAACTTGCTTCACACTTGGCTGTCCAAAGAAACTTAACTTCTTTTCTTTGAAAAGAGGTAATGGGATGGGCTACCTTGGAAAATCCTTCAATAAATTTCCACTAATATCCGACCAATCCCATGAAAGAGTGGACATCGCTTACATTCTGTGAAGTGGGCCAGCTCATTATGGTCTTAATCTTGTCGAGATCCACCGCAGTTCCTTGTGTTGATATAATGTGACCCAAGTATTGTATTTGGTACTTATAGAAGTCACACTTGGTTAATTTTGCATAGAGTTGATTTTCTCGTAGAACCTGAGCACCAACCTTAGGTGTTCTTCATGCTCACTTTCGTTCTTTGAATAGATGAGTATGTCATCAATAATCACAACAACAAATTTATCCAAGTACTTGTTGAAAACATTATTCATCAAGCACATAAATGTCGTTGGTGCATTCGTCAAACCGAATAGCATCACCACAAATTCATAGTGTGCATAGTGAGTATGAAAGGTTGTTTTATGTACATATTCCTCCTTGATTCTGATTTGGTGATAACCCGATATTAGATCAATTTTTGAAAACATGGTTGCACCCCCAACCTAATCAAACAAATCATCTATCCTTGGCAAGGGATACCAATTCTTGATGGCTACCTTGTTCAGCTGTCTGTAATCTATGCACAGTCGGAAAGTGCCATATTTCTTCCTTACAAAAATCACCAGTGCTCCCCATGGGAATACTCTCGAATGGATATATCCTTTTTCTAGTAGCTCCTACAATTGTGCTTTCAGCTCAATTAATTCAGGTGTACTCATCTGATACGGTGCCTTAGAATTTGGTACTGTTCCTAGGGACAGGTCTATGGTAAAATACAGTGTTTTTTTAGGACGTACCTCCGGAATTTCCTTTGGAAACACATCCTTGAATTCATCCAAAACATGATGTTTTGTAAAGTCTGAAATTTCACTTTGTTGATTTTTTGTCATGTGGAAAACATATAATTTGCAACCTTTTCGCACATTCCTTTTTAGCTGAAGAGCATAAATTTCTCGTAACTTCACTGCTCTTACTATTCCTTGAATCTTCTCAGGATGTCCAACATCATTCATGAAAGTGACAGATTTTTTTATAACAATCAATAACAGGCCTATGTTTTTCCAGCCAATCCATACCGATGATCAAGTCGTAGGATCCTTACGGAAAAATATTTAAATCTGCGCTAGTATAGGATTCATTCAACCTCAAGGGACATTGATTAACTACTTCTGAAACTTTCCTTTTAGTCCCTGTTTCCATTTGCACCATCCACAGTTACATATATTTGTTTTTTCTAAGCTTGCATGACTCACACATTTTTGGGTTTACGTAACTCTTACATGCGCCAAAATCAATCAAAATCGACACGGGTGTCCTAGAAATCATACCTTCAACCTCAATTACAGAGGCTTGATGTTATGCTTGACGGTTGTTCAATGCACCGCAAATTTTTGGATTCCTTGCTATGTCTTGGAATGTGGAAGCCTCTTGAAGGTTCTGCACTGATCTGTGTTGATCTTTCTTGTGAGGATAGTCATGCCATCGATTATTTCCTCCACAGCCCCAACATGTGAGTGGTGGTTTAGATGATGCATATTCCGGTTTTCTGGTGCCTTTAGTGTTAAACTTCTTAACGGGCGGAACAAATTTGGATTGTGGTTTGCTGCCTTCAAACCTATTGTTGAAAGCTACCCTTGAAACTTGGTTTCTGAACTAGTTGGGCTTGTGTCCTTTCTTCCTGTTTTCAGATTTGGTTTTCTTCTTTTTGTTCCACCTTTTTGACACTTTAGCTCTGTTCTACCCCTGTTCATAACATAATCTTTCTTTTCTGAAAGCATCTTCTAAGTTCTTAGGATCGTCAAACTCTATTCGATCCTTGTATCCAAATAACAAATAGTTCAGAAAACATTGAATTCTTACCTTCTCATATTGAATGTAAGGAACATACTTGAGCAAGTAAATAAATTTACTAATTAATTCCTCTATGGTTTGTTGTCCCAAATTAAGTTTGTAGAATTATTTTACCTTTCTATCAAAGTACCTTTCAGACAGGTACTTCTGTTTGAATAATGTTACGAAAGTTGTCCATTTTACGTTCTTCTCTTTGATTGAGTGTGTCATCTTGAGATCGTCCCACCAAGCCGAAGCTTTACCCTGCAAGTTGAAAACAACAATTATAGACTTGATGATGCTGGAATAATCTAACATGCATAAATATTTCTCCATGTCTCTCAGCCACTGTTCTGCTTCTTCTCCGGTTTTAACTTCTCCGTTAAAAGTAGGAGGCTTGATCTTTCTCAATTCTGAATGTAGTAGACTTACTCTTCCAGTCTTCTTTTTCTTCTTAGGAACGTACTATTAAGAATATTTTCCCCGTGACTCTCTGTCACTGACGTCCATATTATAGCTCACATAAATTCTTGGAGGTGTAGTCTTAAACATTGAATTTCTTTTTTTTACTAATTTTTCTGCATGCTGCTCCTCTAGTGTTGGGAGGTGACTGTTTTATTTCTCAGTCAACTTTTGCAGTAGGATAGCATTAATTTCTCGCTGTTCTTCAAAGCTTTTAATGTTATCTTCTTTGATTCCCATTAGCTCATATTTTAGAATTTTGACTATTTCCAACATCTCGTTGGATGTTGTCGCTCCTTGGGGAGAGTTCTGGTTTCTCCCATGTCTGTTATCCATTTCTCCTTGCTGACTAGATGTTTCCACAACCAGCCTCCCTTCCTATTCCACAGAATGTATTTGTGCTATCTACTGTTTCAGCCACTGAGCAGTCTAAGTGTGGCCAATCAGTTATTTGTTAGAAGTTATAAACAACAATTTAATTAATGAAAGAAATCACAAAAAGTATGCTACATGAAGTTTAATTATTTATTTCCAAACAAAAAAAAAGAACACAGTAATCATGCAATGAGCCTAAAGTCCTAGTGTAGTGACCATGCTTTGATACCAATTTGTCACGTCTCTTCTACGTGATTATTTTTTTTAAATAAACTCTAACACTTCAAATATGCAGAACTGCTAACTCTTTCTGTCGCTACAGCTGGCGTAACTCTTCGATGAAAGTTACCATACAAGTACAATTCAAATAGCAGCAGTTAATTACACTATATATCCTACACACTTACGATCATAAAAGTGATGGGCAATAAATAGTGGTAGTAACGATAATAACATACTTTAATACGCCATCACACCCTACTACTTTGTTCATAGTGCTAAATGAAAGTCATTTTAACATGGCATGGTTATGTGTTACCAACACATAACCTATGCAGTTGTAATAATTACGCTAAGTGGTTCTTGTAACAATACTAGGCTACTGCCATTACTGACTGCACTGTTCTTAACGTATCTACGTCTATATAGTTAGGACTACTACACCACAATGATAGACAATAAGGGATACAGATGCAACATTATTCCTAACTTTCTAAATACATGCATATATAAAATTTCACCCAGAAGTAATCACCTATAACACCTAAGATTATAAATGCTATAAGGCCTTCAATTCAATGTAATGCACATAACATGGAAGGTCTTAGTTCTCCAAATAATACCATTATATATATATATATATATATATATATATATATATATATATATATATATATATATATATATATGTTTCCATGTATAAAAGTATAAATATATAAATATATAGTTAAACTTATATACATATATATTTATCTTATCTCTAAGTTAAAACACGGCTTAAAATCCCATGTAATGCAATACAAGAAACATTTACTTTTTAAATTAAAGATTAAAACTAAGTCAATTCAAATGTTAAATAATATATATATATATATATATATATATTATTATTATAACTATATATATATATATATATATATATATATATTAGAATGTCCTAACCAAGGACTAAGGCTTAAATAATTCCAAACATAAACTTTTAAATCCAACGCGCCATAGGGTATGGCTTCCACGCTATGTGACGAATATATCCAAATTCATACGATGGCATGAAACTTAACATAAAATGTTAATGACATTACTTATCAACATAAACCTTAGTGAATGTCACGTTGTGACATTCTTACCATTACAATCTTATGGTATTACACGTTATACGTTTATGGTTTGAACCACGACACGAGGTTTTGATGAACCAAGACTGTTGTAATGCATAGGGTGGACATCACACGTAAGAAGACACAAACGACGGCTCGTTGGAACTACAATGCTTCACGGGTGGCCGGGTTGGTTGATGTGGTGAAGCCATGCTGGCTCAGCCAAGCCTTAACAACGTTATGACCCCAAACCATTTTCCATTTGGCAGGTGCGTGGACAACTTAACTCACGTGGAAGAATACATGGCATTTTCTTGTGGTTTGTTCCACCATTAATGCATCTCCCTCCTTCACACTATCTCGAATCAACGTGCTACCAACTCAGCACTATACTACATACTCTACGTGGCTCCATTGATGTGCATAACATTACACCGTTGATCTTATGCATGGTTGGTCTATATAGCAACGTGATGGCTCCATCACCATTGATCCAGGGTTTTGTGTCTTCGCGCATGTGATCCATCTTATGCACCATAAATTTTTGGCTACTGGGGTCAATGGTGGTCGACACTTAACGCTTGTATTCGGTGTCGTTTTGTAGTGGGGGGATCATAATGTTGTTGCGCTTCACTTGACAGGTAATGAAAGGTCTCTCCTCATTATTCCTTGGTAAATTAGATGTTGTTGTAAAATAATTTGTTACTTCGTAAAAGTTGATGTTTACATTTTTAACCACTTAACTGTTTGCCGGTGAGCAGGTGTACGAAAGTGGGGAAAGCTACAGCAAAGGTGGAGTGTCTCCTCGGCCTGTTGAATATTGTAACTTCAAAGAATATTATATTTGTATATTATTTATTCCGGAGATGTTCCATACCTCCGATGTGATTATACTATGAATCCGGAGATGTTTATTCCTCCGAGAAGTTGTGGTAACTAGGGTTATTAGACCCACCATGTGGGGGTCGGCCCAGTCAGTTATAATAGGGTATTTAACCTAATGGTTAAATACGAGCCTACATGTACCTGTGTAAAATATATGTCAAAGTATTGTATAAATAGAGGAGGTGTGTTCCTCATTATAAACATTCACTCACTTGTGGAAGAGTGCGCACTTGTCTGGGAGATCTGCTAAGGAGACAAAGAAGGAAGGAGCACATCTTGTATTTTGGTTGATCATCTTATTGAGGAAAGCTTTGCTGGGTTTTCTACCCCATGAGGGTTTCCCAGGGTATATTGTGTGTCTATCTTGTGATTGTGTTTCTTTCAGTGATCTTCCTTGTCTATTTGGTTTAAACTTAACATGGAATCAGAGCTAGACTGAATAGGACATATTTCACAAGGTAAGAATACCTCTCTCTCTCTCTTTGGTGAAGTTAGGGTTTTAGCCCAAAGTTGGTATTATTGATTTTTGGTTGCATGGCTGGATAGCTCTTTTCAATACCTTTCTTTTGAGCTATATATCGAACTTTTTGGTTGGGTAGAACTCCGAGAAATCCAAACCCTAATTCTACCAAAAGTGCGATACGTCAGATTTTGGTTTCAGAAAAAAATTTTAATTTTTGAATTTTGATTACATGGCTGGATAGCCCTTCTCAAGAGCATTCTTTTGAGCTATAGATCGAACTTTTTGGTTGGGTAGAACTCCGAGAAAGTCAAACCCTAATTCTACCAAAAGTGCGATAAAATTCTGTTCCAGATTCCGGAAAAGTGAAAAGTAACTTCCCAGGTAAGTCTACTCTGTCTCTTGGAATCCCCCAAGAGAAGATGGCTCCAAACACTAAGCTTGAAGACAAGCTAGAAGGCATAGAGAATTTCCGGGCATGGAAATACAGAATTGGTCTCATTCTTAAGGAGAATGATCTTGCTCATTATATCAAGGAGGAAGTTGCAGAACCAGAAGAAGATGAAGCCAAAGAAAAACACAGGAAGGATTTGATTAGGGCAAAGAGAATCATAGCTGATTCTATTAAAGACCACTTGATTCCCCAAGTGGCTTCCAAGAAGACTCCAAAGGAAATGTATGATGCCCTAGGAAGAATGTATGAAGGAAAGAACATCAATAGGAAAATGAATCTAAGGACTCAGTTGAAGAGTACCAAGATGCACAAAGGAGAATCCATTCAAGACTACTTCTCAAGAGTCTCTCTAATCAAAGAGCAACTAGATGCCATTGGTGATACTCTTGATGAAGATGAACTTGTGATGACAGCTCTAAATGGTCTCACTAGACCTTGGGAGTCATTCATTCAAACTATGTGTGCCAGAAAAGAAAGTATGAAGTTTGATGTAGTTTGGGAGGATTGTGTACAAAAGGAGGCTAGGGGTGCAAATCGAGAAGCCTTGCTCAAAGAGGATGACCAAGCCTTGGCCACCCACACCAAAAGAAGAAGGAGTCAATCCTACTCCAAAAAGGGTAGTCACAAGGAGTCTCATCCTCCACACAGATTTCATAAGAAAAGAGGATCTACTCAAAGAAGAGATTACTCTTCTTTCCAGTGCTTTTCTTGTCACAAAATAGGACACATTGCTAGAGATTGCCCTCTACAGAAGAAAAAGGGCACTCACTACAAAAGGCACCAAGCACATCTTGCAGAAGATGATAGTGAAGAAGAAGAAGTAGAGGAAGAAAGGTCTCACAATAAAAGACCTAGAAATGAAGAGGAAGAAGAAGAAAGGACCTTCTTCAAAAGAAGGTCAAGGAGAAATGCAGAAGAAGATGCAGAAGAATATGTTCTCTTCTCCGCACTCTCTGGATCTATAACCCCTGGAGAAGGTACATGGCTTATTGACAGTGGTGCTTCAAAGCACATGACAGGACAGAAAAGGACTCTCTCAAATCTTGAAGAAAAGACTTCTCCCCAAAAGGTATCTCTAGGAGATGACTATCAATATCCCATTAAGGGAATTGGTGAAGCAAATTACAAACTCGATTCTGGAACTCCCATGAAGATGAAGGAAGTTTTATATGTTCCAGGATTGAAGAAGAATTTGCTTTCAATCTCAGCTTTAGACAAGAAAGGCTATAGAGTGGCATTCATTGATGGACAAGTGTTAATGTGGTCCAAAGGCAAATGTATTAAGGATGCAATTGTTATTGGTGAAGAGGAAGGAGGTTTATATAAACTCAAGGGTCATCCGGAAGCTGCTCTTATTCATGAAACCTCTAGCCCCAGTGAGCTATGGCATAGAAGACTAGCTGACATTAACTACAAAGCCTTACCCTATGTAAGCAAGGTGGTTATAGGACTACCAGATTTGAAGGTTGATCATGATGGCTCATGTAAAGGATGTAAGAAAGGGAAGAATGTCAAGAACCCCTTTCCAAAGAGTGAAACAAAGACTAAGGGTATCTTGGAGTTAATACACTCAGATGTATGTGGTCCAATGCCCACCACCTCTCTAAGTGGATTTGAATACTATCTTTCATTCATTGATGATCATTCAAGGAAAACTTGGATATACTTTCTAAAGGGTAAGAATGAAGTTTTTGGAAAGTTCAAAGAGTTCAAGGCTCTAATAGAAAATCTCTCAGAAAAGAAAATCAAGATTCTCAGAACAGACAATGGTGGAGAATATACTTCAAAAGAGTTTGAAGAATTCTGTAAAGAAGCTGGAATCAAGAGAGAACTAACCACTCCCTACAATCCCCAACAAAATGGGGTTGCAGAAAGGAAAAATAGAACCATCATGGAAGCTGTGAAGACTATGATACATGACCAGGATCTTCCCATGTATCTATGGGCTGAAGCAGCCAGAACAGCAGTATATGTTCAAAACAGATTATCTCATAGTGCTCTTGATTTCAAAACTCCAGAAGAAGTGTTTACTGGAAAGAAGCCCGAGGTAAGCCATCTTAAAATATTTGGGTGTCCTGTGTACATCCACATTCCAAAAGAAAAGAGAACCAAGTTGGATCCTTCTGGTAAGAAAGGAATATTTGTTGGTTATTGTGAATCATCCAAAGCCTTTAGGATTTACATACCAGGCTTTCATCATATAGAAATCAGTAGAGATGTAACTTTTGATGAAGAAGCAGCTCTCAAGAAATCAAGAAAATGACAACTTGAAGAAATCTATGAAGAAGATCCTTCTTCTAGAAACTCAGAGGCTGTTCACATCCCTGAAGATAATCCACCAGAGGATCATGACATGTTGGAGCCACAAGAACCCCCTATCTCAGATTTATCAAAGAAAAGAAGGCCAGCATGGGCTAGAGATATTATCCAAGGGGCTGAAAAATATGGTGCTCCTGAAGGCTCCATTAGAGAAAGAAAGAAACCAAAGCTAGTGTCCAACTATATGGCCTTGATGTGTGATCTTGTGGATCAACTACCTACTAGCTATGAAGAAGCAGCTCAAAAGAAAGAATGGGTAGAAACAATGACAGAAGAATATCAGTCGATAATGAAAAATGATGTTTGGGATATAGTCCCCAAACCAAGAGATAAAAGTGTGGTTTCTTCCAAATGGATTTTCAAGATAAAACATGCTGCAGATGGTAGCATTGAAAAATACAAGGCAAGGTTTGTAGCCAGAGGATTCTCTCAAAAGGAAGGAATTGACTATGAAGAAACATTTGCACCTGTTGCTAGGTATACTTCAATTAGAACTATCATGGCACTTGCATCCATGATGAAATGGAAATTACATCAAATGGATGTTAAGACAGCTTTTCTGAATGGTGTAATTGAAGAAGAAGTATACATAGAACAACCTCAAGGTTTTGAGGTCAAAGACAGAAGGACCCATGTATGCAAACTGAAAAAGGCATTATATGGATTGAAGCAAGCTCCCAGGGATTGGTACGGAAGGATTGACAGTTTCTTAATAAGCATGGGCTTTACCAAAAGTAACGCTGACCCCAATCTTTATCTTAAAGTGATGGATGATGAACCTGTTATATTGTTGTTATATGTAGATGATCTTTTTCTAACCGGAAATGAGAATCAAATCATTAAGAGCAAGAAGAAGCTTTCTTCAGAATTCGAAATGAAAGATCTCGGATTAATGCACTACTTCTTAGGCCTAGAAGTGTGGCAAGAGCCAAAATGAATCTTTCTAAATCAAGGTAAGTATACTATGGAGATTCTCAAAAGATTTGATATGTTGGAGTGTAAAGCCATGGCCACTCCCATGGACTCCAACCTGAAACTATTAGTTAATGATTCATCAGAACTAGTGGACATAACCCTATATAGACAAATCATTGGATCATTGATGTATTTGACAAATACTAGGCCGGATATATGCTTTGCTGTAAATACCCTAAGTCAGTATCTAGTAGAACCTAGAAAGGTTCACCTTATAGCTGCAAAGCATATAATGAGGTAACTAAAAGGTACAGTGGACTTTGGCCTATACTATCTTGGAGGTAATGAACTCAAGTTACGTGGTTACTCAGATTCTGATTGGGCAGGTAGTGTCCCAGACAGAAAAAGTACTTCAGGCGGATGTTATGGCCTTGGATCTGCCATGATCTCCTGGTTCAGCAAGAAACAATCTAGTGTGGCCCTCAGTACTGCTGAAGCAGAATATATAGCTGCTTGCTCTTCCAGCTGTGAAGCAGTGTGGCTTCGGAAACTCTTATCTGGAATTTTTGACTTAGAAATGGATCCCACTGTGATTATGTGTGATAATCAAAGCTGCATTAAGATGACTGAAAATCCTGTGTTCCATGATAAGTCAAAACACATTGAGATCCGTTACTTCTATATACGAGACATGGTGCAGAGAGGAGCCATCAAGCTCGAGTACATAAGCACTGAGGATCAGATTGCCGATATCCTGACTAAACCCTTGTCTCGAGTAAAGTTTGAACACTTCCGAGACATGCTTGGCATAGTCCAAAAGGACCCTCCTCGAAAGGGGGAGTAGTATAGTATTTGATAACAATTTTGTTTTGTTGCACTTAGCTACTTACAATTATTTAGATTTAGAACTCTTTTATATCTTTTATTTCTATGGATAAATATTTTGATATTAGATGTATTAGTAAGAATGCATGCTAGATGTATACATGTTTTGGTGTGATGTATACATGTTTTGATGTTAGATGTATTAGTGAGAATACATGCTAGATGTATACATGTTTTTGTGTGATGTATACATGTTTTGATGTTAGATGTATTAGTAAGAATACATGCTAGTTGTGATGTATACATGTTCTGATGATTAGATGTATTAGTAAGAATACATGCTACATGTGATACATGCTCTTGGATATTTGTACCTGTATAGATGAGAATACAGAAGGGGATTGGATCATCCCTGGACTTTCAGTCCTAAAGAGAGCCGTAGACGTGAGGTCTCCGAGAATGAAGTCCTTGGTGGACAGTTGAGGGGATTGGATCATCCCTGGACTTTCAGTCCTAAAGAGAGTCGTAGACGTGTGGTCTCCGAAAAGTGGGGATTGTATCATCCCCGGACTTAGGTCCCTGAATTGATCCGTAGACGTGTGGTCTCCGAGAAGTGGGGATTGTATCATCCCCGGACTTAGGTCCCTGAATTGATCGGTAGACGTGTGGTCTCCGAGAAGTGGGGATTGTATCATCCCCGGACTTAGGTCCCTGAATTGATCCGTAGACATGTGGTCTCCGAGAAGTGGGGATTGTATCATCCCCGGACTTAGGTCCCTGAATTGATCCGTAGACGTGTGGTCTCCGAGAAGTGGGGATTGTATCATCCCCGGACTAAGGTCCCTGAATTGATCCGTAGACGTGTGGTCTCCGAGAAGTGGGGATTGTATCATCCCCGGACTTAGGTCCCTGAATTGATCCGTAGACGTGTGGTCTCTGAGAAGTAGGGGATTGTATAATCCCTGGACTTCGGTCCCTGAATTGATCCGTAGACGAATGGTCTCCGAAAAAGTGATTTTATTGATGATGTGGTTACTTGTATCGGTAGGATACTTGTATTGATGATGTGGTTACTTGTATCGGTAGGATACTTGTATTGATGATGTGGTTACTTGTATCGGTAGGATACTTGTATTGATGATATGGTTACTTGTATCGGTAGGATACTTGTATTGATGATGTGGTTACTTGTATCGGTATGGATACTTGTATTGATGATGTGGCTACTTGTATCGGTAGGATACTCGTATTGTTGATATGGTTACTTGTATTGGCATGAATACTTGTACTGTTGATAGTGTGATGACGATGCTGCTGATCGTGTGATGACGATGCTGCTGATCGTGTGATGACGATGCTACTGATCGTGTGATGACAATGCTGCTGATCATGTGAAGACGATGCTGAAGATCGTGATGTTGATGATGATGTTGACATTGATGTACCAGTAACTGTTTGAGTTACTGATGAAGACAAATTGAAGAAAGCTTCCGATGATTTATAGATGTATCATGTATAGTGACTCCTTGCTCCTGCAGATGCTGTTATAATATCCTTCTCATTAAGGGGGAGTGTTGAATATTGTAACTTCAAAGAATATTATATTTGTATATTATTTATTCCGGATATGTTCCATACCTCCGATGTGATTATACTATGAATCCGGAGATGTTTATTCCTCCGAGAAGTTGTGGTAACTAGGGTTATTAGACCCACCATGTGGGGGTCGGCCCAGTCAGTTATAATAGGGTATTTAACCTAATGGTTAAATACGAGCCTACATGTACCTGTGTAAAATATATGTCAAAGTATTGTATAAATAGAGGAGGTGTGTTCCTCATTATAAACATTCACTCACTTGTGGAAGAGTGCGCACTTGTCTGGGAGATCTGCTAAGGAGACAAAGAAGGAAGGAGCACATCTTGTATTTTGGTTGATCATCTTATTGAGGAAAGCTTTGCTGGGTTTTCTACCCCATGAGGGTTTCCCAGGGTATATTGTGTGTCTATCTTGTGATTGTGTTTCTTTCAGTGATCTTGCTTGTCTATTTGGTTTAAACTTAACACGGCCAGTGTTGAGCGTGGGGATAAAATGCCCCAACCTTCTAGGTAACTCATCATTCTTATAGCCTTAGTGGTCTCACCCCGTGGCTCAGGGTTGATTTAATCATGCGTTGAAGGTTTACGTGTTGGGTTGATGAGGTTTTCGCTGTTGATAAAGGGTTTTGGCCTTTTGCCCCACACACAAAACTGTTAGTTTGTTGCTGGTGACCATCGGTCCCTGCAACCGTATGCTCGGCATCACAGTGTTGTCGGTGGTTACCGTCACTGCTCTATTTGACCCTTGAAGGGTTTGGATGTGGGAAGTAGAGCATTCACTCTAAACTGTCATTTTGGGTTTGTAAATAATGAATGCAGTTGTAAAAGAATATGTTTAGGCCGTCACTGTTTTTGGAACTGTAAGGGATTTCCCGCGAGTGCCTACGACATCTGTCTTGTTCTTTTGATTAAATGCATAGCATGGTTATGGCAATGTATAAGTTTCGACTTCATAATATGAAATGTTAACTGTACGCAGCTGGGGTTTACATGCATCGTTTTCATTTATGCCTACTGTACTACAAAAGATGAATTCGCCATACAATGTATATGCTTTGTGTTCAACTTACTATTTCAAGTGTTGTGGTTCATGAATTCGTAGGGTTAAATATGAAATACACAGTGAATTAATGTTTACTGGCTATTGTTGCTGCTCTTAAGAGCATACATAAATATATATGATATTATACTAGATGCATATATATATAAACATATACTATGATGCATAGGATGCTTGATCCATAATCACCTTTAGTTAAGTTTATTGCATCATAAACTCCATTTCACACATGCTATATAAAACAATCGTGGAAATGCATAAGATAAAATCCATAGGTAAAATAAATGTCTAGACATCCAGTTTGTAATTAAAATGGCTAGGTCGTCAATGAAATATTCTTGTTTATAAGCATTAAATTTAACTCTATGACACAATACGATGATATGGTCTTCCAGCCATGGACCATGATTCGATTCTCACAACGAATTCGTGTCCATACTTAGCTCGTAAAGAGAGCACCAATATTTAAATGATTTGCATTAATATACCATACCAAAGCATAATCCAAGGCACTTCATGTTTAGCATGCATATCAGGAAAATAATAACAGGTTTACACATATCATTAGGAAAACCCTAAGTTTAAATGTTATTGTACTTGATAATAGATATACGCATTCTATCATTTAATACAGGTATCCTCTGCACTCATACAGGTAGTCTAGAAATCGATTATGTTGCTCAAACTATATATGCAAATAATGTATAATATTTTTAAATGAATGTAGGGTTAGATTTAGAATGAGCACTTCATTAAGGACATATAAGAAATTGTCTTGTTCATTCTGATCTATGCAATAGAAGATAGATTTGCAAATATCTTAAGGCTAGACATGTAAACCTTTAGGTGTACATGTCTTCCTGAAATACATAATGAAATACATGGAATCCTAATTCTGGCATTCACCTAGAAATGAATATATACTCTATATAAAAATGCATACATAAACACATAGGTTAGCATTTGCATTGTAATCATTCAAGAATGCATTTCTCAGGATAACAACCCCGATCCAAAAATATTTATGTTCTCATAGCTACATCAAAATTGACTTATTATACAACACTTAACCATGAATACTTCAGGTATTCTATTCAGAATATGAAACAGAAGATAGATGATAGAGATCCAAGAATTTAATGGCAAATCCATGCTCATAAATTCATTATAGGAAATACATAAGAACAGATCTGAAATAATAGCTCATTTAACAGTACTTCCAGGAAATAATAGAAACACATTCCAATATTGTCCATAACATAAAATATATAGGTTCAGCAGATACTTATCTGAGTTCAGATGACTAGTGGAACTAAGCACAAACCTCCCATCCTTTGACCAGCAACTACTCCTTTCTTTCAGGTCACCCCCGAGCTGAGTTTATAGTCCCCCAGGTCAGAGTATAGTTTTTAAGTCACCCTTAGCTTGTTTAATCAATTTATTTTAGGATGTGACAGTAGCAGCAGACAACCCAACATCCAACTCAGTACTCTTAAGCTCCAGGATGCTCCAGGGCCTTTTAAGCTTGAACCATTAAGAGAATCAATATAACACAATCTATTTGGGTAAATGTAGTACTCCTACTTACCTTTGGGTATTTCTCCTACCTGCACATAATTAAGTGGCCAATCCCTTACCAAATTGTATGATTCCTCTTAATCTGGGCCGGTTTGGTCCTCCCAAATTTGCCCTCTTGATCTGGAGCAGTTTGGTTCTCCCAAATATGTCCTCTTGATCTAGACCTATTTGGTTCTCCCAAATTTGTCCTCAATCACTTGGCTTCAGGACTAGTTTGGTTCTCCCAAATTTGTCCTCCCTCACCAGTCTTGGTTTCTCTCAGGTTCATGTGTATTTCCATTTCTCTTGTTTGTTCATCTCTTAAGTTTGTGAATAGTGAATGTGATAAAAAAAAAAAAATTCAAAGAGTTTTCACCTTTTTATTCTCTTAGGTGTGGAAATTCTCATTTTATGAGTCTTTTAATTCATTAGTTTCTCAAATATCTTCTTTAGGGTTTTCCCTTTTCTCTCCAATAATAATTTATTATTATTAATTGGCATTTTCCCTCGAAACCTTAGGGGACTGTGACTCCCATCTCATTGGTCCACATGGTCATTAGAAATCAATTTATCAGATTTATAAAGTCACCTAAGTAAACTGAAATAATACTTAGTAGAAATATAATAGGGGTTCAAAGTTCAAAATTGGGGTATTACACTTCCTAATTGGGGATTTCTTCCATCTTGCACTTGTTGGTCAGATCTTTCCTGTCGATGTTTGTCATGTTGTCAGACATGCGTCGCGATCTTGTCTTTGCATCTTCGTTCATTGTTTTTTCCAAAACTGTTCCTCCAGTCTCTCGTCATTGTGTAACATTTATGACTTGCTATTTGAAATATTGCTTATAATGTTTCTCTCTGAAGTTAGTTGTAACCGTTTTTTTTAATACTTCATGCCTTGTATCGCTTCAGTCGGGCTCTGTTAACGAGTTTCTTGAAAACACTCGCTTGTAACATTTTCAACCTGACTAAGCCATTGGGATTGATGTTCTCGACAATATATGGACCCATCCATTATGTGTGCAACTTCTTTGGTTTACCCTTAATGTGGCTATTATATAGTAATGCGAGGTATCAAACTGATAGATTTTTCTGCTTGATATTTCAATCATGCCATGATTTCTACTATTGTTTTTGTATTTCTTGGTGTTGTATTTCTATCTGTCGGGTCTCGTCAAGCTTCAAGAGTTGAACAATGCATTCTTTTCTTTTATCTTCGACATCAATATGTAACACTTCTGGAATTCTCAGGTCTTGTCATTGAATATGCAAGGGGACGAATGCTTCTTGACCATATACCAGTGTGAAAGGAAACTGACCTATTGTTCTTTTATATGTCGTTCTGTATGCCCATAGTACGACAGGTATCTTGTCATCCCAATCGCCTTTATCAATGTTGCACATTTTTTTCAACCCTTTGGTAAGTGTTTTATTGAATGCTTCAATGACGCCATTTGATTGTGGGTGATAAGATGTACTTATTATGTGCTCAGTTTCACAAATTATTTTGTAAGTCTGTCAATAGTTCTACAGACAAAGTGAGTACCTTGGTCACTGATCAATGTAATTGGGCATTCGAATCATGTGATAATACTTTTGTATATGAATTTAGCAGCTATTTCGCTTGAACATGTTTCAACCGGTTCTACCTCTTCCCATTTGGTGACATATTCGACAGCAGTGATGATATAACGTGCACATGTTCATCTGCCAAGTATTGGGAAAGGTCCAATAAAATTGATTTCC
This sequence comes from Larix kaempferi, assembly GCA_027924585.1. Lineage (NCBI taxonomy): Eukaryota > Viridiplantae > Streptophyta > Pinopsida > Pinales > Pinaceae > Larix > Larix kaempferi. The sequence continues at coordinate 19,911,210 of BSBM01000797.1, read as the reverse complement.
CACATTTCAAATGACCGACTTGGATTTACAGGAACAAGGGGAATTTCAGTGCTTGCCATAGGTCAACCCATGTGTTGGCATCTATCACAATTTCGTACAAAATCTCGACAGTCTTTATGAACTGTTAGCCACCAAATTCTAGACTGCAGAATCATTCTCGATGTGATGTGCGTGATAGTGTCTTCCTGTAGGTCCATAGTGTGCTTTTGAAAGTATGATCTCTTGCTCGTTTTCAAGAACACACCATCGTAATACATCATCTAGGCCAATTTTATAGAGGAATCCATTGGTGAGAGTGTAAGGTACAACTTTCATTGCAAGAATCTTCTTCTTTGTTTTTGGAATTCCTTTTCGGGCTTGTCCATCCTGGAGAAATTGTTCAATTTCCACGAGTTTTGAGGGGACAACTTAAATTATAAACAAGTGTGCATATAGTACATCATATTCTATTCCTGTCGGCTCCTCTCTGGTGTCGATTTGTGACAACTGGTATGGTCCAACATTTTCCTTCCTTGGTCGAATTATGATTCAAATTTAAATTCTTGGAATAACAATAGGAAATGACATAATCTTCCATGGTGCAATGACTTATTGACTAATTACTTCAATTCTTGATGATCTATGTAGAAGACAAAAGGATTAGCCAATAGATAATGACGGTATTTCTGCAGTGCAAATACCATGCCTAATGCTTCTCTTTCTGTTGTGGAATAATTTATCTCTGCTTTGTTTAGCTTCCTGATGCTGAAAGCATTAAGGTAATCCATTCCATCATCACCAAGTTGTGTCAATATTGCGCTGACTGCTATGCCTGATGCGTTGATATGAACATGAAACTTAATCGACCAGTTCGGGAATCAGAGAATGGGTTCTTCGACAAGTTTTCTCTTCAAGATGTCGAAAGATGTGTTTCACTCATCAGTCCACTTGTACTCTTGATTTTCTTTCAAGAATTCCTCCAGGGGATACATCATGTCAAAATAATGTTTCATAAACTTTCGGTAGTATCTCATGTGGCCCAACAGGGTTCGGACTTGTTTAGGATTGACTGGTGGCTTAAGGTCGAGAATGATGTTAATTTTGGCATAGTCGAATTTGATGCCTTATTTACATACTACATGACCCAATAGTATTCTGATAGGAGTCATGAAAATGCACTTCTTTATGTTCAGTGACAGTTCAATTTGTTGACAATGTTCAAGCATTAACCAGAGCCATTTTCAATGGTCTTTCAGGATGCATTAAATCGTCCAATCATCAAAATAGACAGCCATAGTTTTGTAGATGTATTCCTGAAAATATTTGATGACAATACGAGAAAAGATAGTTGGTGCGTTCTTTAGTCCAAAAGGAATGACTTTATATGTGAACGATTTGAATTCACACACGAATGTGGTCTTCTTCTGATCTTATTTAGCAATATGTACTTGGTTGTACCCAGAAAATCCATCTGTGAATGAATAGCACTCATTCCATGCAACTTCATTAAGGATTCGTCATCAAAAGAAGTAGGGAAAGGGTCAGTGAGTGTTACTTTTTTAAGTTCGCGAAAGTCAACAGAAATTCGCAGTCATGTCGGGTCATGCTTCTTCAGTTGGACGACCATTGGGCTCGCCCACTCTAATTGATTCCTACTGCAAGCATACTATTGATATCCTTCTTGACAATTTCTTTATATTTATGAGAAAGTTTGTATGGACTTTTATTCACTGGCTTGGCATCTGGTTTGATATCAATCTTCATTTCTCCCATATCCTATACAAGTCCTTTCAGGTCTTTATAATCGCATGCGAATACATCCTGAAATTGTTTGAGGAGGCTAGTGATTTCTACAGTTTGCTCTTCATTCCAGTAATCACCAATTTTTGCCATTTTCAGTTTGTCGTTGTTTGACGGGCTTAGACATAGCTGGGTGATCTTCTCTCCACTAGAAACTCTTTCCGAATATTTTCTTTGTTTCCAAACTGAGTCGTGTCGAATGCTGTACATCTTTTGACTGAATGTTCTGGCAGACAACTATTTGTCGACCAATTGACTTCTTTTCTGCTACTACGTCATTTTCTATCGGTTACAGAAACTTTTTGATTTGGTTTCTCGTTTCAGTCAGCTATTCTTCCTTTGGGAAAAATTTGAAGTCTTTGATGAAATTTTCTTTGAGTTCTTTCCAAATGAAGGTATTGCCTCTTGCTTCTTCCATTTTGTACCATTTATTTGGTAAATCATGGATCATGTTTGGAAAGATATGTGGCCAAGATCTTTCATCTTTATAACCCAGTCTTCTCCGTTCTCTTTTGCATTTGTCAATGGGAGCTTCAGGATCTTGTCCCTGTGTAAAAATCAGGATTTCTTCCTGAGCTATCAATTTCTTTCCTCCAAACCTTTCAACAAAGTATGTCGACAGAGTATTCCATGTTTGGAGTTGCAATTGATTTGTGCCCCACCATCTCGTAGCTTGTCTTGTGAACATCTCAACCAGACTCTGCAATCTCCCTTGTTATCTGACATGTTTTGAAACTTCCTCGACATGTACTGATGGATATTCTCGTTCCTTGTATCGCAGCACAGGGGTATGTGTCGGCTCTTCTTTCACTAGTGCAAGAGTCGGATATTCACGAATTTTCTGCTCGAATATATTTGGCACGGTCGAGATTGAAAAGTATTTCTTTACTTTCTTTTTAGATATGGCTTCCACTATCCAACATTTTTTTGCTTGAAGTTCATAATTTTCCATTTTCTAGTCATAAAGTTCTGCGTCGGAGTTGTATCCGAATGATGCAGGATCTCCAAGGTAGAGTTCTCCTCTTGAATTTGGTTCAACATAATCTTCATTGTTGTTTACTTGATATAGTTGTCTTATATAATTTTTGTCCTTCATAGGTTCTCACCACAGTTCTCCCTGATATGGGAAGATTGGTACTATCACCTTTTGACCATTTCCTTTCCACTTAATGCGACCCTTATCAATTGAGATCAAAGCTTTCATTTTTTGGCCCCATGGTTGACCGACCAGGGATGGAAAAGAATCGGCTCGATCCTTTGGATTTATGATCTCAAAGTCTACTTTTTTCTTTATGCCTTTTATGGATGTTTCAACTTCTCTCCATACTCCAATCGGTTCAATTAGTCCTTGATCAGGGAGCTTCAAATAAATGCCCGATTCTTGAATTTTTTGCCGACCTAATTGATCCCAAGTATCACGATTCATGATGTTAACTTGAGAACCAAAATCGAGTATGACTTGTTGGACATGGTATCCATGTATCTCGAGGTCGACGATAGGTTCAGCATCATTCTTATCTTTTTTATTTAGTCGAAAAAAAATTTTAGCTTGTATTTGCGCAAAATATTTATTCTTAATGTTATGCAACAAGTCAATTAGTTTTCCGACAACTTCTTCTTTAGTGATTAAATTAACCAATTCATTCAATGCTTTGTGTTGACTTTCTTCGTTATCTTCTTGTACTGCTAATTCGGAGAATATGTCAGATGCATTTTTAAAAAAGATTTTTCTTTAGCAGGATTTGGATAATCCTCTTTACTTGTTACTTTTCTTATTTGTGGTTTTTCTTGACCAATGTGAGTACCTTGACTTGTTACAATTTGCAAATTCTTTGTTCTAATCACGTGACATTTTGGAACACACGACAAGACATTAACATTCTTTTTATTCATAATTTTCTCAATCATAGTAGGGAAATCCTCCAAGAAGTGATCACCTACTCCACACTTAGTACAAAATTTTAGATCTGTGCAATCTTTATAGGGACATTCTGCATGGTGATGTCCTTCACTAAGACATGTATAACATTGTCGAGGTCTGCGGGGTCAGAAATCTCAACCACCATTGTCGTGACCTCGACCTTGGTATCCTCCACATCGGTTGTAGTTATTATTCCACTTATCATATCTTCTTCCGTCATACCTTGGATATATATCATGTCTGTCATTCTGGTCATAACTATCATTCCTTTCATTCCTATCATTTCAATCGTATCTATCATTTCTTCCATTTCTATCATTTGGCTACTCGATAGAGTTTTTCTGGTACACTGCATGATAATTCTGCTTGTTCTTTAAATTTAGATGGCATTATGCTATAGAATGAGTATTGACTTCACATATTTGACACCACTTAGCTTGCTTATTCTTCAGATATTATGGGAAGTCATTTGTGGTATGTAAGTCGTAGTACTGATAGATATCACAAAAACATCTTGTTTGAACAAGTCTAACATCTTTTTATCGGTCCTCCATATGATAAGAGTCTTTTGTATGCCCTACAGTATAACACTTTGTACACCATACTTTTGGTCCTCTGATGCTTATGTCCCAGATGGATTACTGCATACTTTCCAATCGCTCTTCAATGTGTCTATCGACAACTACCAAAGGATATTCGTCATCCATCTTGATTTCTAGAGCCTTCGTTAGGGCGTCTTCATATGAATTGGATTTCTTCCAGTGGACTTGCACTTTGATTTTTCGTATAAGTCCAACAATGAACCATTTGATTAAGATTTTTTCTTCTATATCATAGTCAATATGGCTCAAGAGGTCTTTAAACCTTTTATTATGTTCTTTAATGGTCTCTATTGGTCTTTGGACTGTTGCCTTTAACTTCTTGGCATCCAGGTATTTTGCATCCGAGTTTTTGGAAAAAGATAGGAAGTGTTGCTTGATTTATGCTTTCGTTGCATTTGGTGTTTTATCGATGTAGCCCATGTACCAAGTGAGTGCTCTTTTTTGCAAAGAGCCAGCAAACTTAGCCATCTGTCGTTCTTCACTAGTTAGTATATTGGCTGCCCATATTAATTCGCAAATGAACCAATGTCTTCGCGGATCTTAATAACCCTTGTAGAATGGAAGGTGAGCTTTCGTGTGCAACATGTATCCTACTTCGACCAATGAATCGATTGTTGTGTTTGGTTGATTATTACCGGAGATAGAACTACTTGCTAGGTTAAATTTGACAGGTACAATTTCCAAATGCATCTTGGGAGAGAGTTCTTCACCTTCACTGCTAGTGTTCGGAACTTTGGTCGGATCGTTAGGTGTCGGAAGCCTGCTTTCTTTGACTGCTTCTGTAGAAATCCGGGTGAAATTATGCTCAAACCAGATTTCATCTCATCTGAGTTGTTTCAATGAACTCAACAATTCAATCGATGTTGGTAGTGATAGGGGGGGCACTTCTGCATGATCTGAGTAGAGTAGATGGAAACTTCTATTGGAAAACTCGGGCTGAAAATTCACCTAGTGTCCTTCTTCTGATCGATGAATCAACAGTCTATCGACTTCATCGCCTTCATTACATAGTCGAATCCAAATGCCTGACTGGCCAGCGTGATGTCCTATATCTTCTTCAACAATATAGTGCACTTGGGCACTCTAAGTTAGATGCAGCGAAGAAGGTGGCGTTATTACCTCAGGTATATGGACTTGGACATCAATACCACACTCTATCCATAAGTATTCATCCATTAGTGAGTGGTCTTCATCGATGCCGCTTTCATCTCAGGCTCGAATCGAATCCGACATATTTCCTTCTGCGTCTGTCACAACACCCGGTCCTCATTTCTTCCACAGTGCACTAGCCTGCTCCTTCAGTTCTTCTCTCCTTTTTCTCCTCTTCTCCCACTCAATATTCTGGATGTCTGGAGTGCTTTTGTGACTCATTGCTCGATCTTTGTCGAATCTGTTGGATCTTTCACCACTGGTCATGTCACCTTTTCATATGTCGATCTTCTTCGTGCATCTAATGCATCAGAACATGTTTGGATACCCCCCAATGCCGACCTGAATTTCTCTAGGCAACTAGGGAATTATGAGACTTCATTTGCTCAAGAAATACTCCCACTCGTGCTCTTGTATGAATTTCTTCCTCGCTCATTCCTTTTCTTCCCAATTTGAGTTTGGGAGTGGCAGAAGCAACAAGGGTTGAGTCTTGATAATGTGCGCAGCACCTTTGTCAATCGCGAACTTGAACAAAAGTGTCAGCAAAGAACACAACAATTGGTTGGTAAGGTCGGTCAAAAACCATTTCCTCACATCGTCAATAGACACTTTCTATTCAATCGCACATTCTTCACAGAACTCGTCAGCAATCTTCTCGCACCATTCCGACAGATTCGTACGACTCCATTAATCAGCTTCAAAATAAATTTGTGCTCCTTTTCATCTAGTTGTCTTCTCATCCAAGAGATTCTTCAATGAAAATGACACAGATTCTACGAAGTTCTCATGAGTTTCAGAAAATTTAAGGGATCATTTATTTGAGGCCATTCTAATGCCTATTGTGTTGGATGATAGGAGAATCATTGAGATGCTTGTTTAGGGGTTTCTCTACTAATTAGTGCCTTGGTTGTGGTCAGTTGATATCTAGATAATACATCATGTCTTGCATATGGTTTATCAAGTGATAGATGAGTTCTTCTACATGTGGTTGAGTCGAGTCTTAGTCGATATTTGTCATATTTCCCTTTTGGAATTTTCATTTCCTAAACTTAGTGTCACTCCATTCAGCTTGTTGTACTGGTTGTGTTCATATTTTGTTTGAAAAAAACCATCATCGTTTGACCATCTCGATAGTTTGTTAAAGTTTCGACAAGTTCATGTATTTTGTGTCATGTTAGCTAAAAATTGTCAATTTCACAACCTCCATTAATTCTCCATATGCATTCATTCACCATGGTTCTCTTTGCACCCGAGTTCAAAAATATTTAAAGTCCCCTTGGGCCCATCCCTTACAAGAAATAGCCAATATCCTCCATTTTGAAGAAAAAATAATTCCTTCTTTTTAAAAAAATTTCCTTTGTCCCATCTCCTTGAATAATAATAATAATAATAATAATACTCCCATAATCGCACCTAACTCCTTCTCCTTTCACATATAAAATAAATAAATTATCAAAAACCTTTTTTCCCTGTATCTTTTCACCCATATATAATATTAATATATTATATAGTTATTATATATATTTATATAATTAATATATGTAACTAGTATTAACAAATTAAGCAAAAGAAGAATATAAACAAACAAATGTAATAGATAGAGGGAAACTAAAAAATAGTGAAAAGTGAATGAGCGATGAATTAGAAAATAGATAGATACACCCATATATAATATTAATATATTGTATAGTTATATATATTTATATAATTAATATATAAAAAATTAAGAAAAAGAAGAATATAAACAAAACAAATGTAACCGATAGAGGGAAACTAAAAAAAAGTGAAAAGTGAATGAGCGGTGAATTAGAAAATAGATTGAGAGGGAAAATAAAAGAAAATAGGGCCTCCAATAGATCCGATCTCCACAAATTGCTCAAAGAAAGCAAATTTCTCCATATGGTTGTAAGGATATCCATGTGATCTTCACGAATTGCTCAAAGAAAGCAAAGTTCTCCATATGGTTGCAAGGATATCCATGTGATCTCCATGAATTACGCACAAGACGCAAATTTCTCCATATGTTTGCAAGGATCTATATGTGATAGGATTCTTGATTTTGATTCAGATAATCTATTCACCGTCAATTTTTACAACAATATTTGGGGTGGCTTTGAACCCTGGCTCAACTACTGCAGCAAAATCATGCTTCAGGTAGCAATTACTACCCTTATCTCTTCGGTTCCATTTTATTTATGGTTTGGGGTTTTTTATGGAAAGAAACCCCAATTGTTTAGGAATTGAATACTGGAATATTGGGACAAATAACATGGTCAACTGTAGGTGAAATCCTTCACGGCTGGTGCATACCTTCCACGCCAAAGTCAAAATGTGGGTGCCTAAGTTACATCTGAGCTTTGAGCTTTGCTAGCAGGATGGTGCAAGGTAATGATACCCAATTATGACACGTTAGTTGCAATGACATTCTGGAAAAACAGAAATATTATCATTAAAATCAATTATTAGAGGTACCTACAAAACTTTTTCCAATTAGGTGTAAAAAGATGAAACGTAGAAAAATGGATGACCTTCCCGAATATATAAATTTTATTTATGGAAAAGTGGTATAACCACCCCAAAATGTCATTATTCGAAGATTGGTATGTTATGTTTTTCTAAAACATAATGCACATGTCTTTCTTGACCCTCCTGTTTGCTATGTAAATTTTCAATTTACGAGAAAAAAAATGTAGAGGCATAGGCAACAGAAAAATCTTGTGCAGGGCTATTTTTCCAAAATTTTAAAAGTCAATTTTATATTTTTTTTAAATTACCGAAGTCAGTGAATCCCTAAAACGACATTGTCAAGTTTTAATCTACCATATCATGGTCTAAAAATAATCAAAATGCATTTTTTTTTCTTAGGTTGTAGGTATTTTCGTGCTCTTACATGGGTTCTTTTCTGTTTTCGAAATAGGTAATCCAATCAAAATTTATGGGCCAAATAAACAACCAATGTTTTTTATGAATTTGACATGAGTGTAGTTTAAAATGAATTAAAAAGAGAGAACAACAAAAGATCTATTAAAATATTATATATTTGGAATCTGCACACAAAGCTCGACAATTGTGTGTAATTTCATCTGCAGTGCACTCGTGGAGCTTATGCAGAACTAGCTATGAAAAATAGGAAGTTGCAGCATTTGATGTTTTCTGCTATAAATCAAGGATAAATCAGATCGAGCCTAAAGGTACAATCCGAAGCTAATTCCAAGCCTGCAAGGGAACCAAAAACAATTTGAATTCAAACACGCGCGTGCGCAACTATGCGCATGTGCAAACACGCGCACACGTGATTGAAAGCACGCACGTGTTGGTGCGTGCACGCGCTAAGAACAACGCACACGTGTCCTTGCGCATACGCACTATTGTATGCCTTTGTATGGTTTATTTAATTTCCTTTGTCAAGGGGATACATGAAGTTGATGAAGATGTGATGATGAAGAAGATGACGATGATGGAGATGTTGATGAGGAAGGGGGAGATGACAATGATGTTGAAGATGTTGATGATGATGCTGATGATGTTGATGATGATGAGATGGTGGTGATGGTGATGATAATGATGATGACAATGGTGATGATGATGATGATGACAATGGTGACGAAGATGACGATGAGGATGATGGTGATGATGATGAGATGATGGTGATGGTGATGATGACAATGGAAATGGTGATGAAGATGACGATGAGGATGATGGTGATGGTGATGATGACAATGGAAATGGTGATGAAGATGACGATGAGGATGATGGTGATGATGATGATGAGGATGATGGTGATGAGGATGATGGCGACGAGGATGATGATGATGATGGTGATGAAGATGATGATGATGATGATGAATATGATGATGATGATCATCATCATCATCATCATCACCATCACCATCATCATCAACATCTTCATCATCATTGTCATCTCCCCCTTCCTCATCAACATCTCCACCATCGTCATCTTCTTCATCATCATCATCTTCATCACCATCCTCATCAACATCAACATCATCTCCATCATCATCATATTCTTCATCCTCATCACCATCATTATCATCATCTTCGTCATCATCATCATTGTCATGATCAACACCATCATCATCATCGTCCTTCTTCCTCATTTTCATCAACATCTAGGTCATCAGCTTCATCGTCAACATCATCATCATCATCCTCATCATCATCCTCATCATCAACATTGATGGCGATGATGATGATGATGTTGATGATGAGTACGATGATCATCAACATCATCATCATGTTCATCATCGTACTCATATTCATCACCATCCACCATCATCATCATCACCATCTTCATCATCACCCTCTTCCTCATCATCATCATCAACAACATCTTCGCCGTCATCATCATCATCATCATCAAATGATGATGATACGAAGATAATGATGATGATGACGAAGAATAGGGCAATGACAAGTATGATGAGGATGATGAAGATGACGAAGACAATGATCTTCGTGACCATGATCATATGATGATGATGATGGTGGTGAGGATGATGAAGATGGCGATGATGATGATGATGAATATGATGATTTTGATGATGATTATCATATTTGTCATCATCATCATCATCTTCATCATCGTACTCATATTCATCATCATCCACCACCACCATCATCATCATCATATCATCATCATCATCGTCATCCTCGTCCTCACAATGATGATGACGGTGAAGATGATGATGATGATGATGGTGATGATGATGATCATGTTGTTGATGATGATGATGATGAGAATGATGTGCTGCATATTTGTCATCTTCTTCATCATCAACATCATCATCATCATCATTGTCATAATCATCATCATCTCCATTAGTCATCATCATCATCACCATCTTCATAATCATCGTCGTCGTCATCATCATCATCATCATGATAAGGATGATGGTGATGACAAGTATGATGAGGATGATGAAGATGACTGTTATGATGACTATCATCATCATCATCATCATTATATGATCACCATATTCATCATCCTCATCATCATCCGCATCCTCACAATGATGATGATGATGATGAGGAGGAAGTTGATGATGATGATGAAGATGTTGATGATGTGTTTCATATTCCTCGTCATCTTCCTCATCATCATCATCTTCAAATTAGTCATCATCATCATCGTACTCATATTCATCATCATCCACCATCATCATCATCATCATCATCATCATATCATCATGACAAAGACGATGATGATGTGTTGCATATTCGTCATCATCTCCAACAACATCTTCATCATCTTCATCATCATCATCATCATCATCATCATCATTGTCATCATCATCATACTCATGCTCGTCCTCACAATTATGATGATGCCGACGACGATGATGATCATGCTGTGGATCATGTTGTGGATGATGATGATGATGTGTTGCATATTCGCCATCATCTTCATCATCAACATCATAATCATCATCATCATCACCATCATCTCCATTAGTCATCATCGTCATCATCATCATCATCAACATCATCATCATCATCATCTTCATCATCATCATGATCTTCATCATCATCATCATCATCATCATCATGAAGATGCTGCTGATGATGATGATGATGATGACGATGAAGATGGTGATGATGATGATGACGATGAAGATGGGGATGATGATGATGATGACTACTGGAGATGATGATGATGTTGATGATGAAGATGATGACGAATATGCTGCACATCATCCTCATCCTCATCATCATCTTCATCATGATGATGATGATGATGATGAAGATGGCTATGACGAGTATGATGAGGATGATGAAGATGTCGATTATGATGACGAAGACAATGATCATCATGACCATGATCATATGATGATGATGGTGATGGTGAGGATGACGAAGATGGCGATGATGATGACTAATGAAGATGATGACGACGAATATGATGATTTTGATGATGATGATCATATTCGTCATTATCTTCATCATCGTACTCATATTCATCATCATCCACCACCACCATCATCATCATCATATCATCATCATCATCATCACCATCCTCATCCTCACAATGATGATGATGATGAAGATGATGATGGTGATGATGATGATCATGTTGTTGTTGATGATGAATATGATGATGATGATGAGGATGATGTGCTGCATATTTGTCATCATATTCATCATCAACATCATCATCATCATCATCATCTCCATTAGTCACCATCTTCATCATCATCATCGTCATCATCATCATCTTCATCATCATCATCATCTTCATCATCATCATCATCCGCATGTTCTTCCTCACAATGATGATGATGACGACGATGATGAAGATGATGATGATGATCATGCTATGGATCATGTTGTGGATGATGATGAAGATGATGATGATGTGCTACATATTCGTCATCATCTTCATCATCAACATCATCATCATCATCAATCATCATCATCAATCATCATCATCAATCATCATGATCTCCATTAGCCATCATCATCATCATTATCACCATCTTCATCGTCATCATCATCATCATCACCATCTTCACCATCATCATGATCTTCATCACCATCATCATCATCACCATCATCATCATCATCATCATCATCGTACTCATATTCATCATCATCCACCACCACCATCATCATCATCATATCATCATCCTCGTCCTCACAATGATGTTGATGATGAAGATGATGACGATGATGATGATGATCATGTTGTTGATGACGATGAAGATGATGATGAGGATGAGGAGGAGGATGTGCTGCATATTCATCATCATCAAAATCATCAAAATCATCATCAACATCATCATTATCATCATCATCATAATCATCTCCATTAGTCATCATCATCATCATCACCATCTTCATCATCATCATCATCTTCGTCATGATCTTCATCATCATCATCATCAGATCATCATGACGAACAACCTTATTTTATTGCAATTATGATTCCAATTACAGCAGATGAACACTATTCGTAAAATATTCCACGATGAGGAGGCCCTCCATGACTACTTGATTAGATCCTTTACATCTCATCATCTTCATCCTACACTGAGACAAAAAATAACAGGTGCCTTAGATTTTGATTAATACAGCAATGTAAAGAAGAGTGCTCTGCATATTACACGAAGCCAAGCTTATACCTTTTGTGCTATGCTTTTCCAGCCTTCCATAGGGGTGGGAGTATCAAGACTGTTATCCTTCCCCATAAATTAACTAGGCAAATATTTCCCATAAAATAAAACTAACCATCAAAGTGCATTTTGTCAGATTTGCATCGCCCTAAGAGAATAAAATCTTATCGTAATTATGAACAAATCTGACATACTGCGATCTCACAATAATCGCACCTTCGAGTAGTCTTTATACAACATTAATATATATCTACTATGTATTTAATTATTCTTGATGTAATACATATGTTTCTAACTGAAAATTAAATTAATGTTTTGAAATCAAAATACACAAATTTTTAAATATACTTTTAAACCCCCAAACACCTTGAAGCACTTAAATGCACTTAGGGATTATGGGTTATAAGAGGTCCTAAAGGCCTTTATGGGGGAGGGGCTCTTTATGGGGAGGGGTTGTAGGCATAACCCGACACATTTATATCTGTTGGGAAATAAATACAATGAACGTTACCCACCAACCATTGCAACGTTCAGCAAGGACGCGCACGCACCAGAGGTGCGTGCGCATCCCTGTTGAACATAAAATTTAGAAAATCACCCACGTTCTTTCTCCCACATTTTTTTCCTCATTCATCGCGTTCTGTTTGCTAGTTTCACGCATAGTCCAATAAGCATTTTCATGGTAGATTGAATTCATACACCATTTGGATAAAATACACAATATTTGGGGCTCCATTTGGCTCTTTGTATTGAATACACACCTATTGGGATCTATTTGGATCAATTGAGTGAATACACAACAGTTGGACTCTATTTGGAACCTTGGATTGAATTCTCATGCTACTTGGATACACATGAAGTCTTCTTACATATAGTGGACACATCAAAAGAGCATTTGACATTTGAAGCAAAGAGCAATCATAATCCTTGAGGTATGGTGAAAATTTGATCTTGTTAAATGTAATTTAGTCTTCATTCACTTGTTTGAATGGCATCTATTTTGGTTTTTCCTCATGAATTGTATGATAGATCTATTTTAGTCTTCTTAATCTTCAACATAGACAATAAAGACATCCTACCCAAAAAAAATACAACATGCACCAAGCAATGCTTTCAACCTTTCATGAAGATAATAAAAAAAAATTACTTGCATCACCACCAATAACATTTCATAATCACATTCCTCCATCTAGTAGAAAAATATTTGTTGAATTCCTCATGGTTTGACTACAACAGCTCACACATACACCTAAACAATTGAAGACTCTTAGTCTTTTGGGGTTATTTTCCCTCATCCAAACCATGAAAATGAAGTCAATATGAGCTTCTCCCTTGTAGGGAATTTGATGGACTACTAACATCCCATACCACCATCCAATACCATCCTGCTGAGTTCCTAGACGTGATGTTGTAACTTTATATCTAGGGCATTCCCAATAGCTTTTAAGATTATATGAAAACATTATCACTAGATGTTGTTGTACATAATCAATTGCTACATCGAGCTTTAATAATCATGCACATCGAGTTTTAATATCTTGTTTGTTGTTCATTCTTGCAGGGGTCATATTTTCATTTTTCCAAAAGTGCATTGAATATGGGCAACAGACGTAATAATCAAAGAAAGTCTATAAGGAGGCCGATGCCCCCTGAAAAGGCCCATGAGATAAGAGAAAAGGCCAGGTTGTACATGCAAAACCGTAAAAATTAAAATGTTAGTGCCTTAGGTCCATCAACAAGCAATGACGAAGTGATTGAAGTCAATCAAATCTTGCCTAATGTCAAGTATGAAGGGATGGATGTTGAACAAGTTCTTAACCAGAAACCACCCCAAGAAGAGCACCCACCTGGCGAACACACTCCATTGCAGGACCAACTACTGAACGAAGGGCCACAACAAACCATTGACGAGACTTGTACTTCCTTGTCGACTCCCTTGCCTCAACTATCAACCGAATGAAGAACTCCCAGACATATTTGTGTGGATGAAAGTTCATTTTCAGGACTTGAAGGTAAGATGTCCAAACGCACGATTGATTTCCATTATAACAAGATAATCAAAGATTTTTTTGAATCCAAAATCGATGCAGCAAAATGTCAGTTGTTTCTTTCTTTGTTAAAATCACATTGTCTAGCTCATGTTAGGAGAATTTTGTGCATAAAGGTAGTTAGAATTTCAGAAAGAAACAATCATGTTGTTAGAAATCTACAATCTGTATTTAATTTGATTCGAAAAAATTCTCACACAAAAGATTTTAATGCGGCCCGTCGTGTACTGTCAAAATCGATTGTAGACAAATCCACAAGGCAACGTCGCCTACTATCACACACATGTAAAATATTTAAAGTAGATAGAAAGACTCTTCAAAAGTATTCTGCCATTAGAGAAAAACTTGAGACCCCGGGCCAAAAATATTATTGGGCCTTTGTTGGTAGGTTACCTCATTCAGACATGAAGCTCATTGATGTTGTTAAAGAACTAGTGCAAAAGTTTTGGCATGATAACACTAGACCATCATCAAATGAAAGAGATGTTTTAAAGTTGAGAAAAGGTGTTAGGGGGGGTGAACCGGATGTCAAGCACTTCCTTGACACCCCACAAACAAAACTCTCTAAGAGGTTCAAGAATGAGCACACACAATTGAACTTGGGCCAAAGGTCCTTCTAAAAATGCAAACCCTGGTATGTTAGAATTTGCATTGATCACAGTACATGTTGTTGTAGTTACCATGTAGAATTTGAGTACTATTATGATACATATAGACATATATTTTGTGGTTTGCATACTAACATTGTGCAGGATTGCCCTTCGTTACAACCACCGAATGCATCCAGAGAATTTATACATAGCATAATGTGTGGAAGGCCTGAAGGACAAAAATATTATAAAAGATCATGTTTATATGGGACGTGTTCCAGTTGCAGTGGATTTTCATTATTGATCCGTTGCATCCATGCAACCGCGGAGCACGAATTTGGGAGGATGTCAGTAGAAATGAAGAACTTCCAGTACATAACATATCAAGTAGATAGTTCGAAGGAAAGCAAAAAAATTGCATTGGTGAAGTCACAGGTAATCTATGTTTGCATGCTTTCATACTGTACATGTTGAATTTGTACATATATATTCAGATTGAAAATTTCACGTTGATATAAATTCCCTTGGTTTTGTGGCACCAAGTACAAATTTGTGATTTCATGAAGGAATTCTACCAAAATACTGAGCATTATGTACAACACGTCCATGTAGTACGATGGCAGGATGAACAATGCAGGGACACCTTTCCCAAGGGCACAATATTGTTGGTTGTGGACTTTGTGGAAAACTATACCCTACAGCCACAAAATGAGATTCAAAGTCAATACTACCATTCAGACCAAGTTAGCATAATGGTCCATATCACGTACAGGCACACGCCAGAGAGCAGCAACAACATGAGGATGATATTGAAAGAGACCAACTTCTACATCAGTGATGACAGGTGCCACGACCTACATTATGTGCAGCATTACTTCAAAATTTTCTATGATCAGCTGAAAGAGAGAGGGATACATATGGATCAACATTGGATATGGTCAGATGGTTGTGTAAGCCAGTTAAAAAATGCACGTGTTTTCCAATGGTTGAGTATGTTGCACAAGACTTTTGATGTAATGCATGTATGGAACTATTTTGAGACCAGGCATGGAAAGGGAGAGCACGACGGGGCTGGAGCATGTCTCAAAATTGCCCTACGAAGGGAGGAGATGAGGTGCATGGGAGGCCCTCATATTCGGAACGCTGAATCCACAGTTCGATGGTGTAAAGAAAAAATGTCAGATCGAACCACGGAGCAACACATACCAATAGGTAGAGGACATGTTGTCAGAAATTTCTGGAATGTAGTTGATATAGATTGATCACATTCTTATAGTTGTAGTACTGTGCAAGGCACTCGTGGATTTCATTCGGTTCGAAGCTCAAACAATCCTTTATTTGAAATATGGACGTGAAAACTTGCTTTCTTTTGTGGGTCTTGCAGCAGTTGTGAGTGGGATGAGTGCAAATCAATGGATTGGGTTGATGAATGGGATCATGTATCACTTGCAGTGGACCCACATGTATTTGCTGAAACAATCCAGTTAGAGGAAGGCCAATCCTCTATTTCGAATGAATATGATCATATATCTGATCTTGTACAACCAGGTAAACATTTCTGCATGCATATCCCGGTTCCCTCCTTGTTTTTGTAATTATCCAAGTTATCAAACCACTGCTTGTTGGAATATGACCTTAAAATGCATTTTTGCAGGACACATCTACGTAGTTGTTACCCTGGCAGACAGTGCAATTGGGACAAATTATTGGTTGGCATGATGCATCCAGGGGAAGCAAACCCTCCTCGCATCATTAACGGATAGTGAAGGCATTAACTTTCCGACTGGATCGATGGTTGTTCAGGGGGAATATCTTACAGTGTATGGAAAGGGACCAAAGAGCAATGGCTACACATACACAGATTATAGACCAGGGTCGTGGGTGTATCACTTTATGCACTTGATCATGGGTACAAACATCCAACTACAGACAATGTCAATGAATTCATCAAACAAGGTACACTACTTACTACCTCATGCAGAGCATGAGAGATTGTTCGAGACAACAAAAAATTGAGAAGATCCAGAAGGCCTAATTGACTGAGGTGCATAGTATAGCCATGTGATTGTTTATTCATGCACGGTTAATGTTATTCATGTTAGATGGTTTATTTGATATCGTTTATTTGATGTTTGAGTTATGATTAAGTTATGATTTATATCCATGTGATTGTTTATTCATGTATGATTAACCCTAGAAGCACTAATATAACCCTACAAACTGTGATGTACCTGCAATAATTAATTAATGCAAATACAAGAGATATCAGAAATAATAGAACAGAATCGCTTTTATATTGATCACGGGCCACTTCGAGGGGGCAACCTCCTTTGAGCAAGCTCAATACAATTAACTTCACGGTGCCTTCAATGACCTCAACACACACTTATATACTAAGTCTATGCCCAATACTATGAGTCAAAACCATGGGACATATAATACTACGGGACGGCTTACAAAGCATATGCGTCCAATACTATGGGTCAATACTATGGGCTAATATAAACTACGGATCAACAAATACTACAGGACGACTTACAAAGCATATGCGTCCAACAACAATATACTAACATAGTAAAGAGAAGGGTTGACATAGGTTCCTAACATCCCCTCTCCCTTAGAAAAAGCTTTGTCCTCAAAGCTTTGGTTGGAGAAATTGCTGTAGAATCGGAAGGAGTGGTTCCCCGGTAGCATCCTCAGGTTGCATTTCGGGCCACTGACGCCTTTGGAGTGTCAAGGAGGATTGATTGGAAGGCTGTAGATGAAGAAGACCCCTGTCAGCTGCGTGGAAAATGCGCTCAGAACGGTGCTGATTGGCTTGTTGTTCCAGGCGAATTCTGGCCAGGTGAAGATTGTCTTGTAGAATGAGAAGAATATGATTGCGAGTGCGAAGAACCGAGTCAATTTCCTGAACTGGAGAGCTGCTAAGGGTGTGTGGAAGAAGAACTGGCGGTGGTTTTCCATAGACTGCTTCATATGGTTTCCTTTGAGATGTGGTATTGTACCACCAGAGTGCTGCTAGGAAATCCATAGAAAGAGTTGGCCAAAGCTGTGTAGGGATGGGAAACGGTTTGAGAAATCCCGAATGGAGTGTCGTTTCACCCTTGTTGACTTGGAAAGTATCATCGTCAGCCACCATATGTTGAATTGTCATTTTTAGTCCCTGCCAAAAGAAGTTATGTTGTTCCCGGTCAGACATTGTGTAGAACCCAGAGTGCCCTGTTGATGAAGAAGCATGGAGTTCATAGAAGAGAGAGCCTTGTTGAACATATTGCAACCAATTTGGAACAAGCAGAGAAAGAGCTGTAAGAGAAACTGGGTCATCAATTATGCGAGAAGGAGCATCTTCCATCATATTGTCCTTACTCTTCTTGTAAGTGATCACATAGGGATAACCCATGAGGTGGATAACCCATTTCAGGTGTGTTGGGGAGGAGACCCATTGTTCCAGAAAATTTTCCAAACTCTGGAGATCAGTCTTGATGCAGAAATAATTCCCTAATAGGTATGGCTGCCACTTCTGTACAACATGCAAAATAGCCATCATTTCCTGCTGAGAGGTAGATGTGGCTAAATTCTTACCGGAAAGGTCTCTTGAAGGCAGCAAGCGCATTGGTTCAACAAAGATACCTGCATATCTATCCAAGGAAGTAGTGGAGACTATTGATGGGTGCAGCTGAATGGAATTGAGCTGAGCGATGACACCATGTGAATTCTTCTTAAGGATTTTTTCCAGGCGATGTGAACTAATGATGCAGAGAGACCCTGGTTGTAAGCCCATAAATTTGTGTTGTGCCCCATTGACTTTAAACTGCATCCAAAGTTCAGCAAAATCCCATAAGATGGGGCCAAGTGTGCGTAACCATTGAACGCCCAAAACCACATCACATTCGCCTACGGACAAGGCAAGCATGTCAGAGCGTAGGTTATAATCTTCCATAGAGATACGCACATTGTGAAACTTCCCCTTGCAAGGTAAGGTGCTCCCATTGGCAACCATGACTTCAAAGTTGGAGCAAGGATGGACAAAACAATCAACCTGTTTGGCAATCCGAGGGTCAATGAAGTTATGAGTGCTACCAGAATCAATGAGTATGGTGAGAGGGAGCTTCTTGAAGTATCTCCTGACCCGCATTGTTTGTGGGGTGGTGGCACCGATTACATCATGGAGAGAGATCTCGGGTGGGTCATCCTGAGATGGGGTGTCAACAGGTGGGTGTTGAATGTCGACCTGATCATCTACTGTATCTGTAGCTCCTTCACCAAGTTCTAAGGCAGGTGAAGAATCCACATCCAAGAGATAGAGCTTTTGTTGAACACATCGATGTCCCCGAGTGAATTTCTCATCACAATTATAGCAAAGCCCTTTTTTTCGGCGTGCCTGCATTTCTATTTCAGACAAATGCTTGATAGGAGTTGGTTGAGGAGAAGGCGTGATGGGAGGTCGTTGGGAACCCATATTTCTTAAGGGAACAAAGGTGGGTTTGGAGCGTTGTTGAGCTGCGATCTTGTCCTCAGCTAGCTTAGCCAACCCTAGAACTTCCATCATTGTGTGGGGACAAAACATTTTGACCTCTGAGCGGATTTCATCCGTGAGACCACTGATAAAACAACTCTTGTAGAATTCATCGGACAATCCTTCTGTGTGATTGGCTAGTTTCTCAAATTCCGTCTGATACTCTCTCACTGTGCCAGTTTGGTGAAGTTTAGTGAGTGCTCCTGTGAAGTCGTCAAAAGAACTAGGACCAAATCGTGACAAAAGGAGTTGGCAAAAATCTGTCCAGTGTGGCTCGGGATGAGCTTTGATGTACCAACGGTACCATTGAAGGGCTTCCTGTTCCAAATGAAAGGATGCAAGTGGAACTTTCTGAACATCAAAAGTATTATGCAGACTGAAATATTGTTCTGCTCGGTATATCCATCCAGTCGGATCTGTACCATTGAAGCGAGGAAAATCAAGCTTCGGCCTACGAAAACTGCTGGAAGAAGAGAACCCGGTGGCTGCAAAAGATTCTGGCTGTCTGGTATTGTTCATGGCTGAATGCTGAAGATGGAGGCTGAGAAATTTTTCATCCAGATCGTGGAGTTTGGTTTGGATGGCTGCAAGTGCTTCCTCCATGGTGTGTGCTCCTGCACGGGTTATAACCATAACCAAGTTTTTTTTTTTTTTTTTTTTTTTTTTTTTTTTATTTTTACCCAGAAATGGATCGGCAACAGCGGCGCGGAAGGGATCCGCAACAGATGGATCTGCAGCGATGCGGAAGTGATCGAAGACGGCTGGATCTGAAACGGAAGTGATCGAAGACGGCTGGATCTGAAACGGAAGTGATCGGCAACAGTTAAATAGATATGGACCCCAAGTATGAACGGCTTCCTAACAGTTCAGGTGTTTCACTCGGCCACCAATGCTGTCTGACGGCTTGCGTATTGGGGCAGTACCCCTCACTCCACGGCTCAGGTAAAACTGATAACCGCTTGGCCACAAACGACAGCTCTTGGTTTACCTCACGGGTGGGAACTAGTCAATCAGGTAGGGGTCGTTGCCCTTTTCGCTTGGCAGGTCCTCTCAATGGCCAGCTACTTCGGGGTTCCTGTGGTACTCCTCACAATGAGTTTTAGGGCTTATGCCCAAGTACTTCCCACAGTTAAGCGGATAGGGATTATTCCCAAATCCGAACCTGTAACAGAAAAAATTTGGGCAGAAATTCCACCCAATGTTCAAAAACCGGATCTATATTGCTCAAAATCGCTATTATAGCATGTTTCCGGAACTGGAACAACCACTCTGCTTCTACCCATGAAAGCGGAATAGAAATCTGGGCACTCGGTCAAAAGATTTTCTCGCCGCAATTTCCGCGGCCGTCACCGAAATTCTGAAAAATTGCTGATTTTAAATCCGCGATATCTCCACTTTTAGAACTCCAAATGAGATGATTTTTTTTTTGAAACTGCATATTTTTCAAAGAGAAATTCAGATATGCAATTGGTTTCTTCTGATTTTGTGCAGAAAGTTTCAGAAATTGATCTGAAAGTCACCGCCCAAAAAAAGAAAAAAAAAATTCCCACTTGTGCCAGGGAAAGTGCTCTGATACCAGATGTGATGTACCTGCAATAATTAATTAATGCAAATACAAGAGATATCAGAAATAATAGAACAGAATCGCTTTTATATTGATCACGGGCCACTTCGAGGGGGCAACCTCCTTTGAGCAAGCTCAATACAATTAACTTCACGGTGCCTTCAATGACCTCAACACACACTTATATACTAAGTCTATGCCCAATACTATGAGTCAAAACCATGGGACATATAATACTACGGGACGGCTTACAAAGCATATGCGTCCAATACTATGGGTCAATACTATGGGCTAATATAAACTACGGATCAACAAATACTACAGGACGACTTACAAAGCATATGCGTCCAACAACAATATACTAACATAGTAAAGAGAAAGGTTGACATAGGTTCCTAACACAAACATAATCTAGCCCTAGAAATCCTAGAAAGCTAAACTAACCCTAGAAACACTAATCTTACCCTCAGAAACTAATCTAGAATCCTAGAAACATAATCTAGCCCTTGAAATCCTAGAAAGCTAAACTAACCCTAGAAACACTAATCTAACCCTTAGAAACTAATCTAGAATCCTAGAAACGTAATGTAGCCCTATTAACCTAATCTAGCCCTAGAATCCGTGACCCACCACACATACCCTCAATAGGGGGTATTTGGACTCCAAGTGCGATAGGATCACTATTAGAAGGGTTTGTTGACCAATCTATTAAGGGCCCAAGTCACATTGAGTCATTTCCAGTCTTATATAGCCTATATGCCTCTAATCAAATGCCAAAACATCCGGCTGGGAGAACACTTGTTATCTTACACACTCTAATTAACCTCTAGGAAAAGCAACGGCCATTGCTCTGCAACCTTTGAAGGTTGTGCAAGAAAAAAACTAAGTGCTACTAATCATAGGAGGGTAGTTGTCAAAGGATTGGGAGTAGTCACTTCCTTTGGTCATGATCCAGGTACTTTATAGGGAAATCTTCTTCAGGGACAGAGTGGTATCGGTGATATTGAGAGCTTTGATTGCATCAAACCAATAAACAATGACTACTATTTTGCAACAAATAACCTCCAAAAAACATAGAACCAATGACATCATAGAAAAACCATAGAACATAGAAACACACTATGTAACATAATTATCAATGAAAAATATACTTTATTATATGTTAATCCTCTTATCCTACAAATGAAACTTCCGAATATTTTGTTGCTTCTGGTTCTCTTGTCAGATTTATTAGAAAATATAGGGAGATGTTTTTCAACAAAATTCAATGGAATTGCACATTTATTACATGTATATATACATTAAGGACATGTAACTACTTCCTTAAAAAAAGAGAAGTTGAGAGAAAATCTCTTAATAACTTAACACTCAACCTAAACACAAAGATATTATAAAAATTAATCATAAAAATACTCACCTAACACATACTTAGCTAAGAGAATATCTCAATTATATCAACATCCACTTACTTAGGCTCATAACAACCACATCCACCCTGTGATACCTCATGTATACATCCACTTAAATTATGTGCACAAACTTCAACCATATGTGAACCCATCATATAACACCTTACCTAATCTAGTAGGTCAATCACTTATAATAACCATGAAGTAATAGGTCATAGTATACATATGCAAAATTCTTCATATTTGCACTTGTATCCTCATCCATTAGCATACACCAAATATATTTGAAAACATTGCATTATCAACCCTCACCCAAACCCTAGCACTAACCCTCACCCAAACCCTAGCACTAAACCCTCTCCTTCATCATCACCATCACCATCGCCATCACCATCTCCATCATCGTCATTGACTCTAACTCTAACCCTAATTAAATTTCCTTCTATAACCCTAGCCCTAACCCTCACCCAAACCCTATCAATAAGCCATCTTCTCCATCCTCACCATCACCATCACCGTCACCATCAACATCTTCATCATCACCACCATATCCATCATCATCATTGACTCTAACTCTAACCCTAATTCAATTTCCTTCTATAACCCTATCACTAAGCCATATTCTCCATCCTCACCATCACCATCACCATCATCATCAACGTCTTCATCATCACCACCATCTCCATCATCATCATTGACTCTAACTCTAACCCTAATTCAATTTCCTTCTATAACCCTAGCCCTAACCCTCACCCAAACCCTAGCACTAAGCCATCTTCTCCATCCTCACCATCACCATCACCATCACCATCAATGTCTTCATCATCACCACCATCTCCATCATCATCATTGACTCTAACTCTAACCCTAATTCAATTTCCTTCTATAACCCTAGCACTAACCCTCACCCAAACCCTAGCACTAAGCCATATTCTCCATCCTCACCATCACCATCACCATCACCATCACCATCAATGTCTTCATGATCACCACCATCTCCATCATCATCATTGACTCTAACTCTAACCCTAATTCAATTTCCTTCTATAACCCTAGCCCTAACCCTCACCCAAACCCTAGCACTAAGCCATCTTCTCCATCCTCACCATCACCATCAATGTCACCATCAACGTCTTCATCATCACCGCCATCTCCATCATCATCATTCACTCTACCTCTAACCCTAACTCTAACTCCAACTCCAACTCTAACTCTAAATCCAAGTTCCTCATCAAAGCCTCCATCATCATCATCTTCATAACCATCGCCATCGACATCACCATCACCATCAACCTTTTCATCATCATCACCATCATCATCATCATACGTGCCCGGTGGAAGATTTTCCAAAGTTGACCCCCGTGTGCAAAACTTGCACACTCCCTCACTGAGCAAAACCCTATATTCCAAGATGGAATTACAAGATGAGGGTGGGGTAACTAGGTTGGAGGGGAGGGGCACCCCTAGCACTATCCCAGGGTGCAGAATCCAACAGAGTTGATGGTTCATCGATCTGAGCCACGGTCTTCATTCTATGGCTCGTCCTGTCTCGCATCCAAAAGGCCTTC
This sequence comes from Larix kaempferi, assembly GCA_027924585.1. Taxonomy (NCBI): domain Eukaryota; kingdom Viridiplantae; phylum Streptophyta; class Pinopsida; order Pinales; family Pinaceae; genus Larix; species Larix kaempferi. The sequence goes on along the minus strand of BSBM01000797.1, from coordinate 19,886,934 downwards.
AGGGACACCTTTTGGATACCTGCTGGGGGTGTAGAACTCCAACTGTGCAACAAAACCAGGTTCTGGGGAGTCCTGTAGGTGTGTTTAGGCAGGTTTCGGCCGGGAACGCTAGCCACAAGTGCCTAGTGGTATATTTTCCAAAGTTGACCCTCGTGTGCAAAAATTGCACACTCCCTCACTGAGCAAAACCCTAGTTTCCAAGATGGATGTACAAGATGAGGGCGGGGCCACCGGGCTAGAGGGGAGGGGCACCCCTAGCACTATCCAGGCATACAGAATCCAACACAGTCGACAGTTCATCGATCTGAGCCACGGTCTTCATCCTATGGCTCGTCCCATCTCGCATCCAGAAGGCCTTCAGGGACACCTGCTGGATTCCTGTCGGGGGTGTAGAACTCCAACCATGCAACAAAACTGGGTTCCGGGGAATCCTGTAGGTGTGTCTAGGTAGGTTTCGGTCGTGAACGCTAGCCACAAGTGCCCAGTGGATGATTTTCCAAAGGTGACCCCCGTGTGCAAAAATTGCACACTCCCTCACCGAGCAAAACCCTAGTTTCCAAGATGGAAGTACAAGATGAGGGTGGGGCCACCGGGCTAGAGGGGAGGGGCACCCCTAGCACTATACCGTCATGCAAAATCCAATGGATTCGACGGTTCATCGATTTGAGCCAAGGTCTTCATTCTATGGCTCGTCCCGTCTCGCATCCAGAAGGCATTCAGGGACACTTGCTCGATACCTGTCGGGGGCACAGAACTCCAACCATGCAACAAAATCGGGTTCCGGGGAGTCCTACAGGTCTGTCTAGGAAGGTTCTGACCGGGAACGCTAGCCACAAGTGCCAGGTGGATGATTTTCTAGAGTTGACCCCCATGTGCAAAAATTGCACACTCCCTCACTAAGCAAAACCCTAGTTTCCAAGATGGATGTACAAGATGAGGGCGAGGCCACTGGGTCGAAGGGGAGCGGCACCCCTAGCACTATCCCGGTGTGCTAATCCAATGGAGTCAACAGTTCGTCGATCCAAACCACAAGCTTCATTCTATGGCTCATCTCGTCTCGCTACCAGATGGCCTGTAGGGACACCTGCTGGATACCTACCGGGGGTGTAGAAGTACAACCATGCAACAAATCTGGGTTCTGGGGAGTCTTGCAGGTGTGTCTAGGTAGGTTCCGGCCGGGAACGCTAGCCACAAGTTCTGAGTGGATGATTTTCCAGAGTTGACCCCCGTGTGCAAAAATTGCACACATAGTCCATCCTTATCTTGATAAACAAGAGTTTTATAATAGCTTGAATGTTTTGGGCATGGTTATCTCCCTATATTCGGTTGTCTGATTGGTTGACAAGCTTTCCTGAAAATCTGTACATTGAACTTCTTTGTTTTATTTCTGAAAAATGGAAGGGATTTTCAAGTCACCTGCAAAACGCGCCTTTGTTGAAATATCTAAGTTCTTCCAACAACATAGATTTGGCTAGTGTATCAAATGTTGTCGTCCACACCAGAATTTATCTTTCATCAAAGGAGTTGCACATATTATGGCTAACGAAATGGTCTCGGGAGCTTGGAAGTGCCGGAAAATATTATTCCATGCCTGAATCTACCCAGAAGGCAATTATAAATTTAGATCCTCGAGAAGGTAAGAAACTGTATGAGTGGTTGAATCAGTATCCTAAAATTACAGAGCTTTCTATCTCAAAGTTTGTTGAGAGGCTCCTGGATGTACTATCAGACTCAACAGACAGTAAACTTGTTATCACCACTAGAATGGCCCTAAGGTGCCTGACTAGAATGTCTGTAGCACCCGAACCATGGCTCGGTTTGCAAATCCGTTGACTCCGGTGTGTCCATGACACTGGGTTTCAGCTAGGGGACCCCCCATAGTGTGCCTCAAAGACTCGGAAGTGGTGCCAATGGGCCATCCTCGGAGCTAGGGTTTTGCTCAGTGAGGGCCATTCCATATTCGCTCAATGGGGCCATTTCTCGTCCGGAGGCCCCCGGGCATGCGTGGCCACTGTGGGAAGGTCCACTATGGACACATGGAATTGTGGGAGCCAACGGAATCCAAGTCCTCTCGCCGATTTTGGTTCCGTGGCCCTGGAGCGAATGTCCAAAGTGTCATTGAACAGCCCTGAGGTGCCCGACTAGAATGCCCATGGCACCCAAACCGTGGCTCAGTTCGTGAATCCATCAACTCCGGTGGGTCCCACATGACATATTTTAGCTAGGGGACCCCCCACAGTGTTCCCCGAAGACCCAGAAGTGGTGTCAACAAACCATCTCTAGAGCTAGGGTTTTGCTCAGTGATGGCCATTCCAAATTTGCTCAAGGGGGCCATTTCTCGTCTGGATGCCCCTGAGCGTGCGTGGCCACTATGGACAGGTCTGCAATGGCCATGTGGACCTATGGGAGGCAACAGAATCCAATTCCTCAAGCCGGTTTAGGTTCCATGGCCCCAAGGAAAATCCTCCAGGTGTCCCTGAACGGCCCCGGGGTGCCCGACTAGAATGCCCGTGGCACAGTAACCATGGCTCGGTTCACGAATCCGTCGACTCTGGTGGGTCCAGGACGTTGGGTTTCAGCTAGGGGACCCCCCACAGCGTGCCTCGAAGCCCCAGAAGCGGTGGCAATGGGACATCCCTGGAGCTAGGGTTTTGCTCAGTGAGGGCCATTCCATATTCACTCGAGGGGGGCATTTCTTGTCCAGAGGCAAAAGAAGATCAATTTTCGACAAAACAATGTAGTTAGCAGAAGAAGATTAATTTTCAACAAAACAATGTAGTTATTACATGTGGAGGTAGCGGTTTCCCGTGGAAAATGAGTGTAGGGTTGAGCAGAGGAAAGATGTTGTGAAATGGGCTATTACATTAGCTTTTCCGATGGGCAAGTGGTTTACAAAAGGAAATATGGTAGCTGTAGGTATCTATGCTTTTCTTTTGACAGAAATAGGATTTCCCTTGGAACAAAAGCGTAGATACCTATAGCCGCCAAAGCATAGATACCTACACCTGCCCATCGAAAAAGCTAATGCAATAGCCCATTTCCCAACATCTTTCCTCTGCTCAACCCTACACTCGTTTTCCACGGGAAACCACTGCCTCCACATGTAATAACTACATTGTTTTGTCGAAAATTGATCTTCTTCTGATAACTACATTATTTTGTCAAAAATTGATCTTCTTCTGCCTCCAGACGAGAAATGGCCCCCTTGAGCGAATATGGAATGGCCCTCACTGAGCAAAACCCTAGCTTCGGGGATGTCCCATTGCCACCGCTTCTGGGGTTTCAAGGCACATTGTGGGGGGTCCCCTAGCTGAAACTCGACATCCTGGACCTACCAGAGTTGAAGGATTCGTGAACTGAGCCATGGTTCCGGTGCCACGGGCATTCTAGTCGGGCACTCTGGGACCGTTCAGAGACACCTGGAGGATTTTCCCTGGGGCCACGGAACCTAACCCGGTTAGAGGAATTGGATTCCATTGCCTCCGATAGGTCCACATGGCCATTGTGCACCTCTCCACGGTGGCCATGCACACCCGGGGGCCTCCGGTCGAGAAATGGCCCCCTTTAGTGAATTTGGCATGGCCTTCACACGGGGGTCAACTTTGGAAAATCATCCACTAGGCACTTGTGGCTAGCGTTCCCAACCAGAACCTGCCTAGACACACCTGCAGGACTCCCTAGAACCCAGTTTTGTTGCACGGTTGGAGTTCTACGCCCTTGGCAGGTATCCAGTAGGTGTCCTTGAAGGCCTTTTGGATACGAGATGGGACAAGCCATAGAATGAAGACTATGGCTCGGATCGATGAACCGTCGACTCCATTGGATTCAGCATGCCGAGATAGTGCTAGGGGTGTCCCTCCCCTCTAGATCGGTGGCCCCGCCCTCATCTTGTATGTCCATCTTGGAAACTAGGGTTTTGCTCAATGAGGGAGTGTGCAATTTTTGCACACGGGGGTCAACTCTGGAAAATATTCTACCAGGCACTTGTGGCTAGCGTTCCCAGCCTAAACCTGCCTAGACACACCTACAGGACTCCCCCGAACCTGGTTTTGTTGCACGGTTAGAGTTCTACGCCCCTGGCAGGTATCCAGTAGGTGCCCCTAAAGGCCTTTTGGATGCGAGACGGGATGAGCCATAGAATGAAGACCGTGGCTCGAATCGACGAACAGTTGACTCCATTGGATTCAGCACACCGAGATAGTGCTAGGGGTGCCCCTCCCCTTCGGGCCGATGGCCCCGCCCTCATCTTGTACGTCCATCTTGGAAACTAGGGTTTTGCTCAGTGAGTGAGTGTGCAATTTTTGCACACGGGGGTCAACTCTGGAAAATCACCCATTGGGCACTTGTCGCTAGCATTCCTAGCTGGAACCTGTTTAGACACACCTGCATGGCTCTCTGAAACCTGGTTTTGTTGCATGGTTGGAGTTCTATGCCCCCGACAGGTATCTAGCAGGTGTCCCTGAAGGCCTTCTGGATGCGAGATGGGATGAGCCATAGAATGAATACCATGGCTCGGATCGATGAACCATCGAATCCATTGGATTCAGCACACCGGGATAGTTCTAGGAGTGCCCCTCCCTTCTGGCCAAGTGGCCCCGCCCTCATCTTGTACATCCATCTTGGAAACTAGGGTTTTGCTCAGTGAGGGAGTCTACAATTTTTGCACACGGGGGTCAACTTTGGAAAATATTCCACCAGGCACTTAGGGCTAGTTCTCCCAGCCAGAACCTTCCTAGACACAATTGCAAGGCTCCCCGAAACCCGGTTTTGTTGCATGGTTGGAGTTCTATGCCCCCAGCAGGTATCCAGCAGGTGTCCCTGAATCCCTTCTGGCAACGAGACGGGATGAGCCATAGAATGAAGACAGTGGCTCGGATCGACGAACCGTCAATTCCTTTGGATTCAGCATGCCGAGATAGTGCTAGGAGTGCCCCTCCCCTCCGGTCTAGTGGCCCCGCCCTGATCTTGTACGTCCATCTTGTAAAATAGGGTTTTTCTCAGTGAGGGAGTGTGCAATTTTTGCACACGGGGGTCAACTCTGGACATCCATTGGGCACGTATGATGATGATGATGGTGATGATGATGAAGAGGTTGACGGTGATGGTGATGGCGATGGTCATGAAGATGATGATGATGGAGGCTTTGATAAGGAACCCGGAGTTAGAGTTAGAGTTGGAGTTAGAGTTAGGGTTAGAGGTAGAGTCAATGATGATGATGGAGATGGTGGTGATGATGACGACATTGATGGTGATGGTGATGGTGATTGTGAGGATGGAGAAGATGGCTTAGTGATAGGATTTGGGTGATGGTTAGGGCTAGTGTTATAGAAGTAAATTGAATTAGGGTTAGAGGTAGAGTTAATGATGAAGATGGAGATGGTGGTGATGATGAAGACGTTGATGGTGACGGTGATGGTGATGGTGAGGATGGAGAAGATGGCTTAGTCCCAGGGTTTGGGTGAGGGTTAGGGCTAGGGTTATAGAAGGAAATTGAGTTAGGGTTAGAGGTAGAGTCAATGATGATGATGGATATGGTGGTGATGATGAAGACGTTGATGGTGACGGTGATGGTGATGGTGAGGATGGAGAAGATGGCTTAGTCCTAGGGTTTGGGTGAGGGTTAGGGCTAGGGTTATAGAAGGAAATTGAATTAGGGTTAGAGTTAGAGTCAATGATGATGATGGAGATGGTGGTGATCATGAAGACATTGATGGTGATGGTGATGGTGATGGTGATGGTGATGGTGATGGTGAGGATGAAGAATATGGCTTAGTGCTAGGGTTTGGGTGAGGGTTAGTGCTAGGGTTATAGAAGGAAATTGAATTAGGGTTAGAGTTAGAGTCAATGATGATGATGGAGATGGTGGTGATGATGAAGATGTTGATGGTGACAGTGATGGTGATGGTGAGGATGGAGAAGATGGCTTAGTGCTAGGTTTTGGGTGAGGGTTAGGGCTAGGGTTATAGAAGAAAATTTAATAGGGTTAGAGTTAGAGTCAATGATGATGATGGAGATGGTGGTGATGATGAAGACGTTGATGGTAATGGTGATGGTGATTGTGAGGATGAAGAAGATGGCTTATTGCTAGGGTTTGGGTGAGGGTTTGTTAAGGATCATCTAGACATGGATCAAAGATAAATTATTGAATATTTCTCAAGTTCATGTGAGACATCTACTGATGGATGTCATTCTTTCTGTGTTGGTGACATGGATATCTACATTGGAGATCCTACTGCAAGCTTACATTCTCATGTTCTTGAAGACCTTGTAGTAGTGGAAGAAGAAGTAAGACCAATCTCATCCTCACCACTTGTACTTCATGAGGTTGATCACATGATCGAGGAATAGGTTGTATCTCATGAGCCTACTTGCATTGAAGGGCCACACAATATGAGCAACAAAAATATTCAAGAGGCCATACACATTCTCCATGATACTCATGCATTGGTGTCAAATTCTTGTTGGAGAATCTCTTCATTGGAGGATCCATCCTTCCTTGAAGACATGGATAAGATTTAGAGATTGATGAGAATCATCAATGGTAACTTTTTGTATTTTCTTTATAAAAGGAATGATTTATTTGATCTTGTTAATGTATTACATGGGGACTACTTGAATATTAATGAAGATAATGACAATTAAACAAAACTTAATTTCCACCTAGGATTCTTTGGAAAAATCCAAGATCCATATTAAGCAACTTAATGTAATGTTTCAAGGTTCATATTTGCACTCCTATTCGTTTGATTGTACACATTGTTCTATGGAGGATTCTCATGACATGATGGATCATGTGAAAAATATTGGTTTTCATGTGCTTGATGAATGTGATGACATGGTAGAGGATTTCCAAGCACTTGTTTTGGAGCATGAGTTTCCTATGGAGGGAACAAGTTTTGCACTTTTTGAGGCACATAGTCCTACTACCTTGGATCCATCCCTTGAAGACACTTTCACAGTTTTGGAGAAATTGCATAATCCCATAATAAGTGAACCAACCAAGGATGATACTTTTGAACTTCTCAGCTTGGAAGATGAGTTGGTTCATGTTCCTTCATCCTACCCTTCCTTATCTTGCATCATACATCCAAAATAAATTTGGGTGAAGGGTTTCTTTTTATTGGTGCCATATGAGGAGTGTGAGACTCCTACACTACATGATGATTCTATGATGAGTACACCACATTTTCTTTTGCATAATAAGTATCCATTTCTCTCATTTGATGAATCTAACATACATGGATGCACCTATGATGTTCACTTGATTCACTTGAAGACTCATGATTTTCCTTGCTCCTTGCTTAGTTCATTTGATGTTGGAGTCCAACTTCATCCAATACTTGGGTGAAGAGATACGTGATTGGAGAAAATTCTTATTGGCAGCAACATCCTTTGTTATTTCTTGATGATACACTATGTATTGATCGGGTGCACAAGTGTTGGTACCCTGGCATTCCATACTTGCTAGATTGGTTCTTGATGACAATGCGCACTAGGAGAGTGTGCAAGCAGTGGGACCAAGGAATTGTTGATCATTGGCAGCTCATTGGGAGCACATTTTGGTTGGTTGGATTGAGTCCAAGCAAGCCTCTTCTCTTCCCCATGGGTTCATATTTGCATGAGATGGTGATGGTTTCCTACATGGGAAACATATTTTTGGATGGACATATGTTTTTCTTGTAGGGTGTTATGATGAATTCCATGTGACTCTTATGCATTGCATAGGAGAATATATATTGCACTTTGTATTCTTGAGGATCACTTGGGATCCTAGCATATTTATTTAGTCTTCACTATATGCATGGTATGATGGTGGAACAGATGGGGCGATGCTTTGAGAGGATGATTCTCAAGGTGTAGTTGGGTAAATTTCAGAGATACAGTTGATGCACACTTCAATGTTCACTTGTGATTTCCCATACATCGGATCTTATGGAGTTCATGTGTGGTCCACATAGTGTTGACTTTGTTCATCACTAAGGTTGGAGGCAATTAGTGATGTGATGGTACTCCCTCATTTTTGTTATGGTTTCTTGAGGACAAGAAAATTAGGAGGGGAGGAATTTTCATGTCCCCAAATTTTGCATTGGATCACAATGGCCTTTTAGAACCACTTGGCCATGTTCATGATAGTTTGTCAAATTGTTGCTAAGGGTCAAATAATTTCTAAAGCATGACGTCCCAGTTAGTAATAATGCAGAATTAGATCCAAATGGACAAGGTGGGTCACATGAACAGTAAATTCCCAATCCAAAGTTCAAACGGATATAAGTAAATTTATTTGGGAATTTAGATTTATCATAAGTTTTCCTTTGTATTAAAATGGGGTAAAATTTCCTAAGGATAGTTATTTAAATTGATGTAAAAGTTGGTCCAAGGTGTGAATGGGAACAAATGATGATTAAGGGAGGTGCATTAATGTTTTACCAAGTATAAGGGATGTTTTGGGGGCAAATGGAAGTGTTCTCCCATGTAAAAGAGTGTTTCCTTAAGATAGGGGAAGCTAGTCGAGATCACTAATGAAGGAATAATGAAGGTTGGACCAAATTCATATTTGAAGGGAGAGAAATCATCAAAAATGGTTAGGACGACACCTTGGGTTGTGGAAATGATCGATGTTGGTTAGAAAAGGTCCAAGAGGTTTCTGTAGGGTGAATTACATGAGGAAGTGGTCAAATGGTACATTGAATGTGGCCAGTGTGGAATAAATCAAGGGTTATGTTACTCCCCATGGTTTTTCTACATGGTTTTTAGGTCCCATGGTATTTGCAAGTGGTTTTAGGGTTTCTCTGAAGCTATATAAATAGAAACAAATGCACTTCATGAGGTTGGATAGTATTTTGTTTGAATCTTATTGAGATTTTTCTTGAGCGAATTCTGGTACTTAAGAGATGTACCCCTTGCTAGCGGTAGGGATATGTGACCCTCTACTCATTTTATTGAGTGAAGCATCCAACATCCGTCTCACATCCAAAAGATGGAGATGGTGATGATGACAAGGTCAATGATGATGATGAAGATGGTGACGTTGATGATGATGGTGATGGTGGTGAGGTTGATGGTGATGGTGATGGTGATGATGAAGATGGTGATGGTTCCGTCTCGCATCCAAAAGATGGAGATGGTGATGGTGATGATGATGAATATGGTGATGTTGATGATGATGGTGATGGTGGTGAGGTTGATGGTGATGGTGATGATGATGATGATGAAGATGGTGATGGTTCCGTCTTGCATCCAAAAGATGGAGATGGTGATGGTGATGAAGATGGTGATGATGATGAAGATGGTGACGTTGATGATGATGGTGATGGTGGTGAGGTTGATGGTAATGGTGATGGTGATGATGAAGATGGTGATGGTTCCATCTCGCATCCAAAAGATGGAGATGGTTATGGTGACGAAGATGGTGATGATGATGAAGATGGTGAAGTTGATGATGATGGTGATGGTGGTGAGGTTGATGGTCATGGTGATTGTGATAATGATGAAGATGGTGATGATGATGAAGGCATTGATGATGATGGCGATGGTGATGAAGATGATGATGAAGATGATGAAGGCATTGGGGAATTTATTTATATGCAATGTATTTGACAATAAGAACCTCTCATGTGTGATTATAAAAAAATCAAGATTCCCTCAACCCCCAAACATGCCCTTTCAAAGAATCTTTGAGTGTGGTATGGGTGATAACAATGAGGTTCATATGAATCCAATGAATCTTACATGGATCATGGGGTAAAATGATCTCTCAAGTATTATTGCATGTGAACTTGCACGTACCAAGCTACAACAAATCTTTCACAGGAGTGGATTTGTCTATGTGAATAGATAAGTGAAAAGATTTCAGCAATAAGACCTATCAATTTTAACTTGGAAGTATGGGAAATGTTCAAAGTGGGATTGAGAGGCTTGATGGTGATTGTAGTAGTGGGCATGGTATTGGTGAGAATGATGACATGATAGTGGAATTAAACATTAATATGGTGACCCTGGAGCTTGGATCCTAGCCTAGAAACATGAGAGCCTAGCCTAAAAACCCTAGTTGGTAGCATAAACCCTAGTTGGTATTCTAATCACAATGAAACCCTATTATGTATCCTAAGATCTAGCCCTAAATTATAATACATGTAAAGATTAAATCATTTTCATTGTACATATATATTCATTTGCATACATTTGAATCCAAACCACTATACACATATATGCATATATGCATACATAAAATTAGATCGCTATCACATAATGATAAATTAAGGAAGTCCTAATTGTAAATGGTAGTGGATGTGATGGTCATCAAATCAAAGGTGGCTATATCTAGGAGTGAGAATTAATGAGCTAGCTATACATCGTGCTCAAGTTTGTCCTATTTGTATGGTGACAATTGATTAAGAAATGATTCCATAACTTGGTTATTAATTTGTTGCATGATCTTAAGTGGACAAAATGGTCAAAATAAATACTAGTGACGACATTTCATTATGTAGAGTATGGCCTTTTTGGATATCATTATGTAGAGCTATTAAAAATCATGTTGGATCTCATTTTAACCTTTTGACGACAATGGACATTTTCTATTTTTAAGTGTTCTTTTCCTAGTACTCAAGTTCCCAATATATATCTTATGTGCCATGAGATGTGATTTGTCCATCCATTTATTCCGTTTGTTTTTAGATTAATTCTCACACATGATTTTGTTTGAGTTAGCCTATGTTTACAATGTTCTCTTAACATAGATGATGTTAGAAGCTTTTACATGTGGAAAGATAAACCAAGCTGAACTACGATATCCAACTTCTCTTCTAAGATCTAGGTAAAACCCAAATTTACACAACATCACATCATGATACACACAACATGAGACAACCACATTAGACAATGAGATATATAAATCACATAACTGAAAATCCATGTACGTCGAAGCTACAAAACTCATCCAAACATATACAATTTCTGGCGAATAGTGGAACATGGTTCCCAATGTACGTACAATGGCAACTCGTGCCCTACACAAAATGCGACAGCTCATGCTGTAGAGACAAAATACATGGCAACTCATGCCGTAGATACAAAGTACATCAAAACTGGTGCACAAAAGTGCCAAATCGTGGCTAATGTACATAACACGTGGCGTGTCAAGCATTGTGACCACCGCCATCACTCCCAAGTGCAGATCTAAAGTCGATCTTCCTACTCTTCGAGCTACCGATGCCTTGGGTCTTGGTCCGTCTAGGAGTAGACCATCTCTCCGAGCTCTAGAACAAATGATATAAGATACCGTCATTTTCAAGCATTTGCAACATTTACCACATTTATAAAACAAATGTAGAATTTGAATCTTAAATAAATCACCTCTGACATGAGTGGGAAATGTTAGTCAGGTGTCTTGGATCTGCGGAGCCTCTTAACAGTTCCATCCTACAACATTTAAAACAATCATTTCATTGAAAAGTCATAATTGCTTAAATTAATTTTTGTTAATGCATCAAAATATTTTCATAAATTCACTTGATTCTCACCGTGAACACCTTCGGTGATTGACATGGCTGGCCTTCTGGGATAGTAGGTGGAGCAGATGGCCGGACAACCAACTCCGATGCGGTGATGGGGGGGCGAGGGGAACAAATGTAGTGGCAACCACTATAGGTGCAACCACTAGAGATACTGATGAGGATATTGGAAGAGTAGATGCCACAATAGTGGTGGGAAGTGGGGATGATATGGTGGGAGAAGACACAGTGGTATGGGGTGGAGGAGGACCATGTGAACTATGAACCCCTATCGGCTGTAGGATAGAGGGTATTGAACGGAAAGGGCTACGGACGGTGTTGAGGGATGGTGCATGGGAGGGAAGTCCTGCATGGAGGGAGGAGGATGGACAAATGGGAGGTTGTGGACGAAGAGGGGAAGGTGGAAGGAAGGGGGGGCGTGGATGAATGGGGGAGGATGGATAGACATGGGGGCGTGGATAAATTGGGGGGGATGTATGGACTTAGTGGGGTGGGCAAGTGGGGGAGGATGGATGGAGTGGGGAGTATGGTTGGAGAGGGGGGGATGGACGGAAGGGATGGGGTGGACGTAGGGAGGGGTCTAGATGAAAGTGAGGGGGGGGACTCATAGGAGAGGTTGGATACACAGGACTAAAATGCGGAGACACGGCTGCTAGTGGAACCTACATATACATGTGTAATATCACAATTTAGTAAACAAACAATAAATTAAACCATAGTAGGTCGTAACAAATCAAATTAAAAGCATGCTTATAACTACACATTTTACCTGTGTATATGGTGATGTGCCAGTCCCTGGTGGGGGTGGTTGATCATCGTAGTCATGAAGCATCTGTGGACAACGAAATGCATGCATGTTAGGAACATGTTAAACAAGTCATTATCTAGGAAATCAAGATATTCAAAAACATTGTACGAACTATCAACGTGTATGCTATAAATATAAATACTTGAGTAATATAAATGACATAAATAATAACAAAATTGTGTCAGGTACTGAAAATACCTCCATGTGGGGTGCCGCAATTTCATTTGTCACTGCCATTGCTGCATCTAGGTTGGGAGATTCTACGTTCTCCCATATTGGTGTATCGGTTCTGAATAAATGTACATTGAAATAATAGTTTAATTCAAACAAAAATACTTTCAAAATACTTTACAAGTTATAAATTGATGATTGAAAACACATTAAAAAAATTACTGACCTAATCCATATAACAACCCTCGATCGGGCCAGGGCAAGTGTGCCCGCAATGGGGACAAAGATGTGGCATTGTCTCCGTCGAACTGGAATGCCCAGCATGGCTACCATCAGTCATGGGTCTATCCTGACCCTGTCATGAAGGCCCTGCACCTAGATCTCTATCAAGGTCACCCGACCTCTCCACTGTGGTCGCTACTACAAAGGAGGTGTGTCTGAGGAGAACACGTGCAACATTCCTCATTGCCACCTCAATCTAATCAAGCATATGGGGCAACTGAGGTGGTTGGGGAGAGGGGTTGGGGTCGTGCCTCGGAGGTGGTGGCCCTCTCAATGGGTTCCTCATGGCAACTAGTCAATCTTTGGCAAGGCCATGCCCAACACCCTGGAACTCGGTTATGTCAAAATAGTTGACATGTAAACCGAGGAAAAACTCAGCCCACAGTTGGCGAAGGAAGTACTGTGGAACCTCCCTATTATTGCAGGGAGGTTTATCGTACACCATGAACCACCTCTGCATCCAATTTTCCCTCCACGGTTGGTAATGACACCAATCCATGCAGACACATGGATTTGTAATGTTCGGTGGTTGGCCTGTTTTTGGCTCGGTGAACATACTATATAATTGGGCTTTTGAAATGTTCAAATATTGTATTGCTTTCTTGGAGATGCCCGTGGAGTAGTAATCCCGCATCCTAGCTCTAAATTGAGTCATGTCTATCAATTTCTAGTGTGCATGTATGAGGGAGTCGATTGAGTTCTCAATTGACGTGGCAAGAGACAATCAAGATGGTTCACCTGAGTTTCTAAGTTCGCGAGTGTGCACTTGCATTTCATTTACATAGTGGTTAATGTCATCTTGTTCAAAATTAGGTTGTGGCTTTTGGTTTTGTTCGGCATTGGGTCCAAGGTTTGGGTTTTCTTGTGTTCCACTGGACTTGGGATTAACATCTTGTTCACTCATTGTCTCAATTTACAATCTGCAATAGAAAATTGGTTCATTGTTTTCAAAATTTGAGAATTATTTACAATTAAATAAACAAAAAAAAATCAAAAAATTGATACAAAGAATGAATAAAATGAAAACAAAACTTGATATTTACCTATCAATTTCCCTGTGGATGAGTTAGTGGGTGTTGTGGGGTAGTTTTGAAGTTTATTTGGGAAACTTTGGTGGTTCAAGTCATGCGTACGTGGAGGTGCAAGTCGTGCTTGGTCGGCCAATTGAACAATGCGGAAATTGGGCACTTTTTTTTTTATTATTTTAACAGAGGTGCATGTGTGCCACTGTTGCGCGCACACGCCAAGGACGCGTATGAGCCACATATGTGCATGTGCCTCGGTTCGGTACGAACCTAGTGGCACGTGCGCGCTTCCTTAGGTGTGTATGCGCCACATTTTTTTCCACTAGCACGGCCCCATTGCAATGAAAATGCGGACCATCTTCGTGCGCCCACCCTAGCTTAAAAATACTACCCTCTTCCTCAATACTACTGCCCTTGATGATTGTTCTGAACTTTATATTGATTTTTTTGTGCATTATGCGATAGAATAGAGTTAGATTAGGCACAAAGTAGAAGGAAAAAGTATCATAGTGAAGCTTGTTTCCTTTGGTCGATCCTATTTGAGATTGGTCATATCATGGGAGTTGTCATGTTGTAGTAATTTCATTCCAAAGAAATAATATTGGATTGATGTCTAGTTAAATTGCATCAGCTGCCAATGTAGAAAAGGGAAAACAAAGCATGAAATTTCTACTCGATCTTTAGTAGTGACTTTAGAACAGAGAAATTTTAGAACATTTGAATGGAAATTTCAGGAGATCTGAGTTTTCTGAGCAGACTTGGACAATTTTTTTTGAAATTGCTTCTTCTCGTCAATGTTTTCTATGTGATTATTCTGATCCAAATATAGACAGATTGATTCTTAGACCCTAAGATGGTGAGCATTTTGAATCTTTATTAAAAAGGGTCATATTACCAAGTGAGACAGTGTTATCAGTATCAATCTAAATGGGGAATATCACCAGTGTCCATTGACGTACTCGACAAACTTACAATAGAAACTAGGGTCAAAATTTGAAAGTATTCCAAATAACAATTTTGCAATGGAAATGTCCACTGAGTGGATTTTCCCATGCTATTTCCAGTGTAAACAACAAAGAAGGGCACCCAAAGGAAAGGAATTCATCTATTCTTCAATTTCTTAAAATGGGATAAAATCTAGGACTCCGCTGAGTGTTGAGTCTCTGAGCTGACCAGGATTCCACAAGACACCTCTGACTACAGTGGAGCTTTACCAAATCAGTGCAAGTGGATGGGAACTAATGAATTTGTAACTTTTAGAGTTAACATCTTGTTGTTGGTAAGGTTACAACTTAATATAAAGTTCTTGATGGTTGTGCTAGACTCTAGTCATAGGGTTACTATATTTAAAGTTGTATACTATATGAAGTGCTTACTTCAACCAACCATTATCCCTAATGGTTATACTCCTTACCAGAGCTGAAATTTGATGGGAAAAATGTCTCTCATGGGGCATTTTGCCCATCAAATACGGTCAATATTTATAACAACCCATTAAAAATACAATTTGGCAAATACATGTGGTTACATCATTAAAGCCATCATTTTAATGGGTGTAATGTTTTTGAAATTCCAACCGTGCTCTTCACTACCATGTCTAAAACAAGGATAATTTTAGGGGCGAAACTTCCCCATGAATGAAATTAAGTGGATTAAAAATATTTAATGGGCTAATTTTAATATTGAAAGTTATTTTTAAAATTTATTACTTTAATCCAATAATTATTAAACAAATAATAACTAGAAAACAAATCGCCTTCCAACTATTAATGAGGAAAAGAAAAAAAGTAATAATTTAGCCCACTATCTCTAGTAAAATTCATGTTCAATCATTTCTTCACCCATTTTTAGGATTGGAGGCTTCCAAAAATTATTTCACTCTCCATATTTCATTGCCCATTTTTAAGATTGGAAGCTTCCAAAAATTATTTCACTCTCCATATTTCACTACCTAGGCATTTCAGTTTTCATGCTCGGCCACTATGTTCAATCCATCTTTGACACTATTATCTGAAGCGATCTGTCCAAACAACCTTAACATATATCCATCTGTTTCAGAGTTTGAAGCTTAAATAACTACACTGATATTTTTTTATTTGGCTCTATATTTTTTTAGAGTTAAAATAATGTTAAACAAGAACATGCTAAACTGCCCCAAGCATGTTGTATTATGTTCCTACACAGGGTGCACAACTCGTCACACTAGGGCACATCGACACAAGAATAAGAACTCCTAGTAGCGCAGATGCAAAATTAATAACTGACATTATCACCACCAATAGTTCTAATTCCAAGAGTAAACGCTTTCAAAGCAGCCCAATCTTCCATGTGGAGTTTCTTGTTTGCTTCTCACCACGGACCAAATTTGGGATAAATTAAGCCTAAAATACCATGTCCTACAAATAAAATAAAACAGGATAAGACAGCCCAAATCAACAACTTCATCTCTGGGGCATCTAATGAGAGTCTACATATCACACAAGGAAGCATGGCTACTACAGCTGCCCACGAGTGAACGAGGAGAACATCCTTTTCCCATGTAAACCATTTCTGTGAATGAAGGCTGAGACCTAAATTAATGATATCTACATCTTGATATGAAGTATGGGTGCCTGATGCCGACTTCAGTACATTCGTATGAGTAGACTCTGGGTGCCTGATGCTGACTTCAGTACATTTGCATGAGTAGACTCTGATTCAGAAGATTCTCGAGGGACAGATCCATCATCGGACTTGGTGAATGGAATCAGATAGACCACCACTTTTATATGAGCATAGGGAAGCAGCAAGGATTACAAGGGGAATGACAAGAAGGGAAAAGGGTATCATGTAGACTCCAATAGAAATGAATCTACTAGAAGAGGTTACAAAGTACACAAAGAAAGACTGGTGAAACTTTTCGAGCAAGTTATTTACTGAGCGTACAACACCTTCAAGAAGTCTGCCAAGATTTAGGAGAAATGATATGCGAGTCATTTCATTTTCAAGAGAGAAAAGCGGGGACGTTCTAAGAGTTATTGCATCCACTTGGTAAATTATCCCGAAAATCACCATGTGCACCTCTAGATATACCCAAGGCCTGGTGATAAATAGAGCTAGCAAGAACTGCAACACCCTGAACATACTGTGTAGAAGAAGACCAAATTTCCACTCTGAATTTAGGATAAATGCTACTTTTCCCAACCATTCCAATATCTCACCTAAAACAGCCAACCATTTCCAACTAAGCATGAAAAACAACGATTCCATTGTTTTATGTAACCCCCTTGTCTGTGAACTGCCAAACAAATCACAACATTAATCAGGTCTAGATTTGGCATTTGTCCATTGGAAGCCTCTGCAGAAACATTCCGGTTATCTTTATCAGTTTGGATCTCATTTTCCTGAACTTCAAAGATTAAAGCAGAAGCAATAGTCCCTGCACGTTGAAAGTCATCTAGTGTGTTATAACCAGTCTATTCATAAGAAGGTCCTTTTTTCTCCACCCCGTCAATAAATGATTTAGACTTCAAAATGATGACCAGTGATAAAATATAGGTTCATGACAGTCCTTTAGCCATGCTGAAACAACAGCTTGAGTCCAATATCTTGAGTCTGTAGCCAGCCACACAAAATATTTGGCAAGCTAAATAGCTATGTTGAATAAGTGGAATAGTGAATATCCCAGACCTAAAGAAAATACCACATCCCTTATATGAATGTCATATGATAGAAAAGGTGTAGCCAATACGATTGCTTCTTTTCCATCACTACCAACTGCATTTACAGTTTTTTACTGTACTCTTCAAGGTTTCTTTTGTATGGCTATTGAGAATCTATCAAAAAACGGGATGGTTTGAAAGTCTTTTCTGGAGGAAGGAATTTGTGAAAATACACATCTCCAACAGTTTCAGAAATATGCTGCACTAATAAACGCTGATGGCTGAGACAGAAGGCCTAAACAATTAGCAAATCCCAAACATCATAATAACACTACATGATAACCTTCTAGACCAAAGATAAATGGTGCCCGACTTCAACTACAACATGGAGTCTGGACTATAGCATAGACCTTCCAACTAACTAGGCCAACGCTCAATCGCCTGGGAAAAGGATAGTAATGTCTCCACTCTAACACATTTCTTCCATAGACATGTGATTTTCAGTTGACACAAGCTTCAAATTTAGAATTTATTTGGTTAATTTATTTGCATCCTTTGCATTTTTATATGAATACCTCGGATTTGCAGACCTGGGCATGAGCGCATTCTCTAAAATGTACGTATTCTTGGCAAGCACATGCAACAGTAGAAGATGATGGGTTTTACTAAATACTTTAAACCCTAACCAAGATCTACTCCTATGCAAGAAATTTAAACTTAATGCACAGCGGAACTTAGAAATCAAGCTTAGTGCACAGCGGAACTTACTTTCCATTTTCAAAGGTCGCGGACAGCTTCCGGTCTTGACTTGAGTTGTTGGCTCTCGAATCCTTCCAAGAACTTGCAATCCTTTTCTCTGGAGAGTATCCTGTCTTCAATGGAGCAGACAATTTTTCTGGATGATTGCAAGCCTTGGAGACTCAGCCCTTTTATAGCAGTGCCAAAGAAAAAGATTCTAATCCTAGGGCTGCTGAAATTTAGCTAATACTTTGGAAACAAGTCCAAAAGAAATCTGGAGTTTCTGATTTTATAAAAAAAAACTTCAAATCGGGAAACTTCAGAAAAAACTGAAATAAATCAGAATAAATTCTGATTTCCTTATTTAGCTCAATTTACTGCTATTATTTTAATCAACTATAATCGGTCCATTAACAATTATAATTGATTAACATTATTCTATATGTATTTGTATCCAAATCCTTATTTAAATACGTATAATGCCATGACTTAATTAATCACATTGTTTGGCATGTTTTAATGATTACATAAATGTAATCTTTCGACAGTATTTGATATCATAATCATAATGCACGTATGTCCAACTTAATTATTGTAATTTAGACGTCTCTAAATCCAACAATCTCCCACATGGACAAGTGCAACCTTTTGATTATATATCCTTAACTTTATTGCATGCAACTTTTCTGTCTTTCTTATCGTATTTCTTAAACAATTCTGTCCATCAATTATGCTAACAAAGGACTTAAGCAGCACTTGTCACATTTATTCGCAACTAAACCGACATAAATCACGCTGCCAACATAACTGAATGACATGAATCTGATTTGGACATATAGTTTAGAAATTACACGCAAGTGTGATTATACGTGCCTATTTCTAATTGAGTCACCTTTACTTTACTGTATGAGGTCAAAAATTAAACTTTAAAGAAAGAAATAATGAAACCGAAACTGAATGCAACTTGTATATATCATCAAAATTGTTTACAATTGCATTACATAGAACATCAAAAACAAAACTTAAAACATATTCAGACTCCCACATTTTCTAACTATTCTAAATAGATATTACACCCATACGGGCAACATGTTCGTGAAACTTCTTGGGTGGTAATCCTTTAGTAAGAGGATCAGCAATCATGGAGTCTGTACCTATGTGTTCTATACATAATTCATTATTCTGCACTCTCTCTTTTACAACCAAAAACTTAATATCGATGTACTTTGACTTTGACGAACTTCGGTTGTTGGTTGCGTATAACACTGCTGAATTGTTGTCACATAATAATTTGAGTGGTTTCTGAATAGAATCCACAATTTTCAGACTTGTGACGAAGTTCTTCAGCCATACGCCATGATTAGATGCTTCATAGCATGCAACAAATTCAGCTGCCATAGTGGAGGAGGCCACCAATGACTGGTTAGCGCTCTTCCATGACACGGCACTGCCTGCCATCATAAAGATGTATCCTGATGTTGACTTCATGCTGTCGACACATCCTCCAAAATCAGAATCAGTATATCCAATGACCTCGAGCTGTTCCGATCTCCGATACGTGAGCATAAAGTCCCTTGTTCTCTTTAGATATCTCAACACTCGCTTGGCTGCCTTCCAGTGTTCCATACCTGGGTTACTCAAATATCTCCCTAGCATTCCAGTGATGAACGCAATATCTGGACGCGTGCATACTTGTGCATACATGATGCTACCCACGGCTGAGGCATAGGGAATATCTTTCATGATGTTTTTATCTAAGTCAGTTTGGGGACATTGTTTTAGACTAAACTTATCTCCTTTTGATACAGGGGTATCTCCTGGTTTGCTGTTTTCCATGCCAAATCTTGTTAGAATCTTATCGATATAGTTCCTCTGGGATAACCTTAGAATACCTTGAGATCTATCTCTAAGTATTTCAATCCCTAGAACAAATGATGCATCACCAAGATCTTTCATTTCAAAGTTCTTAAATAAAAAATTCTTAGTTTGATGCAACATGTCTTTATCGTTACTGGCAAGCAATATGTCATCTACATATAAAACCAAGAAAATAAATTTACTCCCACAGAACTTAAGGTATATGCATTCGTCTACTATGTTAGACTCAAAACCAAATGAGCTAACAATTTTGTGAAATTTTTGATACCATTGTCGAGATGCTTGTTTTAGCCCATAGATAGATTTCTTAAGTCTGCAAACCATAGACCCTGCATCACCTGATACAAAGTTCTCTGGCTGCTTCATATAGATCGTTTCATCAATGTCACCATTGAGAAACGCGGTCTTTACATCCATCTGATGAAGTTCTAAATCATAATGTGCTACAAGCGCCAATATAATCCTTAAAGAGTCTTTCGATGAAACTGGAGAGAAAGTCTCTTTATAATCAATGCCTTCTTTCTGTGTGAAACCTTTCGCAACAAGACGTGCCTTGTATTTTTCAACATTGCCTTTAGAATCCCGCTTAGTCTTAAATATCCATTTGCAACCAACGGGTTTCTTGTCTTTAGGCAACGGAACGATATCCCAAACGTCATTGTCATACATAGATTTCATCTCTTCATTCATGGCATTAATCCACTTTTGAGAGTTAGAGCTTTCCACAGCTTGTTTGATATTAACAGGATCATTTTCAAACATGCCAATGTCAAACTCATGTTCTTGAAGATATGCATAATCCTTAGATTGTGTAGATCTTTTCTCTCTAGTAGATCTCCTAATTGGCATAGGTACTAGATTTTCTTGAGGTTCATTTACAACTTGATCTTCAACAGGAGGAGGAACATCATTATCAATTTCTGAATCTCCCACAGGCCCTAGGCCATCAACATTTGTCATGTCGATGTCAGGGTTTGGGTTGGGTTCAGGTCCATTTGTGTTCTCTATTCCATGTTGAGTTTCTAACTGAGTTATTTGTGATGATGAAGTTTGCATATTGTCAGAAGATGTATTTCTAAACGCAATCGGAATTTGCACAAAACCAGGACTTTGGTCCATAGTCTCATTTCTAAACGAAATCGGAATTTGAACAAAACCAGGACTTTGGTCCATAGTCTCATTCGCATTCGTCTCTTCTTCTTCAAAAATACTATCTTTTGTCATATCTCCCCCCACAAACTCATTATCCTCAAAAAATTTCGCACTTCCTGACTCGAAAACTGTATGTTCTGTTGGATTATAGAATTTGTATCCCCTAGATCGTTCAGAATAGCCTATAAAGTAACAACTAATGGTCCTTTCGTCCAGTTTCTTTTCATTTGGCTTATAAGGCCTAGCTTCACATGGACATCCCCAAACTCTCAAATGATTCAAGCTAGGCTTGCGCCCAACCCATAACTCGTAAGGGGTCTTGTTAGCTGCTTTAGTAGGCACTCTATTAAGTATGTATGCTGCAGTCTTTAAGGCTTCTCCCCACAAATTCTCAGGTAGAGTTGTACGAGCAATCATACTTCTCACCATGTCTTTAAGGGTGCGATTGCGCCGTTCAGCAACACCATTCATTGCAGGCGAACCTGGCAACGTATACTGAGGCACAATTCCGCATTCCTCTAAGTATTTTGCAAAGGGACCTTGACGTTGTTCTCCTGATCCATCATAACGACCGTAGTATTCACCACCACGATCAGAACGAATGGACTTTATACGTTTGTTAAGTTGCAACTCAACTTCCGTTTTGAACTTTATGAACACGTCTAATGCTTCCGCCTTTTCTTTTATTAAGTAAATATGACCATATCTTGAATAATCATCTATGAATGTGATAAAGTAACGGTGACCATTTCTTGTAGATTTTGGAAAAGGACCACAGATATCCGTATGAATTAATTCTAAGACATCATTACATCTTTTTGCATCATACTTACGTTTATTAGTTTGTTTTCCCTTTATACAATTCACACAATCACTTAAGTTTGTAAAATCTAAAGGTTGGAGAATATCATTAGATACAAGACGTTCTATCCTTTTCATAGAGATATGTCCTAATCGCTTGTGCCATAATGTTGGAGATTTCTCGCAAGTTGATTTACGTTTTCTATTATCTACATGCAGTGCCTCTGAATGTGAAGTGTCTATATCTAGAAAATAAAGATTATCATAAGAAGACAGGATACCAGAAGCAAGAAGCTTAGAATTTTGACACAAACTGAATTTTCCATTACCAAATGAACATACATAACCATTTTTGTCCAAATAAGATATAGAAATTAGGTTCCTTCTGAAAGATGGAACCACTAAAGCATCAAAACTTAAATAAAATCCTGTCTTACATAATAATCTAAATTTTCCTATGCTTTTCACTTCTACTTTGTTGCCATTTCCTACGTAAACGTAGCGCTCTGCCTCATTTGGCTTGTGATGGCTTAGGCAACCCTGCATCGACATACTGATGTTAGTCGTTGCACCTGAATCTATCCACCAAGTATATCTAGATACAGAACTTAAATTGACTTCAGAACAAACTAAAGCAAGAGACATACCTTTCTTTGCCAACCAAGCATGATAGTTAGTGCAGAATTTCTTTGTATGTCCTGACGCTTTGCAGAAAAAACAGTTCCTTTCTTCTGCTTTCGCAGAAGTTTGTTCCTTCTTGCTTTTCTGCGCGGCATTGTTTGCAGCAAACTTGCGCTTCTTGCCTTTACCCTTATGATTAGATGTTACTACATGAGCACTTTCCCCCTTAGTCATTTTCTATCTCTCTTCCTCCTGCACCAACTGAGCCTCAAACTCAGGTAGTGTCCATGTCCCTTTTTGATAATTATAAGTCATCTTGAATTGACTAAAGTTGGACGGGAGAGACAGAAAAATGAACTCAATGAGAACTTCATCAGAGATGTCATAATTATTCCCTTTCAAGGCACGTTGCAGTCTTGTCATCTCAATAACATGCTCTCTAACCCCTTCTTTTCCTTTGTATTTTATTGTTGCCAACTTCACAAAGAGTGTACTAACTTCAGTCTTTTTACTCTTTGTGAATTTCTCTTCAAGGGCCTTAAGGTATTTAATAGCGCCGGTCTCTGTATCAGGTATTATGCCCCGAAAAGTCTCATGGATCGTTTGCTTCATCACCATTATGCACATGCGATTTGAATGCTCCCATCTATCAATATCAGCCTTCTCTTGGGGAGTTTCTTCACCCTCTTTATTGGGCTTGGGGCGATCAAATCTCAGTGCAGTGTCCAATTGCATGATCCCTAAGACTAATTTGAGCTTTTCTTCCCACTGTTTGAAATTGTTCCCCATGAGGGGCTTAATTTGACTTAGATTTGACATTATGTTTAGATCTGAAAATTGAAGAACAAAAGGAAAAATTAGATATTATGCATCACGATTTGATCTTTTAATCATAATTCTAAAATCCATCTAAAAGCCCAAATTAAATTATGTGCTCCATTGAATCTTTTAGCCAAAACACCACTCAATAATGAAAAAACACCTTTGGGCGCAATCATTACCTTATTGTCTTTTCCGCCTTTGGGCCAGATTGACATATCCTTTTGCTAACTACCAGGCCAGTCAAGTGGGGAAGGCAGGTCACTAACGGACCTGGTGCACCAAGCCCCAAATGCTTTTCTAGACATTGCCAGCATATGTGTGTTGCAACTTATTTTGTTATACATCACCCTTATGCACCAAAACAACTTAGCAGGTGCCAACCCTCCTTTGGGAAAGCTAACACCTACGTCCATTGAGCTTTTCATGAGTCATCCTTGCAATCGTCTTACACAGAGCGGTTCGTTTTGCGAACATCAATGCTTGACTCATGCGAAAACAACATATGTATACATAAAATGCCTTTAGTTAGATTCCAAAATTATACCTAAAATCATCACCCTTATTTGTTAGTTGATAATATGTGCTTGTTCAAGTAAAATATTAACATCTCTAAAAGAAAATATCACATTGTAACAAACTTGCGTCACAAGCATTTTGAAAAATAATAAACCATAACAAAATTTTGTTCTGCGAAAAAAACCAAAAAATTATATGTATGTACTCAATCCTGAGCAATTATTTGAACTTTGAAGCATGCAGAAAGTTAATATGCTTTTACCAATGGCCGTCTGCACAAATTCACATTCTGAGAGGGCTGAAATAGCTAAATAACGAATCTGCCATTGAGCTCTTTGAGCTATGGAAAGTAATTCAGTAAACCCAGCTATCTTTCCATTGGAAATGCAGATCACGGATTTTCCACACAGAGTATCATACATTGAAATGATAGCGCAGAATTAATTCAATTAGAAAGGTATCAAATATATGCTATCTGGAAATGGGAGTGCAAATCCCAGATCTGGTTTAATAAGAACATCATATATGCTAACTGAAATAATAGCGCAAATCACAACTTAAATAGTAGATCATATAGATCCCTGGATTCCAAATATAAATCTGGAAACATATTAATTGTTCTAAAAATTCTGGAAACATCAATGAATGGGATCAACGCAGAGTTCGACATCAATTTGTAAAAAATAAAAAATAAAACTGGAAACATCAATAAAATGAGGACAAAGCAGGCTTCAAGATCATTTCGTAAATCAAATATTAGATCTGGAAACACCCATAAAAACAATCGCCTGAGGAGCTAGGACTATCCTATTGAATTCTGGAAGTGTTTATTTCAAGAAATCGAAATGAATACTGAAGCATGTCCTTTAAACGCTTTCTCAATTTGAAAACTTTAAAACACAGAGTTTAAATTAGAATCAAACGATCCATTTTCAAACCGGGAATATGGCCTACGTTTGTTTGATGATAAAACGGAGATAATAAAAATATTTAATACAATTCCATTTTCCATAGTCTCTGGGTTGATACGCTCCTAATGTCTAAGCATCTATACTATCTACCCATACTTGAAACATTAACTTTTAAACCCTTCATCACTACCGTTTAAAGGTGAATTCGGCTTAATTCATAACTTATTAAAGATTATGATTTAATCAAATTTCATACACAAGAAATAAATAAGACATTCTCTTTGAAGACCCATCGTTACTTTCGTTACAGGTGGATTCGGATTTGCTCAATAGTAGAAGATAGAGATATGGAATCTCAGATTGGATTTAGAATGCCAATGTTGTGGCAGAGAGCTTTCTACTCTGCTCAAATTATCAAAATTACATTAATTTCTTGGAACGCCGAATAGATTTTTGAAATAAATACATAGCAAAATTTAAAGACCCATTTACTATGACATGAATTGTGGAAAACCGATAATTAGAGATCCGGCTACAAATACAATTCTGGAAGACGCCATCTCAAGTTGCAGATAGAACTGGAAACGTAGAGAAATTGAATATACCACTAAATCGATAGATTTGGAAACGTCCTTCCACCGAAATAGAACATAGAGAATTTGCATTGAGTGCCTCCCCAAAATGAAATTAAAAACACAGAGGTCGTATAAAAAAATATACTCAGAGTTTAACATTGAACTCAAAAATCGGATAAATGTTGAATAAATTATAATAATTTCCATATTATAACACCCAGATCGAGATCAGCCGTCAAACCCAAAGAAAAGGTACAAGGTAGCTCTGCTACGCAACAAGGGCATAAACGAATGCAGAGAAAAAAAAAAAAAAAAACGATGGCATCAATCCAACACACTATCACGCAGAAAACCACGCCGGCCAGCAAGGTATAAGTAAAATATAAATAGCACTCCCCCACAGAGCTGGGCAACCAAAAATCGGTTTCGAACCATTCAGAGGCAGATGATACGGAAGTTAATCAACTAAAACGTTTTCAGAAATACCAAATGAACTAAAACGTTTTTAAACTTCCAACAGAGGCATACAACACATGAATTCGTTTTTCCAATCAATATTCTCAGCAAAACGATTTCACACACAGCATTTCTTACAAAAGGGAGGCTCTGATACCAATTGATGGGTTTTACTAAATACTTTAAACCCTAACCAAGATCTACTCCTATGCAAGAAATCTAAACTTAATGCACAGCGGAACTTAGAAATCAAGCTTAGTGCACAGCGGAACTTACTTTCCATCTTCAAAGGTCGCGGACAGCTTCCGGTCTTGACTTGAGTTGTTGGCTCTCGAATCCTTCCAAGAACTTGCAATCCTTTTCTCTGGAGAGTATCCTGTCTTCAATGGAGCAGACAATTTTTCTGGATGATTGCAAGCCTTGGAGACTCAGCCCTTTTATAGCAGTGCCAAAGAAAAAGATTCTAATCCTAGGGCTGCTGAAATTTAGCTAATACTTTGGAAACAAGTCCAAAAGAAATCTGGAGTTTCCGATTTTATAAAAAAACTTCAAATCGGGAAACTTCAGAAAAAACTGAAATAAATCAGAATAAATTCTGATTTCCTTATTTAGCTCAATTTACTGCTATTATTTTAATCAACTATAATCAGTCCATTAACAATTATAATTGATTAACATTATTCTATATGTATTTGTATCCAAATCCTTATTTAAATACGTATAATGCCATGACTTAATTAATCACATTGTTTGGCATGTTTTAATGATTACATAAATGTAATCTTTCGACAGTATTTGATATCATAATCATAATGCACGTATGTCCAACTTAATTATTGTAATTTAGACGTCTCTAAATCCAACAGAAGAGTGAGTGAGCAACCATGCCAAGCATCACAAAACGCTGACAGGACTATTAATTGACGGTTTTTATTCTTTTCCTCCATTTCCATATCTATGCCTTCACAGAACAGAGTCGTGGATGGCTCCTTTGTTCTATGTAGCTTTGATATACATCATTTTTGAATTCAGGCTGCAAATGCAGTTTCACACGATCTTGTATGTGATTTTCAATAGCAAGTTAAGTGGTCTTTGTCACAAGGAAAAGTGTAGAGTTTTTGGAGATTAATATATATATTATATTATTTCATTATTATTGTATTATATATTATGTGGACGGTGGGACACCTATATTTATCATTTGTATATATGTACATATGGATATAAATTATATAAGAACTTATTATGTTTGGCAACCTGGTTGTCATTTCTTTCTCTTATTTATTTAAGGATTGCCATTTATTACTCTTATTTATTTAAGTTATAGGTATACATATTGTTCTTACTCTTATTTATTTGAAGTTATATGTATATATATTGTTCTTAATTACATTGTAACATAATCATCAAATTAGTTACTTAAGGTGGATTAACTCTTAACAAAAAAAATACGGATGTAAGTTATTTTGATATGAATACTTAAACAAGAATATTTGGATGAATGTGGATATGCTAGTTATAAAAAGAGGTTATATAAGATATATTTGGACATGGTATATAACATTAGGTTTATCATACACATGAGGATTTAAAATTATTATATAATGTGGAGAATAAGAGTATTAAGAGAATCATGGTTTACATAATTTAAAAGGATAGTATATCAAACTTAACCTCAATCCATCCCATGATGCTTTTATAAATTTTTATGCCACTATAAATATTTTTTATATAAATGTTTATAAATGAAAGATTCAACATGTTAAAGAATTTGATGTTGTCTAAAAAACAATCTGTCTAGCAACATGAAGGATAACTTAAAGTATAGGTTTTGTATTTGTATCCAATAAGGTAGTACTAGTTATATCCAATGTAAACAACTCTTTCATAATATATGTTGAATTGGACACTGCAATATTTAACACTAATGCCATAATATTGAGTTGGTTGAGGCCATAGACATCCACTTTGAAACATGGGGGTGCATAAATGTGCAAATAATGACAACATGGTAGTGTTTTATGGGGTGACATCCTAGGGATAATGACATGATTTGAGATAAGAAATTAGTCTTAATATGGCTTACTGATAAATATATAAGAGATATTTATAATGATTGATTTTTTTAAGTATCTTATGTCATAATGGATGGTTATTTGGTTAACTTTGTTTAGACAATGCCATCTCTCATGCAGGGAAATATAATAATACAACATAAGTAGAAGGTGAAAAACATTCATGTTATAGCATAACTAAGAAAAATGAGTTGTTGTATAACTAACGGTGCCCTTCTTGAATGCAAGCAATGAAATCAATTGATAGGATCCATGTTTAATGCATATATGATGGCAGGCATTTATGTTTCTTATAATTTAATTGTTTTTGTGGAGTAAGCGTAAAAAACTTGGTTGTTTGACATGGAGTAACCATAAAATTCACATGATGCTTTTGATGTTGTTTCAGGGGTGTTAGGGAGATTAACCAGTTACCACATGTTGGCATCATCTTAATTTATCTATGGACAAAGATAAGTTGAATGCTAGTCATTAAATGATCATAGAATTCTCTGAATGCCAGACTCTCAATCTCTCTCAAGTATTTTACTAGTTATCATACTAGTTAAATCAGTTTGAGATGCTAAAACCCATTCTTTTACATTTTAGGTTTCTTTGTTACATTCTGGATAGCTGCAGTGAGGATCAAATCAAATGATGTTCTTCGCAAGCAAACTGCATTGAAGGTAAAATTTGACGTTCTTACTTGAAGTTAACATAGATTATGTCTTGCTTTCAAAATGTTTAAGAAAATATATTTTTCATGGTATTATTTCTTGTATGTTGATTGATATCCATGCACATAATCTTTAACAAACAGGATGCTTTGAATCATTAGTGAAGAGGTTTGTTTCCAAATGTTTATTATTTCTCTCATTTATGTTATCATCCCCTTTTGTGTTAGATGATCTCCACATGCATAATTTCAGTTTAAGTGGTACTGATGCTACCCTCCATGGCTTGCTTTATTTGGAATCATTTTTGTATCACATCTTTTATTTTTCTTAATGAGGAAAAAATATTTTAATCAATACTTACAGGAATTACAAGGAGTGCGGTTAAACCTAGAGGTCTATCAAAACCAGAATTTAAAATATGTCTTCCAAAACATATATGGACTTTTGGAATTATAAGACTAGGTTTGTAACTTTTAAATAAAAACCAAACCTTATTCCCGCTGCATATCTGCTAGCATTTAAGTAAAACAAAATGGAATAATATTCAAAGCAATTTTTTACTAACTTTCCAAGATAGATTTTGAAATAACAAAAACTAAATACTATATTAGGAGGAGGTTCTTCCAAGAGTTGATTGAGCTTCATCCAAGACTTGGTTTAAGGTTACCATACTGGACACATATCCCTTCCATTTTAGTGTTCATCCTACTTATCAACATGGGAGTTGTATTGATAACTGAGCTTTTGGCTAATTCCTCTAACTTAGCAATCTTTTAGTTATGTGTTTGCATCTTTCCATATACTTTAGGAATTATAATTCAAGGTCTATAAATTTTAAATCAAAGCTAGACCTTATTCCTGCTATGTATCTAATAACATTACGACAAACAAACAGGAAAAGTATTAAATGCATTTTTGAAGATACATTTCAGAAATAACAAAAACTAGAAACTGCGTTAAGAGGAGGTTCTGCTTCGATTTGTTGAAAGCGACTATACTGGACCTGCATACCATGGTCCATAACACCTAATGGACGAAGCTTCTAGCACTTTGTCATAGGTTAGATATTGTGTCATGACATGCAAAGAAATTTATGGACTACAAAAATGGCATGCACTACATAAATCCACTACAAACTAAAAGGGCTTTCGCTACTGAAATTTCTCGTAGCAAACACTTTTGAATATTTTGCTGCCAGAAGCTAAAAAAATTTATAAGGTAGTTTTTTGTACCAACGTGAACAATGTAAGAGAAAGTTTCAGTTTGTGTTGAATTATGGGAAAGTTTTGATGTATTTTGTGCAGTTTCTCACTTAAATTTTTACCTCTACAGTATTACAGGATGGGGTGCTTATACTTTGTTAATAAATATGAGCAAATGCAGATGCCCAAGACCAGGAAAAGACAATTATGATTCTTTATTTGGTACCACTCAGATAAAAAATTGACAATAGAATTGCATTCTTGATTTTTGAGAGATTTTGGAAAAAGAAGGTTATCCTTAACATGACCGTTTTTGGTGACTATTAGGTAATCTTTGTTTCTTACCTAGGTATGTGACCCTTTTCCAGAATTTGGCAAGATGGTGTTAACTACTGGAAATTTTATTCTCATATCAATCCATAAGGGATTCTATTTAAGGGTGTCAGCTCAATGGTAGAGCACCTGCCTTATAGGAAGGAGGTTGGTGGTTCGATTCCTCTGTGCCCTACATATATTCTGAAACCACTAAAAAGAGATAAATGACTAAAAAATGACCAAAACTTGCATATAAACGACTACCAGTACAACATGAGAGATAAGTGACCAAAATATGCATATAAATTACCACTTTTGAGTTGGCGATCGCTCGTAGCAAATTAGCGGTCATTTATCAAGTGACAAAAAATGTGGTCATAAATTTGGTCATTAATTGTGACAATTAATGACCAAATATACAACCAAATATATGACCACAAGATAAGCTATAAATGACCAAGCTAAATATGACCACATTTTTGGTCAGGTGATAAATGACCGCTAATTTGCTACCAGTGGTCACCAACTCAAAAGTGGTCACTTATATGCGGATTTTGGTTATTTTTTTGGTCATTTATCTCTCATTTTGTACTAGTGTAATTTCTCCCTTGCTTGAGCAATTGTCATGTTGTTCCTTCTTACATAAGTTTGCAGGTAGTTAGCAATCTTTCTCTCCCACCAATCCTTAATATCTTTCTCTGATATCATTGATTATGCTCGATATTGCTTTATGTATGCATCACTGGAAACATAACCAATGTTGTAGTCGAGGGGGTTGCATTGTTACCAGTGATACATATTATATATGAGCAAGCACACAAGATACAGATACAACAAGACAAGAAGATGGAGAGAACACAAGCCTTTTATTACTCAGCAAGATGCAGAATAGTACATATAAGAATAGATCTAAGTTAACCCAATGGTTTGACTCACCATCCTATATATATGATTTACATACAGTTATGTAACCGCTTTTCAATTCAACCGACCGACCTAACCTGACATATTCTGGTCGATGCAACTGTCAACATGATTTACAATGAGTCAGGCGGAGGATCTAGTCAACAGGCCGACTTAGGCTCCTCCAACAACGTCAAAGGGGGAGAAATGTGTGAAGCTGACAGAGAAGCTGGAAGAAAAGCATGAAGCTGGTTATACATCAGCAGAGAAGAATCAACATAAAGGTAATTACAGAAACATGATAAAGACGTAGTAGACGTAAAAGACCGTGAAGCAGATCATTGAAGAAACAACATAGAGATGCAAAAGACGTGAAATAGTGTGAAGTATATCATTTGGAGAAATTCCATGAAGATGATTATAGATATGGTCTGCACAAAAGTAACATAAATCAGAAGTACTGACAACAAAAAGCGCAGAAGTCAAAAATCCCAAAGCACTCAGGGGGAGCACATACATAGGGGGGGCACTGTGACAAATACAGTTGAAGCATATAGTTCAAAGAAGATCATACACAGCTTAATAATGTGTTGAAATCAATTCCAAAGAAGTATATTGTTGAACTTTGGTTGTCATTGATGTCAACTAATGTCAAAGAGGAAAGACAATGTCAATTGATTCAGTTTGAGTCATTGATGTCAATTTATCTCAAACTAGATATATCATTCGTATGCCAGTTTAAAGAAGTATATGGAAGCCACTTTGAAGAAGTATATGCGCAAGATGGTGAAGGGCATGGATGCCATTCTGAAGAAGTATATATAGAAGTTGCATCTAGTCTAGATATGTGTGTCCAAGGATACATCGTGCATGATCAGTATGAAGAAGCATATAAGGAAGGTACATCATGCAGATCGAGTTCAAAGAAGCACATAAGCAATGTATCCTACTACATGTGGTAGGAGCACATATATCAAGTCTAGCAAGTCATACTCTCTCAAGGAAGTAGCCAAAGAAATGGTTGGACAAAGGTACATGTGCACAAGAAGCCAAGGATTTGGTCAAGCAAAGGTACAAGTTTGCAACCATGTTGAAAGAAGACTTTGGAATTTGCAAGAATTGCTTGTTCAAAGATCGGGACTACGCAAAGAGTAAGAAACTGAATTGTCCTGAAAGCGTGCAAATATTTCCAATCAAAAGACGCGTTCAGTCAGTAAAGGGTGCACAAGTTCCAATAAGGGTACAATGGTTGAAGTTGTTTATGCACAAACCCCACAAGCCAATGATATAATAGATGTGCAATTTCCAAACATAATTGTACTACAAGGGTCAAAGTCCCACGAAGTAGAAGTTAGTTTATGCATAGATTCTGCAAAGCATTAATACATCAGGAGTGCAACACCCATAAGGGATGGTACGGAAAGGTTCAAAGACTCATCAAGTTGAAGAGAAAAGATGCGCACATACCTCAAATAAATGGTACATCAAGAGTGCAAGAGTACACGACTAAGGTGTAATGCTCACTAAGTCATGGACCATGGATGCGCAAGACCCACAAAGGATGACACATCAGCAGCGCAGACATGTGGAAAAAGAAAAATCCATGAAGTATGGAAGAAGGGATGCCTCAACCAACTTGTGGACATACAATCCAAGCAGGACATGTATAAATAGAGGTGCAAGTTGGAGATTTAAAGTAAGATTGATGGCAAGATCATAGAGCTTCAAGTGGAAGATACAAATTTATATTTAGAGCATCAAGTGGAAGATACAAATTTATATTCAGAGCATCAAGTGCTCGAGGACATAATAGCATTGTCTAGTGAGGATTCGAATGCATACATATAGAGGAATGATACAATTGATGGTGCATAGAAGGATGATGTAGATCTGTGATGGATGCGCAAATACTGAAAGGTAGAAACACAAAAGTATGTGCAACTGCGTGAAGATTAAATAACAGGATTGCAGACAACACGCAAACAGTCATAGATGTTGTAAGTAAGGAAGTAGCACAGAGACATAACCGAAGTATATCAGGTGATGAGTAGATGTTTGGATGATGCATGAAGACTAACACTAGTACAAATTGAGAGATATGGGACCAAAAAAGCGACCAAAATCCACATATAAATGACTACTTTTGAGTTGGTGACCACTGGTAGCAAATTAGTGGCCATCTATCACACGACCAAAAATGTGGTCATATTTAGCTTGGTCATTTATAGCTTATCTTGTGGTCATATATTTGGTCGTATATTTGGTCGTATATTTGGTAATATATTTGGTCATTAATTGTCACAATTAATGACCACATTTTTTGTCACGTGATAAATGACCGCTAACTTGCTACCAGCGATCGTCAACTCAAAAGTGGTCATTTATATGCATATTTTGGTCATTTTTTTGGTCACTTATCTCTTATGTTGTACTGGTGGTCATTTATATGCAAATTTTGGTCATTTTTTTAGTCATTTATCTCTTTTTAGTGGTTTTAGAATATAAATAGGGCACGGAGGAATCGAACCACCAAGCTCCTCCATATAAGGCAGGTGCTCTACCATTGAGCTAGCACCCTTAAATACAAGTCCTTATGGATTGATATGAGAATAAAATTTCCAATAGTTAACACCATCTTGCCAAATTCTAGAAAATGGTCACATACCTAGGTAAGAAACAAAGATTACCCAATAGTCACCAAAAAGGGTCATGTTAATGATAACCTTCTTTTGCCAAAATCTATCAAAAATCAAGAATGCAGTTGTATTGTCAAATTTTTTTTCGAGTGGTACCAAATCAAGAATCACAATTGTATTTTCCTGATCTTGAGAATCTGCATTTGCTCCCATTATCCTTACTTGGATTTGTTTCAAGAAAGTTGTTACTGCTATCTATGGAGCCAGCACTGAAACCAATGGAAAAAAGCATAAAGTGCCACCCCAAGCTCAAGCTCCACTTGTATTGGATATACACAGCCACATGGTGCACTAGGAGGAGTAGAAGTCAATGGTTGAGTGCAAGCTATTGAACCACAATCTATCCAAAGAATGCATCAAGTTAATCACACATAATGTATCTTGATTATTTATACAGAGAAATAAGGTGAAATCTAAGCAAACTGATCTTATATGCATGGAGTAAATTTATTTGCAAATAAAATGATAACAATTACAGAGAAATTCAACTCGTGATAATAGAATAAATGTTCAAAGAATAACAAAATATATTATATACTATCCATACCTTTAGTAGGTGGAGTGGGTGGGGGGAATACCAATGGTGGTGGTGCCAAAGGTATCCTCCGTGTCATCTGAGGTGATTCCGAAGGGGCAATGTTTGCAGGAGAAGAAAAGCATCCTAATGGGCATAATTT